>JBBPBT010000240.1:3596772-3607496 GCA_037974875.1 Cicer bijugum | reverse complement strand
CATTATTTTCTCAAACATTACTTATTTCGTATTTGAACTCCAAATTTTCTTAGAGTCTCATTCCTCTATGAACAGAAATTATTTAAAATTAAATAATTTATTTATATGAATCATTGTATTTGAAAGTTTACACAATGAAATAGATAAATAATATTATATTTAAAATTCACAATTTAAGTTCCTTATTTTATCTTCACTTGTATGGCAATCCAATCATTATTGTTCATAATTATGTTCAATTATTTGCAAACATGTAGGGGTTTGAATTTTAAGTGTTCAAATTTAATTATTTATTGTAATTATTATTTATAAATGTAAGAGATATCATATTTTGATAAAGAGATGAATCTTCAAGAAAACAATCAAATCTCGTGATGATAATGTGGAAGATTTTATACAAAGTAATAATTTGTCGGTGGCAAAACAATATATATATTCATAAGTGAAAAGAATGTCAAACTATTTCCGCGTTAAATTAGGTCAAGGAGGATATGGTAATGTGTACAAAGCAAGTTTACCTGGTGATTTTAGAGTAGCAATGAAAGTAACAAACGAGTCTATGATAAATGGAGAAGAACTCAAAAATGAAATTGATAGCATTAATATAACATCCTATGTGAACATCGTGTCACTCTTGGGTTTTTTTTATGAGAACCAAACAAAACTGATATATGAATTCAAACCCAATGGAAGACCAAGTTTATTTATAATAGTGGATTTCCTTATATTATTTGTAATTTGGATTAGAACACATTATACCAAATTGCTATAGGAATTATTCGAGGATTATAGTACGTCCATCAAGTATGTATTTCAAAGATTTTATGTGTTGATATCGGATCAATGCATTTTGACACATGTTTCAAGCTTTTTATTGTGATATTTTAATAGCTCTTTATAGCCTAGATTAATTTTTTAGCTTGTTTCTACACTTTGGGAGGAAATTGAATTTTAATTTTATTTTTTGCATATTGATCTTTGTTCGCTCTGTAGACCATAACTTGATATCTTGATATGTGATTGATGCATGTGAGCAGATGTTGGAAAACTAAAAATTAGAGCTACAACTTTTATGTTGGAACAAAAACCTAATCCCAAACTTTACTAGGTCTAAACTATAGATTACTTGATCTGAGCTTTTTGCAATACGTTTAAGTAGTGGATCACTTATCTAAAATCCCAAAACGAGTACCAGTACGATATATTTTTAGAGGCATGCTATTTTTTCGAACTGAGAAAGAGATATAGGGTTTTTCTTATTTTCATAGGCTAAATTTCCCAAACTAATCCACTATTTCAGAGTTTCATCAAAATCTTAAAGTTTATTTTATAATGTTAATTTTACATTATGATTCTATTTGTTTTTATTTGATTATATTGTTATTATGATTGATTAATTTGAATATCAATAAGACTTATAAAATTAGTTCGACAAAATTCAGTTTCTATATTATATAAACTGTAGTTTTTGGACGCTTGGTGTTTAATTGTAATACATTGATTGTTGTAATAATACACCAATTAGCCTAAGTCGAGGCCCGAGCTGGGTCGGTAGCAATGTGCGCTCGTGTGATGTTCTGTTTGCGTATGTTCTCACCCATTCACAAAGTTGAATAATCCTTAGAGTTGGGGCACACCCCAATTGCCATATATTTGCATTTTATAAATACTACTTTGATTTTGTAGAGACTTTTTAAATATTAAAAGTATCAATTGTTGTAAAAAACAATTTTTAAAATAGACTATGAATAAATATTTTTAGACTAAAATATTGAGAATTTTTTTATAGAAAATAAAATAAAATTTAATAATGTATATTGAAAATTATTAATTTCTTCTCGATAGTTACTTTTTTTCATCTCCAAAGGAATATCAAATAAGTTGTGTGTTTCTTACTCCATAATTATTGGTCATGCTTTTCCCAGAGAAAATTTTATCTCTTCCAAAATAATTTATGATTGCGTTATAATTATTTTAAATCTAGTTTTTTTTAAATATTCTGGTGACTAGACTCACTCTTAGAAGTGACAAATCTCAAATTCAAATCTAAACTTTTACATAATGTGCTATTAATTGAATATCAATATTTTTATTGCTGCGATTAATTTGTTCTAATCAGAGAAATACTAAATTTTATTCTAGCGATTATAATTACAGTAATTTTACTCAATGTCGAAGGCTAGACTACTCCAATATGATATATCAATCGCTTTAACTTCAATGGCACCAAATTGATATATATATTCAAGATTTCTAAACAGATCCAATAAATGCCAACACTTTTTTATAAATTTTTTAAAGTATTTTATACTTTATAAATTAACCCTTTTATAACTCTCTAATTTTCGTAGGAATGAGGAATATAGTAAACTATAGTTAACCATAAGTGTATTGATGAGTCATTGAGTGATAGATTATAGTTTAAATTATATAATGTATGAAATAATTGTACTTGAGCAAGTAAAAAAGTTTACATTATATATTGAAGAAATAAAATATAATGGAATAAAAATGAATTTGGTGAGTTGACAAATATTGGAGGATGTGGCATAGATGAAATTTTTTGAAGGGTTGTGTTTTAATTATTATAACTAGAATATAACCCGCACGTTGTGCGGGTGTAATTTGTAAAATATTTTTTTAGTATAAACATGTTAAGTTGCATCTTGAATAATTATGGTTGTAGTGTAGTACTTAATAGCATATTTAGTATACTCTTAATTATTGTTATATATTATTTTTGTTTTTAATTATAAATATTATTTTAAAAAATAAATTTGTCTTTAAATATAAATTATTTTTAATTTACTATGTATATTTGTTATTATCATCTAAATATATCTCTTATTAATACTATTATTTTATTTTAAAATATAAAAATTCAATGTAAGAACCACAAAAAGAAAAATATTCTAGTTGTTTGAAATTATAGCCACTACTCTAAAAAATAGGCACATTTCTTCGTAAACAACTAATTTTCTAGCTCACTTGATTTTGTGTTTGTTTAGAGTGCAGGTCATAGTCACAAACTTTGTTATTGGGTTTATGGGTCATTTTCGTTATATATCCAATATAGCCTTCATTTCTGGTCAATATGGGACTAACCACACTTAATTGAATTCCAACAATTTCCGCCATTGCTACTTGCATAGAGGTATTTTCAAGTATTGATTATAATTATTTGTTATGTTACAATATTCGTAGCTTAAGGTATAAGTGATGATTATCTGTGATGACTTATCAGGTATTAATCCTGCCGGATTAACTTATGTTTATCTATTTTTTTTTAATAATTTTGACAACAGAGGTGAGGTTGTTTTCTACGTAAACACTTAATATTGACAGTGTCCAGAGTGGAAATGTTGTTATAGTTGATTTGAACAATAATAACACAACAAAATTGAGCCATAAAATGCATAAAAAGCTAACTCGAGGTGTGTATAAACATGTACTCAACATTCATGTTGTGTTGATAGAGAGTTGATTCGTATTATATTGTGGTAGCTCCTATTAGGATGAGTTCATAATTTCAAATCATATGCTGTATCAAGGGGTTTGTATGTAAAAAAAAATAATAATGTCAAAAGATCTATTAGGCCATTAAGAAAACAAATAATGTCAGCATACAAGCAATTTCAAACAACTAACAGAATTAGTCCTTGTGTAAGACAAATATAGGTTCAGTTTGATCCTTGACAAACAATGACTTAGTTGGATTAAACAAGTCGGTGATGGATTTTTGTGAGGGAGGAGAGTAGATGTTCACTCTACATATGATGTCAGGAAAACAATGACTTGATCCTTTGTTTCCTAATTCCTATATTCGCTGCATTTTAATAATCAACCTACAGGGCACTACCTCTACTTCAAATCTTTATATCATGTTCCTATACAATGATTTTTTTATTCTTAGTTATTTGAGTTATGAATTGTTTTAAAGGATTGAGATTTATTAGCAACTATTATTTCTTAGTTTTTATTTTTCCAATGCTTGTAGCAGCATATTGTTCTTTTTCTATTTTGTTTATTTCCTTCATTTTCTGTCATAGCACTGAAACTAGTCTCATGATAAGTTTAATGTTGCTATTTGGTCTAAACTAAGAGTGGCTGCAAATTTAAAGTTTACTTTGTAGGATTGTTATGACATGCAGCGTGTTGATATTCATTCTGAGTGTTGATTGGACCAATTTCGTCAATCCTTCAAAATGGTCTTGGGATACCATTACATTTATGATTGTTAAGCTCTCCCTGAATTGATAATCTTTAGTGTTCTTTTAATTACTTTTGGTTATGTTAACTCAATTACTTCATTAAATCATGATAATGCAAAGGTAATTCTTGGAGATTAAATGCTAGGTTACATTACTCTTTTCTCGGTTTTGTTAACAATGAAAAGAGGATGAAGAGAGACAACCACTCTAGGGTTTCATAACATAGAATTAATCAAATTTAAGTTAATAGGGTTACAATGAGTATATATACAGAAGAATAGAAATGTCTAAAATATCCTTACTACTAATATATAATAACATTATCTAACATCTCCCCTCAAACTCATGATGCATTAACATGGAGTATCGAGAGTTTGTCAGCTAAAAAACAAAAACGTTTAATGGAATGCATTTTTGTGAACAAATCAACAATCTGTGAAGATGAAGAGACACTAAGCTGCCAACCAAAGTACGATTCAAAGTGGAATCTGGTAAAGGAACACCATCCAAGGGAGCATATTTCACATTCAACTCAAGAGGAGTATTTGCTGCTCTAGTATCAGAAAGATGAGTCTGGTCAAGAATGTCAGCAATGTACTTGGATTGACAAAGAAGGTAGTCTCGAGGAGAGTAGGAAACTTCAATCCCCAAGAAATAGCGAAGAGTTCCCAAGTCTTTCATCTCAAATTGTTTGGCTAACTGCAATTTCAACTCATTGATTCCACTAACACCATCACCTGTAACAATCATATCATCAACATATAGAGAAAATATAATGCGACCATAAGTGGTGGACCTTATAAACAATGCAGAATCATGTTCACTAGAGCGAAAACCAAGAGAAGTGATCACAGTAGAGAATTTCTCAAACCAAGCTCGAGGAGCCTGTTTAAGACCATATAGAGCCTTTTTTAACTTACATACTTCCCCTTGATTATGAGAAACTCCTTGTGGAGGGACCATATAGACTTCTTCATGAAGCTCACCATTTAAAAAAGCATTTTTGACATCCATTTGGGAAATATGCCATTGACGAATAGATGCAACTACAATAAGAGTACGAATAGTGGTCATCTTGGATACAGGAGCAAAAGTTTCTTCATAATCCATACCATATTGTTGAGAGAAACCCTTAGCAACAAGACGTGCTTTGTAGCGCTCAACTGACCCATCAGACTTAGTTTTGATCTTGTATATCCAACGAGACCCAATAGCACATTTTTCAGGAGGAAGAGTTACTAATTCCCAAGTGTTGGTTTTGCGCAATGCATATAGTTTTTCTGCCATAGCCTGTTGCCAAAGAGGATCAAGAACAACCTCTTTATTGGAAGAGGGCTTAGACAAACTGTGAATAGAGGTTAAGAAAGAAGCAAACGAAGCTGAGTAAGTGGAATAGACAAATCAGGTAATTAAGTAGACTTACGTAAACGAGAGGGGTAACGAGGAGGATCAGCAATCGCAGGAGGTGGTTGGAAAGCCAAATGGACAACAAGGATGTCATCATGTGAAGTAGTAGTAATTGTCCTGCAATTTTCAACATTACAATTGCTAGAAGCGTTATCATTAGGATCAAACGGATCAATATGGGTTAGTTCCGAACTCTTAGTAATCTAAGAATTAGAGGAAACAGAGTAAAAAGGAATGTGCTCAAGAAAAACAACATTACGAGATACATAAAGTTTTCTTGCATGAGGATCATAGCAACAATAACCCTTTTTACCATCCCCATAACTAAGAAAAACACACATGGTTGAACGAGAAGACAACTTACGGCGCTCTACTTGAGGGCAAAGAACAAAACAAGTAGAACCAAAGTTTTTCAAAGAATAGTAATCAGGGGTAGAAACATACAATTTTTCAAAGGGAGACAAACCTGATATTATAGATGATGAAATTCTATTAAAAGCATGAACAACAGTAAGAACTGCTTCTACCCAAAACTCACTAGGAACTGAAGCGGACAACAAAAGGGAACGAGCAATCTCCATAATATGACGGCGTTTCCTTTCAGCAACTCCATTTTGTTGAGGAGTATCAGTACAAGATGTTTGGTGGAGGGTGCCATCACAACCAAAGCACTTTATAACATAATTATGTTGAGTTTTGACCAATGCACGAAACATATGATAAATGTCAAAAAAGTCAAACTGATTTTTCATAAGATAAACCCAACCATAACGAGTGTAATCATCAATAAATGAAACATAATATCTAGATCCACCTTTGGTGAGAACCGGTGATGGACCCCAAACATTAGAGTGAACTAAATCAAAAGGCGCATATGAAACGGAAACTTTTAGTAAACGGTAAAGATGAAAATTTTGCAAGTTTACAACCACAATAATATGAGATATCACAGGTTTGTAACTTTGCTAAGACTCCAATAGAAGCCAAATATTTTAATCTAGAAGCAGAAACATGTCCAAGGCGAAAATGCCATAATTAAAAACTAAAAGATACGGAATTCAAGCATAAACTAGATAATAAGTCAGCAATAGTTGTTGAGGCTGCAGTATCTAGGAGTTACAGGTCATCCAAAACATAAAGTTCCCCCACTCTATGGCTTGTCCCAATCAGCCTCCCGGAATGTGGATCCTACACACAACAAGAAGTGGAAGAAAATATAACCAAATAACTGAAATCACATATTTGACTAACAGAAGCAAGACTCAAAGTAAGATTAGGAATATAATAAACTTTAGAAAGGGAAAGGTTAGGTGTGGAGACAGAACTAATGTCTGCTAGTGGCATAGGAGTGCCATCAACAGTCATAACCAACATAGACGAGGCAGGTTTCACAGACACAAGATTTATCATCGTATGTCATATGATGAGATGCTCTAGAATCAAGAATCCATATGGAAGGAGATATACTTGACATACCAGAGGAGTTCAAACCTTTAGAAGAGGTGGCAAACATGGCATGTGATTGAGTGGCAAGAAGTTTTTGAAGTTGTTCTGCAATATCAGATATTTCGGAAGTAGTCTCAGATGAGTATACAGAACCAAAACTAGAGCCAATGGTAGGAGGAGTAGAAGCAACAACATTGGACGATGGCCCCCTAAAATTCTTCTTATGTTCTCTCCCTAATTTTGGACAACGTGTTTTCCAATGACCTTTTTCTTTCCAAAATGCACATTCATCATTACCAAGCCCAACCCTCCCTTGAGATTTTCCTTTTTGAACAGGAGCAACAAAAATAGATGGAGGAGTTGAGAGAATTCCCTTATATGACACACCAAAATGAGTTTAAAGTCTGATTTCTTATGCCAACAATTCACTAACTATTGATTCAACATTAGAAAGGGGAGAATGATGCAAAATACCCCCACGAAGGCCCTCAAAATCATCACGAATAGCCATTAGAAACCAAACCAGATGTTGCTCCTCTCTTTGGTCAATGTATGCTTTGACAGCTTTCAACTCAGGTGATTCCATAAGAGCCAATTGATCCCACAGATTAGTCATTGCCGAATAGAATTCCTGAATGGTCATACTGTTCTGCTTAAGGGCTCTAATATCACTTTCCAACTGATAACGTTTTGCAAAGTTAGACTGAACATACAAACATTTCAAGTGATCCCAAATCTCTTTAGCAGTATCATATTTTGCTAGTGGTACTTCTATAGACAACTCAGCAGAATTATTAATCCAAGTAATAATTTTTGAATTACTAACATTCCATATTTTTAGATCTTTTGCATATTGAGTTTCATCATTTTTATCTATAGGCTTAACAGAAGTTCCATCAACAAAGCCCCACATGTCTTTTCCAATCAAATTATTTTTCATCACATAACTCCAATAAGAGTAATTTTGTCCATTGAGGTGAACATTAATAGCTTGAAGAGAATCATCCTTAGCACCAATCATAACAAATAATGACAGGAAAATACGACAAACACAATCACTGAGACAAAATAAATTAGAGATAACCTGGTGTTGTGCGAGCGCGATTTATCCCCTTCCAGACGTCGTTTTCCTGATCCGACCTTTGAACACGAAGACCTAAATATTGTGAACCTGCTGTCCAAAAATTAGCCTGATCTAATGGTTAATGAATGCGCAATCGGTGTTTTTCTGAGACTGATTTAACAAAATCAGGAATATGGTTACTCTTCTGTTTTCTCTTTTGGTGATTGTCTTTTCTATCAAAATAGTCTCTCTCTTCTTTACAATAGATCCCAAAATCAACCAAAGCTTTGATACCATGTTAACAATGAAAAGAGGAAGAAGAGAGACAACCACTCTAGGGTTTAATAACATAGAATGAATCAAACTTAAGTTAATAGGGTTATAATGAGTATATATACAAGAGAATAGAAATATCTAAAATACCCTTACTACTAATATATAATAACATTATCTAAAAGGTTTACCTAGTTATGTTGTCATGAATTCCACATGGGACGGCCCCAAATTTTGGGCTTATTCTAATTTCCCTGAGGCAAGGTTTTCTATGCGTAACTAAATATTTAATCCAGACTTTTGTGGCCTAAACTGTAATAGTTATCTTCTACATCTCATTCTTTTTTGTTAAATAAATATGTTTGCTTATTGCAGTATGTTACTGGCTAGAAATTCTTTGTTTAACTTATTTTATGTCAGAGTCTAATTTTCATTGTTGTATGAGACTTGACTTTTTCCTGATTTGATTGAAAGGTTGTGGAAAATGGTAACCCTATAGAAAGGAAAAACTAGTTGGAAAATGGTAACCCTATAGAAAGGAAAATCTGGTTTCCTGATATTGAGACTCTATTTAAACTCCTCAGTTATGAAAATGTACCTCTTTTCTTAAGGTATGATGGTTGTATCACAATGTTCGTGTTGATGAAGCAACAATTGCAACGAAAAGAAAAAGAGATGATTAAGAGCAACAAAAACTTAACCTTTCTCATGCAACATTTAGGATTTGTTGGATCTTCTTCTCGTCCAAGTTCATCACCACAACCCAATAATGAAACTGATGAAAATAGTGGGAATGATAACATTGATAGTGATCATACTAAGTAGTATTTGTTTTTATTTTATTAATTTGATTGTATCATATACTTGATTATACTTTTTTTTTGGATCATGGTTTAATTAATATTTAGTTTTGATTTGTTAACATGATATTAACTTTGTTTAGGAGTATTGCAATAGTATTTCAATTAAAGACTAATGTTAAATATTTAAAAAATATATTTATAATAATGTTTTCATATATTTTTAGTCGAAATTTTTATATAAATAAAAAATCAAAAGAAATTTAAACAAATTAAAAATAATTTTGAGAAAATTACTGTTGGATTTTATCTTTGGAGTTACCTAAGATTTTCATGCGCAAAATATTTGAAGAAAACGTACTACAGATAAATCTGCATGAAAAGTCATAAAAAAAAATCTTAAATTTACTACATAATTCCTGCGGAATGTATTTATTTTTCCTGCAGATTTATCCGCGAGTAACTTACTAGCGGACTTAGAAATCTCCGGGGAAACAACTATATCTATTTTTCTCGAAAAAAAAAATAAAATATTTTAATTTGAAAAAAATCAAAAATTTCAAAACTAAATTTAAAAAAAAAATTATTACATTTATTTTTCTCAAAAAAAATTGATATTTTTTTCAAATAACTTTTAAAATTGATTTTAACTAAAAATTTATTCAAAATATTAAATTAATTTATATTTATAAACTAATTTTAAATCGGTTCAGAATTACACTAAACTTAATTTAAAAGTGATTTTCAAACCAAACTATTAATATAACCCAATGGGTTCAATTTTTGCACATAAACATCCTATTGATACTTTTCTTCTTCATTGGTCAATACCATTCTATTTACTCACACCTGAATGCAATCACCGTGACAATGTCTTTGAATCAAACATCTTTTTTTTTTTCATATATAAATAAAACAAACACGAGAAGCAGAGCATGAATTTGTTGAAAACGTTCCTGATTTAGAAATATAGTTTCCTAAAGATGATGAATTTAGAGTTTCAAATTCTAAGCCCCCTCCGAGCAATAGCATTCCTTTGCCTCTTGCATTTCAGACTTCTTCCATGCCTTCTAAAGGTATTTACTCCCTTAGTTTTATTTTTAATCATTTTGTTTTTGTTATTTGAAGAGTCTTAACTAGTTTTTTCTTCTCTATTAGGGAACCTTTCTCATACAGTGAAAGATTTAAGTTCTCCTTCTCTTGTCACATGGGAGCTTGAGGAACTGGTCTCCAAGAAGCACTTGGATTACAAGAACTTGTCTTTGTTGAATTGACTTTCGTGTTAAGCATCCTTCAGTTGTTTTAAGGGACACTTCACTTAGTAACCGATACAAGGGTTATGTATACAACTGCCTAGTTGGGGAATTTTTTTTCACTACCCTTTATTTGACAAAAACATATATATATATATATATATATATATATATATATATATATACCCTCTTTTAAAAATTATATACGCAAATGATTTTTTTTTTTTAAGTTACAAGTCGCCATTTGAAATGGCGATTTCTTTAAGGAAGC
>JBBPBT010000240.1:3581091-3596737 GCA_037974875.1 Cicer bijugum | reverse complement strand
TATATATATATATATATATAATTCATACAAATAGATAAATAAAAATTTTAAATTACGATAAAATGTTAGGAAGTCCAAGTTCGAAATGTCGATTTCCCAAAGGTATTTTTTTCAAAAAAATTATTTCAATTTTTATTAAAATAACAAAAGTAATATATATATATATATATATATATATATAATTCATAAAAATAGATAAATAAAAATTTTAAATTACAACAAAATTTTAGGAAGCCCAAGTTCGAAATGGCGATTTCCCAAAGATTTTTTTAAAAAAACATTTATTTTCGACTATGGCCATACATAAATAGAAATTAGGATAATTGAATAGAGTTGACTGTAACATTTGGACAATATTTTCGACTATGGCCAGTAAATCGACATAATCCACATTTTCTCGGTACTTTTTCTTTAACGTTCATTTCAGTTCTAATACGTGTACTATTTGGACGACCTTTTTTAATTCTCCGCAATTGAGGATTGTGATACAATGTTTCACCTTCATATGTGGGCCAATATCCTTCATTAGGTATAGGTGGAGATTCTTCTCTGTAGATGTTAAATACGTTAACAACCTTATACACGTCAAGTATAAGCACTAAATAGTTTTGACGAGCATAAGAACAAACAACTATGACATGTGAACAAGGAACGTGTATAGCCTAAAATTTTCCACAATCACATTATTTTCTTTGAAGGTTGACTTCAAAATGACCAATTGGTCGCACCTCTCTTGGATTTACTGTTTCATGCACCATGAAAGAATAATGATTTCGATCAAATTGCATGACTTGGTGAGTATTAGAATTACCAACTTCACATTTAATGTTGTCCATGCAATCGTCTGTGTATACTTGACCAGAAGCTAATGATGCCTCATCTTGTTGTCCCCTTTCTGCATATAAAACTCCCAATCTATAGTATGTTGATTGTACCAAAGCAGTGATAGGGAGATTGTGTGTACCCTTGAGTACTGCGTTGATGGACTCGTAAATGTTTGTTGTCATGTGTCCCCATCGTCGACCTTGAGAATAAGTCATAGTCCATTGTTCTGGGGGGATATTATCGATCCATCTTAAAGCCTCTGGATTTTCCATCTTGATTTTAATGCGGTAATACTTGAATGATGGCTCATTTAATGCATATCCTGTAAGAAATGATGTAAAAATTATCAAATATGAAAAAGTGATAAATGGAAAATATACTAAGAAGAATTAGATCATTACCCATAGAAACAAGTTTTCTTTGAAGTCCCTTGTCCTTGAACTCTCTCATGGAATTTTGTGCAATGTCTTAGATGCAGTACACATGTGTTGACGAAGGATCATGCCAACCATTATTTGGATTATTATAAGCATTCTTAATAGATTCATGTCTATCTGAAATCAAACAAATGTCGACTTGAGGTGTTACATACCTTCTTAAATTTTTCAAAAAAAAGCTCCAAGCACCCCCTGTATCACCTTCCATAAGTGCATAAGCAATGGGAATTGTATTTTTGTTTCCATCTTGTGCAACAGCAAACAAAAGAGTCCCCTTTGTACTTTCCGTACAACCAAGTTCCATCCACTGAGGCAAATGGTTTACAAAATTTAAACCTAGATATGCACGGAGGGAAAGCCCAGAATAGTCGTTTGAAAATTTTTGACCCCTGTAATAGAGTATTATCAGAATATGCAAGTGATACTTCCATTTCCACAATAGTTCATGGAATAAATTTTTGCATAGCCAACAACCATCTTGGAAGGTCAGTGTAAGACTTTTCCCAGTTCCCATAAATCGTTTCGATAGCTTTGTTCTTTGCCATCCATGCCTTTGTATAGGTGATTGTGTAGTTGTATCGTTCCCAAATATGTGGAATTATCACCTTCACTTTAATTGATGGATCAGCTTTCAAAAGCGACTTTATGCTTTCGCAAATGATGTTAGAGTCAAGCTTGGTATGATCCTGTGACATAGAGGAATTTGCGTAATTGTGGGGCCCCTTCAAACGATCAATCACCCATTGCTTACTTTTTTGACTTAACAAAGCCCTGCATTTGAACAAGCATTATGGATTCACACATTTAATTACATACCTGTATTGATCAGATTTCACTACACAATAATTGAGGGAGTGTTTGATGTGATAATGCTTAATTGCAAGTTGACAATCTAGTTTGCTATTAAACTTCATTCCAATCTCAAGAGATGCATCTAATGGAGGTGGTTTATTAGACGGCATATCAAATTCGGAGGATTGGTAAGCATAATCCAAATTTAGATTACGCATATGGAATGGTGGATCGTACTCTAGATCGTCACCATTGTCATTGTCATCATCGTCGTCCTCGTCCTCGTCTTCATCAAAATATGTTTCTTCTTCACTCTCTTCACTTATTTCTTGTTGATCAAAATCGGTCATATCACCTAAGGGAATATATGGTTCAGGTTGAAATGGTTCAGGTTCAGATGTTTCGGCCTGGTCAAAGTATAGTTTGGGTCAGGGTTAGGTGTGGTTGACCAACATCGTATAATGAATTACCATCCTCAAATGTGACGTATAACTCGATAGATCCGAGTTGTGGCCATTGTTTATGAACATCAAACATGAGTTCAACATCTTTGTCGTCTTCAACATTTAACAACTCATAATGAACTAGGCCTTGTCCAAATGAGATAGGGTGTCCAAAAATTATATTAGACACATTTTGATTTTCTAACCTCAACTTTGCTTCAATTTTTTTCTTCAAGTAGGTAAGGTTGCATCCAAAATTAACTCGAATAGCTTTTTTTTTGGTCATTTTTGAAATATTTACCAATATCTTGTCTTTCACATATTTCGCCATTTTAATAAATAAGAAAAATAATATTTTTTGGTGCCATGGATATGAAAATCAGATATTGAGATTGAGATGAAATGCAACGAAAATAATATATGATACTTATAGAAAACCAATTGTAATACATGCAATTATGGAAGACCAATTGTGATACATGCAATGCTGTAAAATGTTGCCAACACTTGTGGAATCCGATTGTGATAATTCAACACTTTTGCACTGCCATTGCTTTAGCCTAGACGTGCATGCATGCATTGCCTTACAAGTCGCCTTTCCCTAAGGCGACTTTGTGACATCCCTTTGATAAGTCGACGTCCCAAATAGTGACCACGTGACGCAGCCTACAGCAACACGCCATTCACAAAGGTGACCTTGGAAAAAGCTTTGAGAAATCGCCTTTCTAAATGGCGATTTAGATGGAATTTGAATTTATTCTCACGTTGGGAACTTTATTGTGTTCAGCCTAGTCTTCTCCGTCTAATCTAATCCTTGCCATTGTGTATTTTCAAAGTGCTTGTTGTGTATTGTCTAATCTTATCCTTGCATGCATAATATTTTATTGGTCATTCAAAGTATTTTTTTGTTTATAAATAGGCTAAGTCTATGATTATATATCTTCACTCTTCCACTCTTCACAACTTCAATTTTCTTTATATTTTCACTTTTTCACTATTAATATTTCTTCTTTGGTCTTTATATTTCATCTAAATGGCATTGTTATGGATTGATGATAATCACATATCAGCGCTACACCACATTCAAAATTTTGTAAGTAATACAATACTTTATGTTATATATTTTATACTCAGTTTTATTCTAAAATGTAGTTTTATTATAATATCTTGTAAAAATTTTTTTTATACTAAGTTTCATTCTAAAATACATTTTATATTATGGTATGATTCATCTCATTCTAATATCTTCAAATATATTTTTATTCTTTGCTTATTACAGGACTCATCTCAAAATTTAAGATCACTTAGCCATAAACACATTGCACCAAATTCTTTAATAATTCCACTGTTGAATGAAGTCGGGTTTGGTAACGTATCACAAATAGAAAGTTATAAAATAGACAATTCACTTATTACTGCTTTAGTTGAAAGATGGAGACAAGAAACTCGCACGTTTCATCTTCCAACAGGTGAATGTACCATAACATTAGAAGATGTTGCGTTGCTACTTGTCTTACGTGTTGGGGGTAAAGCTATAATTGGATCAACTATGGTATCATGGACAGATGATTTTTTAGATTTGTTAGGAGTCATGCCACCTGAATCTCAAAGAAAAGGGAATTTTATAAAATTAAAGTGGCTAAGAGAAACATTTTCAATGTTAACTCCATAATCATCTAATGAAGAAGTAATTATACATTATAGAGCATACATTTTAGAATTGATTGGCAGCATATTAATGCCTGACAAATCTCAAAACAGAGTACATATTATGTGGTTGCAGTTGTTGAGAGATTTACGAGAGACAGGACAATATAGTTGAGGTTCAGCATGCTTGGCAACACTTTATAGAGAATTGTGTCGGGCATCTGAACCCAGTGTTATGTCGATCGGCGGATGTTCATATCTACTTCAAACGTGGGCATGGTATCATATGCCATTTCTTGCACCAATAAGTAATCTTGAGCCTCATTTTCCATTCGCAAAAAGGTAAATATAAAAAAAAAGTTAAATATTATTTATAAATTTATTAATTTATTCACTAACATTCAAATTTATTTTTGTAGATATAATAGAAAGGGTATGAAATTTGGGGATACACCTCGTTATCATACCGCTAGATATCGATCAAAAATTGATCACATGATCGTTAACGATGTAATATATTAAAATATTACATTATTTTTATTATTTTATTTTTCTTATGCATATATTACTAACAAACTTGTTATATATCAGTTTATTTGGAGGCCATATCTAGGTCTAACATACGATCATGCAGAAGACAATTAGCTATGGAATGCATCTATATATTTAATTTATTTCTACATAATAGAAATGCATCAAACTGATAAAGTGAAACTATAATTTGGACTACCTCAAGAAATTCCACATCCTACGAGGAACATGAGAAAGTATCATAAGGTAGATTTGCATAAACAAGTTGACTATAGTTGGGCATTATTCTACGAAAATGAGAACAAAGAGTGGAATGAACGAGAGAATCATATTCTTCATGGTCAACCTCTAAATCTTGAATTCAAACCAAGTTATGAATACATTGTTTGGTTTTGTAAACATTCTAAACGATTTATTTCTGTAGAAAACCAATTGGTTGATCCTCGTGTCAATCCACCACAATCTAGCCAACATTTTTTCGCCCTCAACCTCCATCGCAATCTAGCCAACTTTTTTTTACCCTCAACCTCCACCACAATCTAGTCAACATTTTTTTCACCCCCAACCTCCACCACAATCTAGCCAACAATCAATGCCCAACACAACACAACAAAATCAATATTATATACCCACACCTCCTGACACTCAACCGTCTCCTCATACTTTTACCCACACACCACATCAATCTTACGGGTTCACACCAGGGGAACAATTTAATTTTGACATCCAACAACCACATCAAGAAGACAATCATCGACTATCATTTGCATCAAGTGAAGAGGAATTGTTGTATAACACGTTCAACACTCGTCATAATACACCTGAGTCCGCTACCCAGTTGCTAAATAATATTTGTCAACAAAACTTTCAAATTCCAAGCTTTGGGAATGCATATACTTCGTTGAATCAAATATCTAACTAGACTCAAGGTGGAAGTAGTTCTTATGCAGCACTTCCTCCTAGACATCCTCCACAGCAAGAAGACGAAGATCAAGAAGAAGAACAAGAACAAGAACAAGAATAACAACAAACTCGTGATGTACCAAGACGTCGCCAAAATCCTGTACGTGTGAGAAAACTTCGGCAATGTGGTACTGGAGTCCACCTTCGACATTAATTATCGTAATTTTTGTAAAATTTGTGATGTTTTTTATGAATAAATTATGTAATTTAAAGTTTTATCCTAATTTAAATTTGCTATTTATGTATTTTTATAAATTATATTAATTAAAATTATATATATATATATATATATATATATATATTTTGTTATTTCAATAAAAATTGAAATAATTTTTTTAAAAAAAAAAAATCTTTAGGAAATCGACATTCTTCTTGATATTTGATGTGTAGTTGAAACTAGTTAGAATTTGCCAGAATGAAACTTTTCGATCATTCTTACTTAATGAACATTCACCATGAATCAGCAAAACAATAAAAACATGATCACAAGTTTCTAGGATCAATTGAATTTGATGGCAATCATGGATCCCTATTTCACTTTTTGACTAGTTTTTGTGTTTAATCAATAATTGATAAGTTTTTTGCTTGTGTATATACAGAAAGAAATATCTTAAGGATCTTGTTTATCAACATGAACATGATCCTCCAATAATTCATAGGATCCTCCAGAAACAAATCTTGGACACTGAAAGGAACACAAAGTAGATACATATTATATCACAATACTTTTTATGGTCGTTTTTGCAAAACATTTGGTGCTAATAACAGTGGCTGCTTCTTGAGGTAGCAACTTCTGTTTTGAAGTGAAAGCATGTCAAGAAGTAATTGTGATGTTGTGTGTTTTAATTTTGGAAACCAAAAATATGTATATCACTTTGTACATCTTGAACACTCTCATGCTGCCCAAGTAACTGTAGGAAAATACAATCATCAAAGTGTAAATTTAAATCTTCATTTGTATGTTTTATTGTATTATTCTAGTTCAAAGAGGAAAAGCTAAGTTAGTTGTTCGTCAGTAAACAATCTATTTTAATCTCTGAATGTGTGAAGAATTATTACAATAGTTCTTGAACATATCAAACTTATAAAAAAAATACTTAAATATGTCTTTTGTTAATCATTTTGGCATTTGAATGTGTTTTTAGTTAGTCTATTTGGTCTATCAAATTATTAACAAAAAAATATTTGACGATATATTTACAATTTCAATACTTTTAAAGACTATAGAATCACCTCACTCAATTAGAACCTTTACCTTTAAAAAAAAAAAAACAAAAAAAGCAAATTCATTAAATATCACAGCACAACAAGTGCACAGTACAATTAGCACGTGGTCCACACAAGCTTTATCCTATATAAGAGCATTTATATGTGCTCTATGTATTGCACCCAATCTTACATGAGAATCATAACTTCTCATTACAATTTCTTCTCCATCCTTTGCCCAGCACAAACACAATATGAGCCTCAAATATGAATCAAAACAAAATATTACAAGCATACTATGTCTGCACTTATAATACCACAACAGCAAATTGAATGATCAAATATTAACCTAACATGCATATGTATATTGTGTTTACTTCCTCCTATATTATGTAACCTTGTTGCAGGGAAGATCTATTAGTATGAATGAAAGACTAGAAGAAAGTGTACATGCAAATTATCACTTTTGAGAAAGAGTTGTGTTCAATTAAAAACTTTTTCTTCTTTGTCAAAGATTTAAATCCATTTCTATAAATTGGTTCTAATTTCTAGATGAGACAATGCTTCTATAAATTGGTTCTAATTTCTAGATGAGACAATGCTTCTGTTAAATATAAAGAGTATTGAGAGACATATATAGAATAACCCGTGTGTTTCAACTACACAGCGGAATCTCTTTATATAGACACAGAGTATTAAATAACCTTAATTTACAATAATGCTAACGGACCAGAATACTTATACTTACAGGCCATATATATTATTTACATTCTAATATAATATTTAACACTCCCCCTCAAGCTGGAGCATATAAATCAAATGCACCTAGCTTGTTACATATATAACTAATTCTAGGACCTCGCAATGACTTTGTAAACACATATGCTAACTGATCATTGGATTGGACAAAGCTGGTGATGATGTCACCTGATTCAATCTTTTCTCTAACAAAATGACAGTCAATCTCAATATGCATGGTCCTTTCATGAAAAACAGGATTCGAGGCGATGTGCAATGCAGCTTGATTATCACATATTAGTGTCATTGTGCTTGTCTCTTCAAATTGAAGTTCTTTCAGTAACTGTTTCAGCCAGATGAGTTCACATGTTACTAGTGTCATGGCCCTGTATTCTGCCTCAGCGCTGGATCTTGCAACAACATTTTGTTTCTTACTCTTCCAAGATATTAAATTTCATCCTATGAGTACACAATACCCGAAAGTTGATCGTCTATCTATGGGTGAGCATGCCCATTCAGCATCTGAGTAGCCAATTATCTGAGTATGTCCTATATCTTCATAAATGAGACCTTTTCCATGTGCACTTTTGATGTATTTAAGAATCCGGATTACAGCATCCATATGTTCTTGGCGAGGAGAATTTAAAAATTGACTTACCACACTGACAGCAAAGGAAATGTCAGGACGAGTGATTGTGAGATAGTTTAATTTTCCAACCAATCTCCTATATCTTCCTGAATCTAATAGAGGCTCCCCCTGATTGGGTAGGAGTTTGACATTTGGATCCATAGGAGTATCAACTGACTTGGCATTTAGTAGGCCAGTTTCTTCAAGAATATCCATGACATATTTTCTTTGTGAAATTACAATGCCATCCTTGGATTGAGCTACTTCAATACCCAGAAAATAATGAAGTTTACCAAGGTCTTTAGTCTGAAATTTATTTGAGAGATGTTGTTTTAACTGGAGTATTCCTTGCTGATCACTACCAGTTATAACAATGTCATCCACATAAACAATAAGATAGATGCACCCTTAAGCTGAATGATGATAAAATACGGAGTGATCGGCTTCACTGCGGATCATACCAAATTCTTGTACTACCGAGTTGAATCTGCCAAACCAAGCTCTAGGAGACTGTTTAAGACCATAAAGGGACATGTGTAGCCGACAAACCATGTTAGAAGACTCCCCCTGAGCAACAAATCCTGGTGGTTGCTCCATATACACCTCCTCTTCCAGATCACCGTGCAAGAAAGCATTTTTAATGTCAAGCTGATGGAGGGGACAATGTCTAATTGCTGCAATGGAGAAAAATAGTCTGACATATGCCATTTTGGCAACCGGTGAGAATGTATCACTGTAATCCAACCCAAAGATCTGAGTATATCCCTTGGCTACCAAACGAGCCTTAAATCGATCAATCTTACAATCAGGACCAACCTTCACTGTATAAATCCAACGACACCCAACTACCGACTTCCCATGAGGTAGGGGTACCAATTCCCAAGTACCACTGCTTTGTAGAGCACACATCTCATCAAGCATTGCTAGACTCCACTCAGGGTGGGATAATGCATCACCTGTAGTTTTAGGAATAGAAACAGAAGACAAGGAGGACAAGCAAGTGTAATGTAAAGGTGAAAGACGATGATAACACAAATCAATATAATGAGGAGATGGATTACGGGTGGTGCGAATATCCTTACGAATAGCAATGGGAAAGTCAGGCTCAGGTGGCAGGGCCAGATCCGGAGGTGGCGTCAGAGGAGAGTCTGTAATGGGAGCAGGAACAGGCACAACCGAGGATAAACGACGACGCTGATATGTTTGTAGTGGTCGTGGAGGTTGGGGGGTAGACTCGACAGGTTCTATAGGAATCTGAGTGGGTGGGATAGGGATAACTACTTGAGGAGGTTCAGGATTAATGTCCAGATAGGGCTCAGTAACTACTTGAGAAGGTTCGGGATTAATGTTCTGATATGGCTCAGTAGCTATATGGGTAGGTTTAAAATATTGCACAGACTCGAAAAAAGTAACATCAGATGATGTAACGTAGCGGTGTAGTGTGGGAGAATAACAACGGTAGCCTTTTTGAGACCGATGATAACCGAGAAAGACACACTTGAGCGACCCAGCTGACAATTTGTCCAAACCGGGGGATAAGTTGTGAACAAAACATGTGGACCCAAAGACACGAGGTGGTAATGCATGAAGAGGGGTATCGGGAAAAAGGACCGAATGGGGGATATTGCCATCAAGGACAGAAGATGGCATACGGTTAATAAGGTAGCACGCCGTTAAGACTACATCCCCCCAAAATCGGAATGGAACATCGCCATGGAGAAGTAAGGTTCGTGTGGTTTCAATGAGATGCCGATTTTTGCGTTCGGCTACCCCATTTTGCTGAGGTGTATGAGGACATGAAGTTTGGTGTAAAATACCGTTGGAAGCCATAAAATTTTGAAATTGATGAGACAAATATTCTCGAGCATTATCACTTCTTAAGGTACGAATGGAAACTCCAAATTGGGTTTTAATTTCTTTATAAAATTTCTCAAAGATCGAAAACAATTCAGTTCTATTTTTCATTAAAAATAATCACGTACAACGAGAATAATCATCAATAAAAGTAACAAAATACTTAGACTCTAAAGTAGACACAACACGAGAGGGACCCCAAACATCAGAGTGAACTAAAGCAAAAGGAGAGGATACTCTTTTATTGACTCGATCGGGAAAATTACTACGGGTGTGTTTCCCTAACTGACACGACTCACAATGCAAAGTAGATAACTTAGACAAACTAGGCACCAGTTTTTGTAGTTTGGTAAGACTTGGGTGTCCTAGCTGAGCATGGATAGTATGTGGGGACTCTGTTGCAGAGCACGTCTTGGATGTTGTAGAAAGGTAATAGAGGCCTTGTGACTCACATTCGACACCAATCATCCTTCCCAAATTCCGGTCCTACAAGGTAACATTATCATTAGTGAAAGTAATAATACAGTTATGAGATCGAGTCAATCGACTAACTGAAAGTAAATTAAAGGGGCATCCAGGTACATAGAGAACAGATGCAACTGAGATAGAAGGGAGAATGTGGACAGTGCCGACTCCTTGAGACCGAGTTTGAGTACCATTGGCAGAAGTTACAGTAGGTAAAAAACCAGATGTAGAAAGTGATGAAAAGAGACCTTTATTACCAGTAACATGATCAGACGCACCAGAATCAAGAACCCAAAGACCGAGAGAAGATGAATGAGAGAGGTAAACAAATGAGTTACTAGTGTGTGCAACTGATGTAGGAGAACTAGAGTTTGGATGACTCTGAACCCATCGGAGAAAATCTTCATAGTTTGTCGTGGAGCCTTGTGGAGATGGTGTAGTCGGAATAGTGGCAGAAGGATCAAGCTGAGTTGCATTTATCGAAGGCGAAGGCTTGCCATGCAACTTCCAACAGCGATCAATAGTGTGTCTAAGTCGGTGATAATGCTCACACTTGGGACGAGGCTTAGAGCTGGATGGTCCTCCACGAGAACGTTGCTGATTATGTCCCTGAGATGCAAGGGCATCAGTGTCACCCGGAACTGAAGTAATAGACTGCTCAACCGGATGTTATGCTGGTACTCGAAGGAGGATCGCTGAAGTAGTAGACATATCCGAAACAGTAACAAATCCCAAAATTTGATCACGAGTTGCAGAGTACTCCTAGGGTAGGCCATAGAGTGCAAGAAGCATGAAGAAGGTGCTGCGTTGATCCAACTCCTTCTTATGTTCAACTGGATTACTTGCAACAGGAGGGAGTAGCTCATTAAAGTCATGAAGTGCACTATGAACGGTGCCAAGATATGCAGAAATAGAGCCATCGAGTGACTTCGGAGTAATGATGTTCAACAAGCGGTGACAAACTCCATAGAGACGTGTGTCGTTAGTATAGAGTGCCTTTGCATGACTCCAAACCGATTCACACGTGATATGCGGACGGAAAATCAGTTTAACATCTGGATGAAGTGTAGACTTAAGGACAATACATAACTGAGCATCAATCTGGCTCCATTTGGATGATTCAGTCACACTCACCTTTTCAGGATTTTGGGTGAGGTGATCCTCGTAACCTTGACCACGTAGCCAAAGTTTGATGTCGGCGGCCCAACTATTATAATTTGATCCATTCAGTTTTTCAACTGAGAGAGGAGAAGTGATGTAGTTGGTGAAGATACTCCTGGTTTCAGACTGAGATGCCATGGTCAGCAAAGGTTGTCAGAAAACGCGTCGGAATCGAGAAAACAGGGGCTGTTTGAACTGGAAATCGTATATCTGTAACTTGAAACTGAAAACTGAGGGCAGATATGGAAGCAAGAGGCCAAGGCGAGTGCTATGGAAGAAGAAGCACCGTGAACGGCTGCTGGACGCGCCGTCACGCGCGGTGGCAGTGGGCGGCGCGTGAGATCCACGCGCGAGACATGAAGGTGGCGCGTGTGGGCGTGTGAGGGCGCGTGAGGGCGTGTGAGACTGATTCTGAAGGCGCAGCGGAAGTGTTTAGCCGATCTGGGGTGTTCGGTGCTGATGGAGTTGTCGTTCGTCGAAAAAACTCGTCAGAAACAGTGACGGCAGCAACGGCAACGACGGTAAAGCGTGAACAGCTGAACAAAAATTGAGGAATCAGCAGTTCAACGGCAGAGGGGGGGCAAACCGGAGTTGAGAACACGGTTTGCCGAAAAAAAAATATTCACCGGAGACAGTGGGTCGACCGAGTAGTTGACGATTAGGGTTTGTCTCTCAGTTGGCTGTAGATACCATGTTAAATATAAAGAGTATTGAGAGACATATATAGAATAACCCGTGTGTTTCAACTACACAGCGAAATCTCTTTATATAGACACAGGGTATTAAATAACCCTAATTTAGAGTAATGCTAACGGGCCAGAATACTTATACTTACTATGTACATTCTAATATAATATTTAACAGCTTCCATATAAAAACTTTTAAATGCTAGTAGCAGGAGCAACACTTTATCACACTAAGATGCGGATTTTTTTCATGTCTTGAAATCATGGTTTCGATTATAGCAGTTTCAGTTAGCTGTAGCACTGAGGACAAAGTTGGGTGCAGGGGATGTGAAAGTGAAAAATATGCAGGAGTAATGTATGGAGTTGCTTCAGTTAGCTAATAAATGACGTGCAAGTCAAAAAGGAGCAGGGTGGCGCATACTGTACAGTTAGGTTGCTGCAACTTCTAGAGCATAAAACAGTGTAGTTGGTTTGCCAATTTATGCAGCAATGTATTAATTTGGTTTGAAAATTATGCAGTAGCAGTGCTGCTGAATGTAGGCGTGGTATTATATATGGTGACCAAAATTTAAATGTGCAGTCAAGATTGTTGGTGCTAATTTCAAGTGGTGCTTGATTTGTGTCTGTTATGCAGCAGGTGAAGCGATAGAGGTTCTGTATTGATAATAAATATGGCAATGGAGTAGCAACATAGCATTAAACCACAAACTGTGTATTGCAATGCATTATTGTGAACTATATAAAACAAAATGCAGAATGATAAAAACAATTGCAGAGTGAGAGAACCAACAACTCCAACTAACAAATAATGAAAAACAAAGTTAGCAATTTCTCAGGTTGTGGAATCCATCAACCTTTAATTAAAACTAACCTCTGAGGTCACTAGTAACTAAAACAAGCATCAAATAAATAACATAAATGGAAATTTAAAATATAAATTGCTGCTAAATCCTATACTCAAGTGACAGCCAATGTCCGCATTCCGCAAGGTGATATCAAACTCTCAACATAGACAGTTGGAACCCTCCACCAAGTAATGTCTTTAATCTCAGGATGTTTAATAGTATCACTTCTATAATCATAAACAACCAACTTCGGTTTCCACGCTGTAGATGCCAGCAACACCTGTCCATCTTCATACATATATGCTACATCAATATCTGAATAAAAACCAAGACCTCCAACAAAAGGAAGTGTGAATAATTTATTCCAAGACTCTTTCTTTCCATATTCCTTCATAATCCAAACATCATTAAACGACTCACCATCAGCAAAGATACACAAACAATCCTTCAACACACCTAAAGTCAAATTAACTCTATCCACCTTACCATAATCAGGCTGCAAAATCTCTTGATAAGACTCGGTTGCTAAATCAAGTGAAACAATGGAAAACGGAATATTAAATTCTCTATCATACTTACATGCCAACCAATTAATCGCACCACCAACGAATTTCCCCGATTCACGATATGGTAACAAACCATAAGGAAACTCATGAATCTTTCTCCAACACTCAATACCTAAAGTATGAACCTTCACTCGAGTTTTAACAAAACCCTCATCATCATAACCATCATCCTCATCAATACTATCACTATCACTATCAGAGCAATAAACAACAACCACCTTGTAATTATCACTTAAATGATCATAACCAAATCCATACACTGTTCTGTTATAATAATTATCTAAAGATGGCTGCGATTTATTGAATTTTCCAAGGGAAGGGTTCCAAAAAACAAAATGATCAAGAATTGCAAAACAGATAATGCCGTGACAAGAACCAACAACTCTACAAGGTTGAAAATTCAGAATGGGAGGGTGACAAAGCTTCGTTTGCGCGAGGTTATCACCGGTGGCTGCTTCGAAAACAGATGAAATTGGTGAATCCCAAAAAGAACTGTAAAGTGAGTAATTGAAGTGGTGGCGGCTTTGACGAGGGCAGTTGATTGACATATGAAGATGCTTCTTTGCAAATTTGGGATCGTCAAAAATTAGAGATTTCCATGATTTGCATACGCATTGAAATTGAATTAGGGATTTCACTGGTAACCTATACAGAATTTCTTCAATGAGATCGAAGGAGAGAATAGGAATCGGAGGTGATGTTAGGGTTTCCTCCATAGTGATTGTTTTCTCCTAATGAGAAGAAACTGCGTAGTTTTGGTTGCTGCTTGGAGCCTAAGGTATTTTTTTTGTTAAACCCTATTTATAGAAAAACAATTAGTACAGGAATCTTTCTTGACGTTAATTTAATTTAATTAACTATTTTTTTTTTTTTACAAAGATTTGATTATTTATTATTGATATTGAGTATAGTTACCCATTAAAATTTTATTTTACCTCAAATACATGATTTCGTTTAGTGTTTACTCAATGGTATGAGATTTAATCAATAAAGGTTGAATTTAATAAAAAAAAAACGTTAGATTTTTGTTGTATAAAACAAGGAGAATAATTTTTCATGTTAAATTAGAAAATAAATTTTATTATATGTATGTAGAATGAATTATATTAAAATAATATAAAATATGTTCTTTAAGTTTTATCATTAGGTTGGAGTTAAGTATAGAGTTTAAAACTAGATATCATATTTATTTGAGTTAATTATAGTGATATTAATATTTTTTATATGATAAAAATAGAATAAAATATATACAATTAGTTGCCGAATATTAAAAATTAAATTATGTTTTATTTATTATTTTTTTAATTAAAATTTGTAACACTTAAATTTTTAACTTAAAAGTAAATTTTAAAATTATAGATTAATTTCAAATTTATATTCTCAATCAGGAATTTTGATTACTTGTATTTGATTTTTGGTTTATCACTGTATTATACATTACGCTAAAAATAACCTTTTACAGCTTTTTTTAACCTATTTAAAATAAAAGAGCGATGTAGTATACGGCGTTCAATGTAACACCATAAATTTTAAGATAAACTATTTTATTAATTAAATAGGATTTTAAATAATTAATTTGATGTTGAAATTATTATAAAATATATGTTAATAAATTTTGTGATTATTTTCGTTATATGAATGTTTTCTATTATGTGCTAGTTTGATACAATTTATATCAAATGAGCGATATAAATAATAAATCTTTTATTTTAGGCTAAATTACATTCGTGGTCCCTTAACTTAATTTCAGGTAACGTTTTAGTCCTTTATCTTTTATTTTAATTTTAAGTGACAATTTAATATTTTATATTTTAAAATATCAACAATGTTGTCCTTTTTTTTACAAAAATTCAAAAAAA
>JBBPBT010000240.1:3545578-3556086 GCA_037974875.1 Cicer bijugum | reverse complement strand
AAAAAAAAAAAAAAAAAAGAAGAAGAAGAGGTGATCCACAAAAGGACCGCTTAACAATTTTCAAGATAATTAATGTTTATTATTCAAATTTTTTAATGTATATTTAAAATATTATAAGACCTTCTTTGCAAAAATTATAATTGTTTAATAAGGGATTAATTAAATTATATTTTTAAGTATTAAAAACTTAAAAATTCATATTTAATTGATCATTTGTTAAAATATTCTAAATTTTTATAAGAGTTGCGCTAATAATCTTCTAAATATATATGACTGTAAAAAAAATATTAAAAACACACATAAATTGACTCAAAAGGAAGACAAAAATAAAATTTTAAAAATATTTTTAGAACTAAAATTGAATAATTTCTATATAGAAGTTAAAAACAAAACATTAAAATTTTATTTAATCTTAAAAGATAGAGATAAAAATCATATCCGTAAAAAAACTGTACGATAATTGCAATTATCTAAACAAAAATTACAGCTAACATTTATTTTATAAATAGATTAGTTTATATTTAAGCACTATTTTGTACTAGTATGTAACTCTAAGGGAATTACATAATCGAAAAACTAGAACATCGACTCTATAATTAGTGACGTAAACAAGCTAGTCAATGTGGCAAAATGATCATTCATACATGTCTTTTACAATAACATACAAAACAAATATATAATATATGTTGCTTCATGTACGTCTTGTGCTGGTGTGATTACTCCAGCCACATAAACACTTTTTGTCGCGTTCATATGAAAGTGACATTAGGGTTATATCTATGCCTTTAACACGTTTTTGTGAAAGTGAAATAACACATATATTTATAAGCCAGAATATCCATGCTTTTAACAGAGGACCTCCAATAGTGAGAGTTCTAATTTTTTAAATATCAATATAATAAAATAAAGGTGAATTTTGTATCAATTAAATATATTTTTAAACGCTAAAAAATAATAATATTTTAAGTTTAGTCTTTAAAAAATATTATTTATTTTTAGTCTTTATTTTAATTTTATATAAACTGTTTTAAAAGACTAATAATATCAAAATCATTATTAAAAAAAAATTCAAAATACGAAACTAAAGTGAATAAAATAATATTTTATAGGCTAAAAAATTGAAAATTTTATTTGTAAGGACTAAATGTTTTTTTTTCCTTTTTTAATTATTAAAATTATATTTTTTTTATTAGAAATTCAATTTAAAATTTAAGGCAGAACTTTCAAAATATTTAAAACATCTTATATCTTATATAGTACACTACAAAACACTTTTATTATTCATCTAAAAAATTTTGGGTCCCCCACGAAGACGACCTTGTACTTGTAGATCTACGTTTAGACGTTTTGTAACGTAGGCTTGTTGCTATTGGAAGTTTTGTTATCATACTTTAATGTGAAACATTCCAACTTGTAGAAGAAGACAGGTAGGATAATATATATATATATATGAATCATTAATATTTAAATATGATAGGATAACGAGAGGCTAAAAAATTTAACTCAACACATATTCATCAATTAATTAATAATTAATAACAAAAAACCATATTTTATATTTAATGTTAATTTTCAATGACTCATTACGGTCAATTCATAATTAATTAATTAAATAATTAATTTAAGAATCTCTAAATCTCTAAATAATTAATTTTTATCTCTAAATCTGTGAAGTATGATATACTTTGTAATTTGAATCTATGTTGAGGAATACTCCTCTGGTTTTAATAAAATAAAACATTTGAAGATTTTTTATCATTAATACAAGAAAAGTATAGATTTTAATATGTAACTATAATGTAAATGACATTCTTGCCCTTAACTATTGTTTTCACTTTTATATTTAATGTGTTGATTTTTTCAATGCAAGAGAATACCACAAGTTGCCGTGAGAAAGACTTGAAAAAAAACAAAGTGATTTGTTCACTTTCTTCATACCAATAGAAGTATTTTCACTTTGTTTGTAGAAACAACCAAAGTAATTAGATGTGTCTTATGCACATAAAGGTAAAAATTTACTCCATTATTTTTAATTGTTTGAGTTGTGTGTAATTCTTTAAAAAAATAATTAGATGTGTTAATTCAATAAATAAAATAGCCTTATAATGTTTGTGTTTAGAGATATGAAAGGTTGGAATATAGTACCGAGAGAGAATAGAAATAGATTCACATAAAGTAGTTGACAGTTCATCCACGTTCTCTCAACCAAATATCTATCATACGAGGGACAATAATTTTATTTCTACAATAATCAAGTCACGTGTATTAGTCAAAGTTATTGCTTTGGCTTTGAATGGTTTTTGAGTATTAGTAATATAAAATATAAACGAGGGTAGTATGGAAAATATCATAATAAATTAATTTAATTATATTTTTTTTCTCTATTATTATTAATTTACGGAATTTGTATTTATTTTTTAAAAGTTTATTATTTTTGTTTTTTATTCAAATTTTATTAAAAAATGTCAATTTAACATTTTTTTAATATCGTGAGATACAATTACATAATATAGAACTATATAAATATATTAATTATTTATATGTTAATAGTTAAATTAAAAATATAAAAAAAAAAATAAAAATTAAGTTTTTACAGCATTTTGATGTAGTTAAATATCACTAGAAGGGGGAGGGGGTTGAATAGGGATTTTGCTGTTTAAAAATAATTTCTAAGCGTTTTTAAAAAACTATCCTCTTGCTGAGGATGGCTAGCTCGAGGATGAGATTCTTCAAATTGTTAGATCTAAGTTGAGCAAAAAAGTAGGAGTAGAGTAAGAGAGAGACACACACACAATTTTATATTGGTTCACCCAAAGATGGCTACGTCCAGTCCTCACACCCTTGTGAGATTTCACTAACTTTCAAACAGATCGATCCTCAACCCGAGGATGATTACAAACCGTGTATTCTTTAGCTTCACCAAGCATACAATAAATTTCCGAATATTTCCAAGTGTAACTCACAAGGAAATTACAAAGTGATATGAGAGTGATTGATACTAAATACTTTCTCAAAAGGTTTACAAAGATATAGTGTAGGATCAAAGAAAGTATGAAGTGAGGGTGTTTTGCTCTTGATAGCTTTAAGATAATTGATCTTTTTATGCAAGTATTTTGTGTATTGATGAAGATCAGCTTGTTGCAATTTATAGAGGTCTTGTGATGTTCATTTCATAAGCCAAGCCTTTTATGACCGTTGGAAAATCCATTTGAGAAATGTCAAGGTTTTTCTTCATAATTACGAAAATGCCATTCAGCTTATTTGATATATGCATTCCATGTTCAAGTACGAGGTAACTGTTTTCTTGGCACTTGGGGACACATGCTGTCCTATTCTCTTTCCTTTCTTTAATGTTTGAATATTGTGTGGAGTCATTTTCATTTTCTTTCTTCAATGCCTTGATAAAGCTTCACATGTGAGCTTTTTTTTTTCTCTTTCCTCCATTTAATGCCTTGTAAGAACATGTGATGTCCTTTTCATTCCTTTCTTCAATACTTTGTGAAGGCTTCACGTGAAGTCTTTTTCTTCTTTCCTTGCCTTAAGGCATGTGATCAATTTATATAGGACTTATTTGTTGTTGCCTTTTTGAAGATTTGATTTTATAATCCTTGTAAATCACATAATGATGCATGTAGCCTTTTGCCTATGGCATGATGAGTTGCTTTCATAAAGTGTTGGGATGCATTTCAAAATGTTGACTATAGGCACATGCTAATATCATCATTCCTCGTACCTTTCTTTTGCATTCTTGCTACTTTTCTTCAAAGGTCTTTCTTTAATTATTTTTTAATAGTATTTTGCCTTTATTGAATGAATCAAACAATTCATTCTTTAATACTATTCTGCCCTTGTTGAATGAATTCAAATAATTCATTCTTTAATACTATTATGCCTTTGTTTAATGAATTCAAAAACAGCGACGATACAGAACTGCAGTTTTCTCAGCTCGTGAGGCCATCCTCGGCATTTTCCATACTTAGCATTTAACTCAGAATTTTCTTCTTTTTCCTTAATGAATGATAACTTGTTTTCTTATATGAATACACTCAGAAGCACATATTAGTCATTAAACACAATCATAATCTTTTAATTAATTATGTTATCATTAAAACCAATTGAGAGAGATTTTGTCTCAACAATCTCCCCCTTTTTGATGATGACAAAATTCTTTAGATTATGATTTTTGTTTTATGTAGGAATGAAATAATTAAACTCCCCCTCAATCATACAAGTGATAATTTTGAAAAATTTCCCTTTAAACATTCAAGTAAAAGCAATTTTTTGAAATTATTCAATATTGAGGCAAATAGAACATTCATAAACACCTAAAATAAATTCCAGCAACTTAAGCAAAATACCATAGGTTCATGTATTCAGCCATAACATCAGCAAACATAATTTGAGTTTAAACAACCACAACATCAAAACATAATATGAGTTTAAACATGTTATCATAAGACAAAATATAATCCATAATCTGACTCCCCCTAAATTAAGTCAACATCAAAAAGCATAAAAAAAATTAAAACAGAGTCATTCAGCGGAAGATGAATCTTCAGATGATGAAGATGTAGAGTTGGGGGCAAAAGAGAACTGGGCCGGTAGCATAGGAGGTTGATCATTTGCAGCAGCTGATGAACCCAAATGTTTGGTAACCCATTTCAGAAGGACTCCAAACTGAGCGATGGTTTTTTGAAAATGAGAAAAGTTAACCAACAATTTCTTTTGGTCTTTCCTAATGGTCTTTGGTAGCTTTAAAAACCTTTTGTTCTCAGTTCCTGCCGATTCTCAGTTCCGGGCCCTTTTGGATTTTGAACTTTTAGCCTTATCCTTGGAGAAATTTTCAAAATGTGGGGCCAAAGGAGATTTGGATTTTTCTTGTGAATCCGAATCAGAATTAGATGAAGCAATATTTAGAGAGATAGGAGAAGAGTTCAGACTTACTTGAGATGGTAATGTGGATTCTTTCGCATGCATGTTCCTATGAGGACTTTTTGAAGAATGATGATCATATGATACGTTCTGATCAAAGAATAAGTCTTCACCATCCTTAACTGAAGGAGCGACAGTATGTGTTGATGGATCCTTGCTGACTTGTGGAGATTGAGGAAGTGTTGAGCCAGCGGAGTTAAATGAGGGGGTGAGAGAATGAGATAGTGGAGAGGCAGACTTTTGTTTCTTTGAGGCTGTTTTCTTCTTTCTTGAGATGGGGGTTTGTTCAGGCAGATCAATGCGCATTTGTTTGATATTTTTCATAGAAAAGAAATTATTGCACTGAATACTCTCTTCATCATCAAGCGGTACCTTAAAGAACTTAAAGATTTTGGTCAAGATCATCCCATAGGGAGCTTATCGACCCACAATGGCAGCATTTAACATGAAGCTAAATATGATATTGCCCAAATGAAGGGGTGTTCCAGTCAACAAATGATGAATGATCAGAATATCAAGTTCGGTTACCTTTTCATAACTCCCAGCTCGATGCGCTATCGAGTGAACACAAATGTTGTGATAAACCCGACACATAGGAGGAAGGTTTGAAGCTACGAGAGGTTTACGAGGATTTATCAGGATATTTTGAAGAACTGAAGTTCGAGTGACCATATATTGCATATACCCAGTTTCGGCAAAACAGTGCGCTCCAGCATCTTGTATATAAAGGGTTTTTGCATAGTGAAGTGGGGTTTACGTCCAAATGTACTCCCTTAAGTACAAAACTGAAACCAGTGCTTCCTTTACAGCCATTGCTTGCAGCATAGAATGCCTTTACTAGTCTTGGGTATTGCGGTTCATTCACTCTAAAAATGGAGGTCCATCGGAACTTATCAAATACTTTTACAACATTAAAGCCACCATTTTTCAAATTGATTTGGTCAATATGCTTGCCATGGACCACAAATTTATTAAACCATTTTGAAGTGTAATTTAACTCCAAATCTACGGATTCAAAGAGAGGAACAAGAGTTGGTTTGGATGAACGAGATTTCTTTGGAGTCGGTTTACCTTGTTTAGATGATTTAGTATTTGACCTTCTTGGATTGGAAGGTTTGGAGGATGATCTAGGGATCGATTTAGCCGAGATATGTCCTTTTAAATTGTCCGAATCAATCACATGCACAGTAAAGTCATGAGTAATCTTTTTGTTTGAATGGACAGCCCCAGATTGAACTCTTGAAGATCGTCTGGTTGAGACAGTGGGTTTTGACGACGAGACCTTCTTGGGTTTTTTAGAAGGAGGTTGAGGAGGTGCCCTAGGAGGAGATACTGATTTTTGCTTTAGTCCTTGTCCAACGGATTCAGAACTTGAGTAGTTTTGTGAGTCAGTTTCTAGAACAAAAGGAGACATTTTTCGCTTGGCAGTAGTTTTGATGCGTGCCATTGTTGTTGAGAGGAAGAAAACGGACGAGAATGGAATTCATGATGAAGAGAGAGAAAGGGAAACTGAATAACTTGGAGAGAGAAACCTATGGATGAGAGAGGAAAAAATTAAACACGGAGAGATAATGAATTAAAGACGGAGAGAGAAAGAAATTAAGTGGAAAAAGAATTTAATAAAACGGAGAGAGAAAAAATTTAATGAGAGATGTGAGTGGGAAGTTGACAACGTGAGAGAGAGGGAAAAACTGATTGATTGATGGAGAGAGAACAGAAAAGAAATCAGAAACGTGAGAGAGAGAAAGAGGAGACGAGAGTCGTTGATGAGACGTGATTATGATGAAGCAGGAAACATGATGGACTGCATTTAATGCAGTCTGCGCATTTATGAGAAATGGGAAGTATCCATCACGTGCCAACCATTTGACCAATGGATACAAGGAGGCATGTGCATGGCCTTGACTGATTTATCTAGAGGAGGTTTCACCTAAAAGTGCCTAAAGTCTTCCTATCTAATTTTTTGACTTTATTTGAGGGATCAGATTTGCCATATATTTGTCACACAAAATTAAAATAATAAAAACCAAAAATAATATTAAAAATAACAAACAATAAAAAAAAATAACAGAATTAAATTATTTAAATAACTTTGGGAAAATTTATGATGGAGAGTTCTTCTAAAATGAATTTAAACCGATCCTCTTGGAAAGGTTTGGTAAAAATATTAGCCAATTGATTTTCAGTGTCAATGAAAATTAATTCTATATCACCCTTTTGAACATGATCTCTTATAAAATGATGTTTAATTTCAATATGCTTGGATCTTGAATGTTGAATGGGATTTTTAGAAAGATTAATGGCACTTGTATTATCACAGAGGATGGGAATTTTTGTGTACCTTAAAGAGTAATCTTCTAATTGATTCTTTATCCATAGAAGTTGTGAGCAACATTGAGCAGCTGATACATATTCAGCCTCTGTAGTTGAAAGAGCAATAGTACTTTGTTTTTTGCATGACCAACTTATTAGAGATTTACCTAGAAGTTGGCAAGCTTCGCTTGTGCTCTTCCTTTCAACTTTATCTCCAGCATAATCGGCATCACAATAAGCAGTGAGATCAAGATTTGAACATTTTTTGTACCAAATTCCCAGATTAATAGTTCCCACAAGATATCTAAAAATCCTTTTTACTACAGTAAGATGAGAGTCTTTAGGAGAAGATTGAAATCTTGCACAAAGACCGACTGCAAAGACTATGTCCGGTCTACTGGCTGTTACATATAGCAAGGATCCAATCATCCCTCTATACTCTTTTTCAGATATTGGAGTTCCTTCATCATCTTTGTGGAGTATGGAGGATGGATGCATAGGAGTTCCCATACTTTTGGCTGAACTCATTTTGTATTTGTTGAGTAGATCCTTGGTGTATTTTCTTGAGATATGAAGATACCATCATCTCGTTGTTTAATTTGCAAACCAAGGAAGAATTTTAACTCTCCCATCATACTCATCTCAAACTCACTTTGCATGAGGTTGGAGAAATCTTTGCACATCATTTCATTTGTGGATCCAAATATTATGTCATCGACATATATTTGAACAATCAATAAATCTTTTTCATGAGTCTTCTGGAAAAGAGTTGTATCAATTTGACCCATAATGAATCCATTCTCTTTTAGAAAAGAGCTTAACCTCTCGTACCAAGCTCGAGGAGCTTGCTTTAAGCCATAAAGAGCTTTTGAGAGTTTGAACACATGATTCGGCCTCTTCATATCTTCAAAACGAGGAGGTTGACGAACGTACACTTCTTCATTTAATAACTCATTCAAAAAGGCACTTTTGACATCCATTTGAAATAGTTTTATACCTTTATGAGTAGCATAAGCTAAGAGGATTCTTATTGCTTCAAGTCTTGCTACGGGTGCAAACATTTCATCATAATCGATTCCTTCTTGTTGATTGTACCCTTGAGCCACTAGTCTTGCTTTATTTCTAAATATCCATTTAGTCCCAATAATGGATTTATCGGGAGGATGGGGTACAAGATTGTTGAGACAAACTCTATAATTAAAGTTTTGATGAAAACAAACAAAAGTTAATTAAGAAAGTTAATCATGATTCTAAAAGTATTATGTTAATTTAACTGGTGTTTTTGAGTGAATTCTATTAAAGATAGAATCAAGAAAAGCATAGGAAACAAGATCATTCTGCAGCAAAACAGATAATGATCTCCAGCTTCTAGAATCGTTCATCACAACATGTTGCTCAAACCTTTTCTACGTCTTTATCAAAGAATTTTCCCAGGAAATACATTCAAGTCTAATCAGTTCATGGCAAGGAACAAGTAGGACTCATTCAAGCTCAAATAGGCTATTTGATCTCAAAATTAAAGAGGTTCAAAGATGGACAAAAGTCATGACACCTTAAGAACTCCAAAAATTCAAATGTCAAGAAAGATCACTCAATCATAACTTATGACAAGGAAATCACAAAAGAAATCCATGTTGATCAAAACGGGAGCTCCAGAATGATTATTTAAGCTCAAGAACGTTCACTCAAAAAACCCAGAACTTTCTCCGTTCTTCTGCACATCAACAGCAGACCTGCATCTTCTCTTTTTCAGTCTGCAATTCGATTCTAATCTTCTTCAGCTGCACTCAAGACTCAAGATGGAGAATGTATCATCCAAGAACAATGAAGAAACATCAAGGGCTATGTCAGAAAAGTACAGCACGACTTTAAATGCTAAATCCAAAAGTAAAAAAAAAAAAAAAAAAAAAAAAAGGCTATGTCATAGCATGAAGTGTCTATTCAAAGTACTGCCTTAAAACCAGGAAAAAGCATGGCCTTTCCAACAGCTATTTTTTTACTGATCCAGTGCATTCTCATCTTATAAATAACAGGCCTCAATCAAGAAGAAGGGCAAGAAACTCAAGCAGTAAGTATTCAACAATATACATTCACTTAAAGCTTGAATTTCTGCAAAACAGAGGAATTAACTTTTTCTGCAATTGGCAAAATAGTTACTGCTGCTCTTTCTTAACTCAGCTGCGAAATCATCTTTAGATCATTTGTAAAGAATCTATTCTCAAACAAGAGTTGAGCAAAAACAGATTCTATCAAAATCAATCCATTTGTAAAAACTCAAACTATAAGAGTTTCTTCATAGTTTGTTTTAGATCGTTTCCTATCAAGATTAGATAGGTGTTATCATTGCTTTCTAGGTGGAAAGTAATAGAGGCTGAAATAGATCAAGGCTGATCTATACTAGGTGTTGTAAGATTAAGAAGGTTTTTCGTTTTAAACACTTAGTGGAAAATCTCACAGTGTGAGGACTGGACGTAACCCACATTGGGTGAACCAGGATAAATCTGTGTGTGGTATTCTCTTCCCTACTCTCTTTATTTACTGCACTATATTGATTGATTAAGAAAAGGGAAAACCTGAATTTTCTATTTGACACTAATCAAGGAACGTTCTCTGTTTTACAATTAAAACCAAGAACGTTCTCCGTTTTACTTTTCATAACCAAGATCAATCTTGAGTTGTTTTCTTGAAAGTTTAACAGGAATTTTTAAAAAGGAGCATTTACAATTCAAACACCCTTTCTTGTAAATCAACGGTGTTACTTCAATTGGCATCAGAGCTCGGTCTCTAAAAAAGTTTAGAAACACCTAACAAGTGTTAGACAAAAGATTCAGAAAAATGTCAAAAGCAAAATATATTGTTGAAGGAGGATCCTCAAACAGACCTCCATTCTTTGATGGATCAAACTACTACTTTGGAAAAACAAAATGCAGTTGTTCTTAAAGTCTCAAGACACAGGAATGTGGCGCATCATTACAGATGGAGACTTCATACCAAGAGTTGATCAAGACGATCCAAACTCTGCACTAAAAAAGGAAACAGACTGGACAGCAGATGATAAAGCTAAGGTACTATTAAATTCTAAAGCTCAGTTATTCTTATCATGTGCCATAAGCAGGGAAGAAAGTGAGAAAGTGGATGAATGCACAACAGCAAAGGAAGTTTGGGACACACTACAAACTCATCAGAGTGGATCAATGATGGCAACATGGGACGATTCTGAAGAAGAAGAAGAAGAAGAAGAAGAAGAAGAAGAAGAAGAAGAA
>JBBPBT010000240.1:3532085-3545135 GCA_037974875.1 Cicer bijugum | reverse complement strand
GAAGAAGAAGAACAAGAACAAGAACAAGAAGAAGAAGAAGAAGAAGAAGAAGAAGAAGAAGAAGAAGAAGAAGAACAAGAACAAGAACAAGAACAAGAACAAGAACAAGAAGAAGAAGAAGAAGAAGAAGAAGAAGAAGAAGAAGAAGAAGAAGAAGAAGAAGAAGAAGAAGAAGAAGAAGAAGAAGAAGAAGAAGAAGAAGAACAAGAACAAGAAGAAGAAGAACAAGAACAAGAACAAGAAGAAGAAGAAGAAGAAGAAGAAGAAGAAGACAATCTGTGCTTGATGACAAAAACAGAGGAAGAAGAGGTAATAAATTCTGAATCTTGCTATTTATGTGAACAAATGAGAAAAGAATTTGATAATTTATTAAATGACTCAAATCTTCTCATTCAAAATTGTGGGTCTTTGAAAAAACAACTTTTTAAGGAAAATAAAGAAAAAGAATAAATTCTGACTAAGAATGATGTGCTAAAAAACATCATTCAAGAGTTAAAAGAATCAAAGAATTTTGAAAAACAAGAATGTCAATAACGTTCTGCACTACAAACGGAGAATGTTCAGCTTAAAAGTGAAATTGAACTTCTCAAAACAGATTTATTAAATTTCATTAAAGCCACTGAAATCTTCCATAAAATCATGGGATCTCAGATAGGAATCTTTGATAAAGTTGGTCTTGGTTTCAATCAATCTCAAAAAACTAAGTTATATGAAAAAAAATTTGTCCTAGAAAGAAGGGAAGAAAAATGCAAAATTAGATGTTCCTATTGCAACAAACTTGGACATCTGGAATTTGCCTGCTATTTTTAAAAAAAAGGGATGAAAAGCTCAAAAAAAACAAAGCCTGACAAAAAAGAAAAGTATCCTGTTTTGAAAAATCTGCAAAACGGAGAACAATCTCCAAGATGGCTGCTAAACAGAGAAAGTTCAAACTCACAGGCTGAACGTTTTGGAAACTCTTTTAAAACAAAACAGAAATTTTCTGAAACCTACATTATGAAATCTGTTTCAAAACCAATAATTAAAAAACCAGCAAGCTTCATAAACAAAGAAGTAACGTATTCGTTTAAAGAAAATGCTAAAACTAACACTCAATGACCCAAAACAAAGTGGGTACCTAAGGCTGAACTAATATCACATGCAGGTTGGTTCTCCAAATATAAAGAGAAAGCCTTGGTTCTTGGATAGTGGTTGTTCAAGGCACATGACGGGAGATAGACATTGCTTCATAACCTTCATCAAGAAGGATGGTGGCTCGGTTACGTTTGGCAACGATAAGCAAGCTCAAATAAAAGGTAATGAAACCATTGGTAATACAAACTCTGCTCAAATAAATAATGTTCAATATGTGGAAGGATTGAAACATAATCTATTAAGTATAAGTCAGCTATGCGACAATGGGTGCGAAGTTATTTTTAAACCAAAAATCTGTGAAATTAAGAAAGCAAAAACTGGAGAAATTCTGTTTTCTGGGAAAAGAAAGAAGAACTTATATGTTTTATATCTTGATGAATTACCTGATGAATCATGCTTTATTTCTATTAATAAAGACAAATGGATTTGGCATAAAAGGGCTGGACATATCAGCATGAAAACTATTTCAAAACTCTCTAAACTTGATCTTGTTAGAGGCCTGCCAAAGCTTAACTTTGAAAAAGATAAAATATGTGAAGCTTGTGTCAAAGGTAAACAAGTAAAAAGTAGTTTTCATGCAAAGGATTTTGTATCAACAAACAGAACTCTTGAGTTACTACACATAGATTTATTTGGGCCTGTCAAAACAACTAGTCTAGGAGGAATGAAATATGGTTTTGTTATTGTTGATGACCTCTCAAGATTTACATGGGTTCTATTCTTAAAACAAAAGGATGATGCATTTGAAGCTTTCAAAACATTTTGCAAAAAAGTTCAAAATGAAAAGGAATCCAGCATCATTTCTGTAAGAAGTGATCATGGAGGAGAATTCATAAATGCATCATTCAAAAGCTTCTTTGAGGAACTTGGTATATCTCACAATCTTTCTTGTGCAAGAACTCCACAACAAAATGGAGTTGTTGAAAGAAAAAATAGAACACTACAAGAAATGGCAAGAACTATTTTAGAAGAATCAAATGTTGAAAGATATTTTTGGGCTGAAGCCATAAACACATCTTGCTATATCTTGAATCGTGTATCTATTAGAAAAATCATAAACAAAACGCCATATGAAATCTGGAAAAATAGGAAGCCAAACATTTCTTATTTTCATGTATTTGGCTGTTACTGCTATATATTAAACAACAAAGATCTCATTGGAAAATTCGATGCGAAATCGGATAAAGCTATCTTTCTGGGTTATGCAACCGAATCTAAAGGTTATAGAGTATTTAACTTAAGAACTATTGTTGTTGAAATAAGTATGCATGTATTGTTTGATGAATTTGATGACCTAGACTTAAGTAAAAAATATGAGGAAGAAGAAACTTCAAATGAAGCACAGCAGCAAGACAGTGTGCAGAAAACACAGCAACCAGATAGTCTGTAGAAAACAGAGATTGATAAACAGTCTTCGTTTCATTCTCCACCAAAAAGCTGGAAAATAGTTGAAAGTCATCCACAAACTCAAATCATTAGAGACACGGCTGATGGAATTAGAACCAGAAAATCATTCAAGAATGATGAAAGCAACATGCCAATGATATCTCAAGTGGAACCTAAATCAATCAAAGATGCAATCACTGATCAATCTTGGGTAAATGCCATGAAGGAAGAATTGCAGCAATTTGAGAAAAAATGAAGTTTGGACATTAGTTTCAGATCCATTGGATCAATCTGTCATTGGAACTCGTTGGATATTCAAAAACAAGCTTGATGAAGAAGGAAAAGTTGTGAGAAACAAAGCAAGATTGGTAGCCCAAGGGTAAAATCAACAAGAAGGTATAGATTATGATGAAACATTTGCCCCAGTTGCAAGGTTAGAAGCCATTCGAATACTTCTTGCATATGCTTCTCATAAACTCATTAAATTGTTTCAAATGGATGTGAAAAGTGCATTTTTAAATGGCTTCTTAAATGAACAAGTATTTGTAAGACAGCCCCCTGGTTTTGAAAATCAATCAAAACCAAATCATGTTTTCAAACTCACTAAAGCATTATATGGTTTAAAACAAGCACCAAGGGCTTGGTATGAACGGCTGAGCTCTTTCTTAATCAAAAATGATTTTCAAAGAGGAAAAATTGATACTACTTTGTTTAAGAAAACAGAAGGGAATGATTTACTCATCGTTCAAGTTTATGTTGATGATATCATTTTTTGATCAACAAATGAAAATCTGTGCGCAAACTTCTCAAAACTTATGCAAAGTGAATTTGAAATGAGCATGATGGGGGAACTAAGATACTTTCTTGGCTTACAAATTAAACAATATAAAAAAGGCATCTTTATTTGTCAAGAAAAATACATCAGGGATCTTTTGATCAAATACAAAATGAATGAGTCAAAAATTATGACAACCCCTATGCATCCATCTACCTCTTTAGAAAAAGATGAAAATGGCAAGTCTGTCTAAGAAAAGGAATATCGTGGAATGATCGGCTCCTTGCTATATCTAACTGCTAGCAGACCTAATATAGTGTTTGCAGTGGGATTGTGTGCTCGATTTCAATCAGCGCCAAAGAAATCCCACTTAACAGTAGTAAAACGCATATTTAGATACCTTGTTGGAACAACTAATCTTGGTCTTTGGTATAGAAAAGGTTCACACTTTGATCTTATAGCATACTGTGATGCTGATTATGCTGGAGACAAAATTGAAAGAAAAAGCACAAGTGGAGCATGTCAGTTCCTAGGCGAAGCATTAATCAGTTGGTCCTGCAGAAAACAGAACACCATAGCTCTATCTACAACAGAAGCTGAATATGTTTCAGCGGCAAATTGTTGTTCACAGATTTTATGGATCAAAAATCAACTCCCAGATTACTCTGTAAGTTATTCAAGTAATCCAATTTATTTTGATAATACAAGTGCCATAAACTTATCTAAAAATCCCATTCAGCATTCTAGATCAAAACACATTGAAATAAAACATCACTTTATTTGTGATCATGTCAACAAGAAAGATATTGAATTAATTTTTGTTGACACTCAAAATCAACTTGCTGACATTTTCACAAAGCCTCTCATTGAGGATAGTTTCAATTTGATCAAACAAAAACTGAAAATCAGGAAAAATCCAGAAAATTTTGGTTGATTCATGCTACTGCATAAAACGGAGAACGTTCATCATTCTCCTTTTCGCGAGGCATCATTCTCCGTTTTGAAACACCAACAGTTTTTATTATTTTAATATTTTCCCTCTCAAATCAAAAAAAGGCAAATCTTGGCATTTAATGAACTTGACCTTTTGTCTGATGTGATGGCTGACACGCACACTTTACTTCTTCCAATATAGCTTTTCCTCCTTCCCTAGGCGCTAACTATTCCCATTGGACAGCAAGTAATCTTTGCTTTTTCCCTTCATCTTCTCACGTCAGAAATCACTCATCTCTTTCATATTCTCACATTCTTCTGCATTAATCCTCTCACACACTCAACTATTCACCCACTTCATCTTCAACCTTGAAACCACAAAAATGGCTAGAACGAAACAATCTGCTTGCAAAAACGCATCTCCCTGCACTCCTTACTCTTCTTCTTCCTCGTATGAATCCATGGAGCGATCACCGTCTCCACCACCCAAACCATCACCATCACAAGCATCCCCTGTCTCTCCTCCTCCTACAACCAACGAACCAATCCTAAACATTCCTCCATTAACTACCCTTCTTCCACCATGGAACACTCGCTCAACCTCCACTCAAATCCCTCCTCACTTCCGCACGCAAAACACTCCTCCACGAAGGTCAATGAGGGTTCAATCTGGTATTGGAACTTCCAAATCATCAAACCCTAAAAATTTTGAACCACTGTATTTCATCATTTCTGACTCTGATTCGTCTGATTCGTGCCCCCCTTCATCAGCAAGGGTACCTCCTCAGCATACTCAAACCAAACCTACAACACCACCAAATTTCTCAACACAAACACCAACGAACAAAAACTCATCAGAGACAACACCATCCATGTTAGAAAATAAATCAACAAACCCTACTCCTGTTACTCCTACAGAATCGTCTTTTCCCTTTGAACCCCCACATTCAGCTTCTCCCCCAAAACCAACTGAAGTTCCTTCTCAAATCAACCCACAGAGCAATCCCCTAAGAACATAAACAACAATCAAAATTGCTCGTTATCTTGCTCGCAAGAAGTTTCACACATCTCAGAAAAAGAAAAATTTTAAACCTAAACCCACCTCTCCAGACCGTTCTTCAAAACATTCCCCACCTCCAGAACGTTCTTCAAAACGATCCCCATCTCCAGAACGTTCCCCTCCTCAGGAATATTCTCCCCACCCAGAACCCTCCCCACAAAAACAAAACCAACGTTCTCCATCTCCTAAGTCCTCCTCTACCTCCACCTCTGCCTCTGAACCTCCTTCAAAGAAACAAAAAAAAGTCCATTCCTCCTCTACTTTCACCAGAAAGCTCTAAACGTTTTGCAGCTAAATGGGCTCAACGCCCAGTTGGGGTTGGTCGTATCTTTCTGTTGGCTACTTTGGAGATAAATGGCATCATTGTTCAGCATCACACTTATGCTCTTGGGTGGACCTCTTTTCTGAAAATTTCTGAATCATATTATCCAGAAGTTGTTCGTGCATTCTATTGTAATGCCCAAACTTTTGCTAACAAATCTCTCCTTATTTCCAAAATCAAAGGAGTGGAGATCCAACTCACCCCTGACATTTTGGCTTCTATTCTCCAGCTCCCCACAGAAGGCACAGAAGGCCCCTCTGTGTTTGGCGATCATTGGTACTCCGCTTTAAATCTCTGCAAGACTGATGTCTTCTCTGACCTGTTTGAGGAAGATAGCACTCGACACCTCTCTACGTATCTTCAGCCACTTCCTAAGGTTTTTCACAATATGTCTCAACATACTCTTATTCCTCGTTGTGGAAGCCATGAATATGTATCTGATAATGATGTCTTACTCATCTATCATCTGCTCCACTGCAAACGTCTGAATCTACCCTATGTAATCCTTCAACACATGATCAGTGCAGCCAACAAGGATTACAGAAAGAACATTGTACCCTATGGCGTGATTTTAACAAAAGTGTTTCAACATTTTGGAGTTTCCCTTGCTTCTGAATCTTCTATGGATAAGATTTCTAAATTTTCGACAAAAAATCTCTCGCATATGCGTAAAATTTCATCCACCCCGACTCCTACTCCACCATCATCTTTTCCCACCTCCTTAAAACGAAAAAGATCAGCAAGTCGGCGCCCCACTACCATTCCTGTTTTCTCTCCTCCTACTGATCCTTCAATCCAAACTGCAACAGTTCCACCACCAGAACGTTCCTCACCCATTCCAGAACATTCTCCACCTCGCTCGATTCATTCTCCACCACCTACAACACATTCTCCACCTACACCAGAACATTCTCCACACCACTACCCTATTCCATCACCTCCAATGCCTCAATCGTCCATTCCTCCCTCTTTAGAGGTTGCTTCCTCTTCTCAACCACTTCCCTCACCTCCTCCTGATTTTGGTACCTTTTTGTCCAATCCACTGCTATCTACTATGTCTCCACTATTTGTTTCACCTCAGAAAACAAGCTCCTCTATTTTTGGAATCAGTCAGTTTTTAAACCTGTCAGCCACTGCTGGACCTTCTCACACATCCATTAGTCCATTACCCTCCATCTCCTCCTCATTTGCTACTGTTCCATCCATCTCTGCCACACCTATTCCATCTCACATTGTCGTTGCTACCACCTCTCATCCTACTACTAACATTCATCCTTCTCCTTCCTTGCCTGAACCATCCAATTCTGACATCATGGCTGCCCTCCAAAACATCATTGCACGACAAGTTCAACATGATCAGGAAACTGCTATATTGAGGACTTGGCTGGTTGATCATCTTGCTCCCAAGCTGGGAATTCCACCTCCACCTCCTCATCAGATCCCTCCACCTTTTCCAACTCCTCATCCTGGCAAATCTTCTTCTTTGAAAGGATCTTCCCCATCCTTAGCTTCCTAGTCTCTTCTCTGTGATCTTCCCCGTTTTTCGCTACCTAGTTATCTTTTTGAATGACAAAGGGGGAGAATTAAGTTTAGTTTTTAAGACTGCACTATGTACTTTCATTCTATCATGTACTTTTGTTATCAAATCAATGAGAAACAGTTTATGGCATAAAATTTTTTAAATTCTGAAAATTTATGAATGCATAATTTGAGGGGGAGTCTTTAAAACTCTGTCACATACTTGTTATTAGAATCAAAATTAAAATCTAAATTAACATGTTTCACTACAAGAAAAACACCATTTTGTGGCCAACTTTATAAATATTTTGTGGCCGAATAAAACCCTCACAAATTAGTGACCGAAAAAGCCCTCACAAATGCCAAAATTGAAATTGGTCTTTATTTGTGGCTGAAAAAGCCCTCACAAATTTTTAAATATTTAACTGGATTTTGTGGCTGCCTAAGCCCTAACAAAATCACAACATTGTGATTTTGTGAGGGCTTAGGCAGCCACAAGATCCAGTTAAATATTTAAGGATTTTGTGAGGCTTACAGCCACAAAAAATCAATTTGGGAGGGCCAAATCCGTCACAAATGACTGACGTGAACAGTGGCATTTGTGGCTGCAAATGCCGCCACAAAGGAATGCGCACGTGGACTTTGTGGCTGCAAAGACTGCGACAAAATTTTAAACCTACGTGGACTTTGTGGCTGCTTTGGCCGGCACAAATGCTCAAGTTAACACTATATATATTTTTCTCCCCTCCTCCTTCATTTTTTCACATCCAACTTCTCTCTAAAACTTCATTCTAACTATTCTCTCCTCCTTCTCTCTACACAAAATATTTTGTTATTAATTTAAATATTTTATTATTTAAATTAATCTTTAATTTAATTATTAATCTTTAATTTTAATTTAAATATTTTATTTTAAATTTTTAGTTAAATTAAGATTAGTTTATTATATATCAAATTTAATTTATAATTACATTATATTTTAAATTTAATTTAAATTTAAATTTAATTATAATTTAAATTTTAATATTATATTTATATTAATTTAGTATATATAATATTATAATAAACTATTAATTTTGAATTTAAAAATTAATTTATAAAATATGAATTATTTTGTGGCGGCTTAAGCCCTCACAAAATATATTATTTTTTAATTACGTTGGCATTTGTGGCGGCCAAAAGCCCTCACAAAGGTCCAGTCAGCAAATTCAGTCTGTCCTTTGTGGCGGCCAAAAGCCCTCACAAAGGTCCAATCAAACAAATTCAGCCTGTCCTTTGTGGCGGCCTATGCCCTCACAAAGGCAGACTTTTGTGGCTGCGAAAGCCCTCACAAATGTCAACCTGTTTCAAGCACTTTGTGGCTGCAAAAGCCCTCACAAAATTTTGTGACCAGCTTCTTTGTGGCTGCCAAAAGCCCTCACAAAATCCACCTTTGTGGCTGTTTTTTTCCCTTTGTGAAGGCTTTTGGCCCTCACAAATTTCATGTTTTCTTGTAGTGTTTGTCATCATCAAAAAGGGGGAGATTGTTGAGACAAACTCTATAATTAAAGTTTTGATGAAAACAAACAAAAGTGAATTAAGAAAATTAATCATGATTCTAAAAGTATTATGTTAATTTAACTAGTGTTTTTGAGTGAATTCTATTAAAGACAGAATCAAGAAAAGCATAGGAAACAAGATCATTCTGCAGCAAAACAGATAATGATCTCTAGATTCTAGAATCGTTCATCACAACATGTTGCTCAAACCTTTTCTACGTCTTTATCAAAGAATTTGCCCAGGAAATACATTCAAGTCTAATCAGTTCATGGCAAGGAACAAGTAGGACTCATTCAAGCTCAAATAGGCTATTTGATCTCAAAATTAAAGAGGTTCAAAGATGGACAAAAGTCATGACACCTTAAGAACTCCAAAAATTCAAATGTCAAGAAAGATCACTCAATCATAACTTATGACAAGGAAATCACAAAAGAAATCCAGGTTGATCAAAACGGGAGCTCCAGAATGATTATTTAAGCTCAAGAACGTTCACTCAAAAAACCCAGAACTTTCTCCGTTCTTCTGCACATCAACAGCAGACCTGCATCTTCTCTGTTTCAGTCTGCAATTCGATTCTAGTCTTCTTTAGCTGCACTCAAGACTCAAGATGGAGAATGTATCATCCAAGAACAATGAAGAAACATCAAGGGCTATGTCAGAAAAGTACAGCACGGCTTTAAATGCTAAATCCAAAAGTAAAAAAAAAAAAAAAAAGGCTATGTCATAGCATGAAGTGTCTATTCAAAGTACTGCCTTAAAACCAGGAAAAAACATGGCCTTTCCAACAGCTATTTTTTTACTGATCCAGTGCATTCTCAGCTTATAAATAACAGGCCTCAATCAAGAAGAAGGGCAAGAAACTCAAGCACTAAGTATTCCACAATATACATTCACTTAAAGCTTGAATTTCTGCAAAACAGAGGAATTAACTTTTTCTGCAATTGGCAAAACAGTTACTGCTGCTCTTTCTTAACTCAGCTGTGAAATCATCTTTAGATCATTTGTAAAGAATCTATTCTCAAACAAGAGTTGGGTTGTTTTCTTGAAAGTTTAACAGGAATTTTTAAAAAGGAGCATTTACAATTCAAACCCCCTTCTGTTTGACCCCGTTTCATCATAATCGATTCCTTCTTGTTGATTGTACCCTTGTGCCACTAGTCTTGCTTTATTTCTAATGACTTCTCCATCCTCATTTAGTTTGTTTCTAAATATCCATTTAGTCCCAATAATGGATTTATCGGGAGGATGGGGTACAAGATTCCATACCTTGTTTCTTTCAAATTGTGAGAGTTCTTCCATCATAGCTTCAACCCATGATTTGTCACCAATAGCTTGATCAATTGTTTTGGGTTCAACTTGTGATATCATGGCCATGTTGGTAGTGTTTTCCCTTAGAGAATTTCTCGTTCTAACACCATCTTCAGTATTTCCAATGATTAGATCTGAAGGATGATGTGTGACTGTTCCCCATCCTCTTAGAGGTTGTTGTGAGGTTGGGTCAGACTCATCCTCATCATGAGGACTGGTTACTCGAGATGATGAAGGTTCATCTTCTTCATTTTTATCCATTTTTTCTAAACATAAGTCATCAAACTCATCAAAAATAACATACATGGATTCCTCCACAGTTAGAGTCCTAAGATTATATATTCTATAACCTTTTGACGTTGTGGAGTATCCTAGAAAAATTCATTTATCAGATTTTGGATCAAACTTTCCTAAATTTTCTTTATTATTAAGAATGTAGCAATAACACCCAAAAATATGAAAATAGGAAATATTTGGTTTTCTCCTTTTCCATAGCTCGTATGGAGTTTTGTTTAAAATTTTTCTAATGGATGCACGATTAGAAACATAACAAGCAGTATTAATGGCTTCGGCCCAAAAATATTTTTCTATGTTGGCATCATTTAAAATAGTTCTAGCCATTTCTTCTAAAGTTCTATTTTTCCTTTCGACAACCCCATTTTGTTGGGGACTTCTTGGACAAGAAAAGTTATGAGAAATACCATTTTCTTCACAAAAAATTTTAAAAGATTCATTTTCAAATTCACCTCCATGGTCACTTCTTACTGAAACAATTTTTTATCCTTTTTCGTTTTGAATCTTTTTGCAAAAATGGTGGAATGCCTCAAAGGCTTCATCTTTATGTTTTAAAAATAAAACCCGAGTAAACCGAGAAAAATCATCAACGATTACAAAACCATATATTTTTCCACTAAGACTTGGAGTTTTAATAGCACCAAAAAGATCAATGTGAATAAGTTCCAGAGGATGATTTGTTGAAACAAAGTTTTTAGAGTGAAAACTACTTTTAACTTGTTTTCCTTTTACACAAGCTTCACAAACTTTGTCTTTTTCAAAATTAATTTTTGGAAGACCTTTTACTAATTCTAAATTTGCTAATTTAGAAATAGTGTTTAAGCTTGTGTGACCTGCTCGTTTGTGCCAAATCCATTTATCTTTTTCAATAGATACAAAACAATATTCAGTGGGTAAATCATCAAGATAAAGTTCATATAAATTCTTTTTTCTAAATCCGGAAAAGAAAACTCTACCCGAGGATGAGTGTTTAACCTCACATAGAGTAGGCTTAAAAATAACTTCAAAACCACTATCACATAATTGACTAATGCTTAGCAAGTTAATTTTTAAGCCATCCACATATTGAATATTTTCAATTTTTGCAGAATTATTCTTACCAATAATTCCTATTCCTTTTATTTGAGCTTTATCATTATTGCCAAATGTGACTGATCCTCCATCCTTTATCTCTAACAACATGAAGCAATGTTTATCTCCCGTCATATTCCTTGAGCAACCATTGTCCAAGTACCAAGGCTTTCTTTTGTTGATTAAAGGATGAACATGTTTTAGAGTTTAAAAGAGACTTAGGTACCCATATAGCTTTGGGTCCTTGTTGGTTAGTTTTTCCTCTTGGGAGGACTTTCCTTTTATGATAGCAAATAGAATCATGGTGCCCATGTTTACCACAGAATGAGCAAGCTGACTTTACATTGTTAGCTTTCCTCTTAGCATGAAAAATTTTGGAGGTATGCCCAAGTTTTTTGCAAAACGTGCATTTCGGCCTATCCTCTCGTTTTTTAGGCAAGAAAAAGTTTTCATATAAATTTTGTTTTTGGGAGCTTTTAAAACCAATACCAGCCTTGTCAAATATTCCAGATTGAGACCACATTATCTTTTGAAATGTTTCTGTAGATTTGACAAAGTTGGAAATATCATTTTTTAGTTCCCTAACCTCAGCTTTCAAAATTTCATTTTCTGTATCCTCGTCAGGAGGATGAATTTCAATTATTTTCTTGTTTAAAAATTTATGTTACTCAGAATTTTGAAATTGAGATTGCTGCAAATCTTGAATGATTTTAATATATTCATCATTCTTTTTTCTAAGCTCCTCATTTTGTTTCTTTATCTCAACAAGTTGTTTTTTTTTAAATATACATGTTATAGAAATCATTCTTTTCTAAGCTCCTCATTCTTTTTTCTAAGCTCCTCTTTTTGGTTTTCCTTTGTTATGCCATCTTCATTCTTCTTGGAGGATGAACTTTCTGTTTGGCTAGTTTTTAGAGTAATCATTCTTCCCTTTTTGTTTGGTTTGTCAACCAACAACAATGGTTCATGAGCTCTTAGAGTTCCATCCAAATCTTCTAATTTCATGTTGGTTAAGTCTCTTGCTTCTGTAATGGCAGTTACCATTGGCCTCCATTCTTTTGGTAAGCTTCTTAGGATTTTTCTTATCCTTTCATGAACGAAGTATACCTTTCCAAGAGATCTCAAGTTGTTTAATATGATTGTTAACCTTGAGAACATTTCATCAATAGTTTCTTCCTCCTTCATTTTGAATAGTTCGAAATCTCTTACTCCCATATCTATCCTTGCTTCTTTTACATGGTTTGATCCTTCATGATGGATCCTTAGAGTATCCCAGAGCTCCTTAGCATTTTTGCACTCTTCAACTCTTTCATATTCTTCCCTGCTCAAAGCACACGTTAGAAATAAATGAGCTTTAGAGTTTAGGAGTACCTTTGCATTTTCATCCGCCGTCCATTGTGCTTGAGGTTTCTCATCGGAGGTTGCATCTGTGTTGTAGGTTCTAATGACATGATCTCCATTTTCCACCACAGACCACATGTTGTTGTCTTGTGATATGAGAAATAGCCTCATCTTACCTTTCCATTGATAGTAATTTGTACCATCAAAGTAAGGAGGTCGGCTGGATGATCCTCCTTTAGGAATATACTTAGATTTTGACATTTTTCTTTTTGGATCTTTTTCTTTTACACTGCTAGGTGTATTTTTTAGAGAACCTTGCTCTAATATCAATTGATGTAGCTAAATATCACTAGAAGGGGGGGGGGGGGG
>JBBPBT010000240.1:3511009-3531887 GCA_037974875.1 Cicer bijugum | reverse complement strand
GGGGTTGAATAGGGATTTTGTTGTTTAAAAATAATTTCTAAGCGTTTTTAAAAAACTATCCTCTTGTTGAGGATGGCTAGCTCGAGGATGAGATTCTTCAAATTGTTAGATCTAAGTTGAGCAAAAGAGTAGGAGTAGAGTAAGAGAGACACACACATAATTTTAAACTGGTTCACCCAAAGATGGCTACGTCCAGTCCTCACACCCTTGTGAGATTTCACTAACTTTCAAAAAGATCGATCCTCAACCCGAGGATGATTACAAACCGTGTATTCTTTAGCTTCACCAAGCTTACAATCAATTTCCGAATATTTCCAAGTGTAACTCACAAGGAAATTACAAAGTGATATGCGAGTGATTGATACTAAATACTTTCTCAAAAGGTTTACAAAGATATAGTGTAGGATCAAAGAAAGTATGAAGTGAGGGTGTTTCGCTCTTGATAGCTTTAAGATAATTGATCTTTTTATGCAAGTGTGTTGTGTATTGATGAAGATCAGCTTGCTGCAATTTATAGAGGTCTTGTGATGTTCATTTCATAAGCCAAGCCTTTTATGACCATTGGAAAATCCATTTGAGAAATGCCAAGGTTTTTCTTCATAATTAAGAAAATGTCATTTAGCTCATTTGATATATGCATTCCATGTTCAAGTACGAGGTAGCTGTTTTCTTGGCACTTGGGGACACGTGCTGCCCTATTCTCTTTCCTTTCTTTAATGTTTGAATATTGTGTGGAGTCATTTTCATTTTTTTTCTTCAATGCCTTGATAAAGCTTCACATGTGAGCTTTTTTTTCTCTTTCATCCATTTAATGCCTTGTAAGAATATGTGATGTCCTTTTTATTCATTTCTTCAATACTTTGTGAAGGCTTCACGTGAAGTATTTTTCTTCTTTCCTTGCCTTAAGGCATGTGATCACTTTATTTAGAACTTATTTGTTGTTGCCTTTTTGAAGATTTGATTTTATAATCCTTGTAAATCACATAATGATGCATGTAGCCTTTTGCCTATGACATGATGAGTTGCTTTCATAAAGTGTTGGGATGCATTTCAAAATGTTGACTATAGGCACATGCTAATATCATTATTCCTCGTACCTTTCTTTTGCATTCTTGCTACTTTTCTTCAAAGGTCTTTCTTTAATTATTTTTTGATAGTATTTTGCCTTTATTGAATGAATCAAACAATTCATTCTTTAATACTATTATGCCCTTGTTGAATGAATTCAAATAATTCATTCTTTAATACTATTATGTCTTTGTTTAATGAATTCAAAAACAGCGAGGATACAGAACTGCAGTTTCCTCAGCTCGTGAGGCCATCCTCGGCATTTTCCATACTTAGTATTTAACTCAGAATTTTCTTCTTTTTCCTTAATGAATGATAACTTGTTTTCTTATATGAATACACTAAAAAACACATATTAGTCATTAAACACAATCATAATCTTTTAATTAATTTTGTTATCATTAAAACCAATTGAGAGAGATTTTGTCTCAACACATTTTATTTCAATTTCATGAGCATTATTCATTCTATATCATTATTTAAAATATCTCACATTATCATTTTTTAATAAAAAAATTCTTTTAAAATTATCAACTTTTAAAATAGGGGACGAATTTCAAAAATTAGTAAAAATATAAAATTCAAACTACTTAAACTTAATAAATATTATATTAATATTATAAAATAAGAGATAATTTATAATAAAAGAAAAATGATGAATGAAACCGATAGAGTATACTTTAACAATTTATACTCCATGAGTTAAATTATCACATTTCATCGTTACAACATCCAATACATTCCCCCAACTTATGTCAACTAGAAAAAAGAAAAACCCGTGTGACAGCGTGCATCGTCTGTTATTTTTGTTAAAGTTGGTATTGTTGAGATAATTATAATTAAAAATATAAAAATAATTATTTCATTTTAATTAAAGAAAAATTGAATATAAAAACATAATATTAATAATTTATTAAATTGAAACATTTTTCTTTGAATGTTATGGAATTTATACATTTTCTTTATGGATATGCTTGAAAAATTAAAAGTAATGGAAGAGGCGAAGACATATAAATATGATTATACAAATTTTTCCGTTATCTATTTTATATCTAACACAAAGTGGAGTAGATAAAATTTAATTATAATTTCATATTTTTAATCTCATTAGTGATAATGTATCGTACATGATAATGATTTTGAAACTATTTTGAAATTTGTATTAGTGATAAGGTAGAAAAGAAAAGAGAAATGGTGATGGGTGATTTTGAAGAAAGAGGACAAAAAAAGTTTATTATTTCATTTTATATTAAGTAATGGATGTTGAATTGATTGAAAGAAATAGTATACTTGAACACTGTGTTTGTTTGTGCTGATTTATAGATGAGATTAATATAAGCGAGAGAGTTATGCGAGAAATGCAGTCTTTATCTTGTTTGGAAGAACAAAGAAATAGAGATGAGAGATAACATATAGGTGGGTCCACATGTCTTTTTACTTTATGCTCAATTATGAAAAGAAATGTAATAGTAGCCATCATTTTCTTTCTTTTTCCACATATACCCTTTAAATCTCAACAAATGCAATTAATTTTAATTTAATGTACAGGTAATTTTGTTTTTCTTATGAATGTATATTGACATACACAGATAAAAATAAATAAATTATAAAATCAATCTAAATTATTCAATTAATCTAATTATGGATTAATAATTTATATTTACATTAAATTTAACTTTAATTAACAAGTCATCACCAATCAATGTAAGGATATATTTGTCTTTTTAAAAAATACACACACTTCTTTCCCTTATATTGCTTTTGTTATTCTCTTGTACCAAACAATACCACAAATCTACTCTATTTCTCACTTCTTTCTCTCTTTGCAATTTCTTCCCACATCCAAACATACCAGAAATGTGAGTTTGAAAGAAAAAGAGAGAACATGTGAAGGTATAAGGCAAAAATGGACAAAATAGATGAAAAGTGGGCGACATGTCGTCATCTTTTGAACAAACTAAAAATGAGAAACAATGAGATTATTTTGGAATCATCAACAGGGGTCTGTTTGGTATAAGAGAGTTTGCAAAAAGAGAAATAAAAGAGATAGAAATAGAAGAGAAAGAAATAACTTATTCTGTTTGGTTGAGCATGGAAAGAGATGAGAGTGACAAAAAATAGTGGATCCCACCTATTTTTTATTTCTCTTCGTGGTTTAGAAGAAAGTGAGAGAAGTACATATTTTTTTCTCAATCTTCCATTTTTACTCTTTTTTGTGATGATACTCATTTTTTTTATATACACAATACTCATAAATTATTATAACTTAAAAAAAATATTTTTTTTGAAACTTATGAGGAGAGGGATATGTGATTATTTTGAATTAAAATATAATTGAATTTTTTAGGTACTGATAAAATATTAAAAAAAATTATAATTATCTTAAATAATGTAAATAAATTATATATAAATAAAATAAGATAAATCAATTAAATTAAATGATTAGTAATTAATTTAATATTATGAATTAAAATTTCAGGTAAAAAACTTATTGAAATAATTCATTTAATAGAATTTATATAAAAATTAAATTAGATTAAATTTGATGGTAAGTTTTAATTAAATGGTATTTTGGTACTTTTAAAATTTATCAATTTTTCTCTATCTTTTATTTCTTTTTTCTTTCTCTTATGTCAAACAATACGTCAAATCTATATTTCTCACTTATGACACTTTTTCTTACTTCTTTTTCTCTTTTCTGTTTCTTCTTACACCCAAACATAGGAGAATGTGTTTGTTTTAGATAGATAGTAGATAGAAGCTAAGGTAATTAACCACAAAGATGGACAAATAATTCTTTCAACTTTAATGTAGTAAATCACTCTATCAAAAACATGTTCATTTGTAATTGAAATAGTAGATGTGTGAGTTTTGCATTGTCTAATTAAGTTTATGAAAATATAGTTATTGTTGTTCTATGTGCCATTTTAATGATTTTGGCTATTACAATGTATTGGAAGTAATTTATACATACTCCAATCAGTTAATAGATATTTCTAAGTAAAAATAATAGTTGAAAAATTCATGTATTTGAATTAAATTTTTAATTAAATACATCAATTTTTTTTATTAATTTTATTTATGTTTCATTCTTCATAAGTACTTTAAAAATTAAACTTTGGTGGTATACTTAATTTTCATTCCATTTCTGAAAACTCATTGCTTGACCTTGCATGAAAAATAGAATGAGAGTGACCTGGTGTTTGTCCAAAAGAAAATAATGTTCGGCTTGAAAAATCCATTGCAAGGGGTTGGTTGAGCAGTAATTTGGTCATCAAGAACATTTTGGAGTGTGGTTTCGTGGGCAAATAAAAAAAATGTATTTGTAATTGAAAATTGAGAATTGTACCAGACACCTCCCAATTGTATCTGCCATCTCCCAGTACTTTTTAAAGACCATTATACCCTCTGTAAAAAAGTATAAAACCAAAACAAAATTACCATTTTGGTTTTAGACTCCACTTTCGAAAATTTAGAAAAATAAATGTAGGATTCGAAAGTTTCAAAGTCTCGAAACGCATTTCAGTAAGTTTCTCGAAACTTTGGTTTTTTTAAAACCTTCGAAATGTAATTTCTTTCAAAAAAATACACATTTTCGAAAGTTTAGTTGCATTTAAAAGTTTCGAAGTAAAACATAAACTCGAATATTTGGCCTTCTACTAAACTTTCGAAGAAAAACTATGCCACGAAAATTTGACCTTGAACTAAAGTTTCGAAAGACATATTTGGCCTTGCAGTAAAGTTTCGAAGCCTCGAATATTTGGCATTGCTCTAAACTTTCAAAATGAAATATGTGCTTCGAAAGTTTCTTTTTATTTCACAAAGTTTCGAAATGGTCTTGCACTAAAGTTTCGAAAGTTTGGCCTTGCAGTAAAGTTTCGAAGCCTCGAAAATTTGGCATTGCACTAAACTTTCCAAATGAAAAATGTGTTTCGAAAGTTTCTCTTTTTCACAAAGTTTCGAAAATATTGTTCGAATGTTTAAAATTTTCGAAAATCATTTTCGAATAATTATAATAATTGAAATTTTTTTATTTTTTTTTAATTTTTTTTAGATCAATATTATGTTATAAGTTAATATTATGTTATAAGTCAATATTATATTAAATTCATGTTATAAGTCAATATTTATGTTGTAATATTATTTTTAATTAAATTTGTTACTAATTTTGGAATTAGGTATTAGTAGAGTTGATGTTTCTGCTTCAAAATATGTAATAGATTCTACAGAAAAATTCATCACTGATTAGGTATTATTATTACTACTGATGATTCATCACTGATTAAATTTTCATTATAGCGATATAGTTAATGTTTTATTTGAAACGTATTTTGTAGGTATTTTCTTCTCGAGAAGATGTATTTGAATGGGCAAAAACCATTGGAATACAAAATGGAATTTTAATTGTTACCATTCGATCAGATAAAGCAACCGGAATTAGGGGAAGAAAAGACAAATTAATTTTGGGATGCGAAATAGGCAGAAGATATAAATCAGAATCAAAATCATCAGTAACTTGCTCTCATAAGGAAAACTGTTCATTTACTCTCATATGTGTACCATTACGCGGTGGTGAAGGATGGAAAATTAGTGTTCGTTGTGGGACACACAATCATGAATTACTTGATACTGTAACTGGTCATTCTTATTTGGGGCGTTTAGACGAAGAAGAGAGGAAATTTGTCAATGATATGGCAAAGTATAAGCTTGCACCCAGATTCATTCTAAATGCTTTGAAAGTGAGAAATGAAGTCAATGTCACTATTCCCAGTCAAATATATAAAGCAAGGAGTACTTATCGATCATCATTGAGAGGTTCGTGCACAGAAATGCAGCATCTGTTGAAGTTAATACAAGAAGAAAATTATGTGCATTGGACAAGAAGACGGGAAGATTCTGATATTTTGAGAGATATTTTTTGGACGCATCCTGATTGTATAAAGTTGTTAAACACATTTCATTTGGTTTTGATAAAAAGCAACAAAAATATATCATTTAATATATAATTATTTAAATCTAATCATATATATTATATAAATATAAGCTATTAAATTCAACTGATTAAAAGTTTAATTTTTAATCAAATCACCTCTATCACCACCTACAATATTGCGAATAATTTGGCCGAATGCACCTCTCATCCTAGGCACTGCAACATATCAATATATAAATATTTTAAAAAAACATTATATAATAAAAGGCAACAAAAAAAAGGCAAAAATAAATGCAACAAATAAATAATGTAATAAAGGCAAAAAAAAAAGGCAAACAAAAATGCAACAAATAAATAATGTAATAAAGGAAAAAAAAAAGTTTCAAAAGTTTCCTTCCCTTTCGAAAGTTTCAAGCTCAGATTCGAAAGTTTCCTTCCCAGATTCGAAAGTTTCCTTCCCATTTCGTAAGTTTCCTTCTCATTTCGAAAATTTCCATCTCCTTCGAAAGTTTTCTGGGTTTTGAAACTTTCAATATGTTCGAGCTTAACTTCAAAACTTTTAGAATGAAGGAAACTTTCGAGGTTCTCTAGGTTTTGAAAGTTTGAAAAGGATGGCAAAGTTTCGAACTTTTCTGGTTTTTTGCATGTCGAAGGTTTCAAATTTTCAAAAGTTTCTTACTTTTGAATTTCGAAACTTTAAATTTTTTGAGTGACAGGATGGTCCAGAATCGAATATTTTAAACTTTCGAATGAATCATTAAAAAATGAATGTAAATTTTTTTTTTGGTTTTTATAGAGGTAATTGAGGACAAAATAGTCTTTTACTCATGGCTGGGGTGTGGCAGGTACAATTGGAGAGTGCCTGGTACAATTCTCTTGAAAATTTTAAAATATCATTTTTCATATTTTGTCAAAAAAAAATCAATAAAAATTAAAATAAGATTATTTAATTAATTATGTAGATTAGTAGATTTTAAATAAGATTTTAACAATTTCAATTTTAAAAATTTTATTTATTCTATAAGAATTAAGATGTGCATATATTAAAAAAAACAAAGAAATGTCTTAAAATAATTCAATTTTGTATAACTTGATTTAGTTCAATTGTTAAAATTTATAGAATAATTTCTAATTCTTCACACAAAATTTCACCATCAATATTAGAGGAACTATCACATTTTTGTAAGATTTTAAGATGTTCACAACATATTTTTATGTTATTAGCAATTAATCATCTAACCTTTAATATTAGACAAAATTAAAAGCTCAAATCTTCTATTAAGTTGAGAAATTATTATATTTTATCTAAATATAATTTTATATATTTGTTTATATTTTAATATATATCATAATTAATATTACTAAAATAAAAAAACTTGGTGCTCCTCCAAAATTGGGGCTTAGACAGTCGTTCCTCTCAATCGCCCTCAGAATTGCGGTATGCAGCCACAATTGTGACTGCAATATTGTGGATTTTAAAGCAACTTCGATTTTAAACAGTCCATAATTTAAGGAGTGAATAACAAAAATCACTATTCACAGGCTAATCATCCTAAGAGAATTGGCTTTTGTACCCCCCAATTAAACCCCTACCCCTCCAATTTAATGATTTTTGGCTGAAATACCTAAAATACCCCTAAAAAATTTAGTAAAAAAGTAAAAAATAAAAAAAAAATAAAAAAACATACATTCGTACCAAAGATTTGAAAAATCCGAAAAGTAAGTTTTTCTGGAAAAATTCTTTTACCGGAAATTTCAAGGAATGAAATTTCCGGTAGTTAAAAATATACACTGGAAATTTTATTTTTGAAATTTCCGGGAAACTGACCGGAAATTTGAAATTTCCGGTAGTTAAAAATATGTACCGGAAATTTCATTTTTGAAATTTCCGATATGTATTTCTAACTACCGGAAATTTCAAATTTCCGGTTCACTTCCCAGAAATTTCAAATTTCTGGTACTGTTTTGGTTTTTTTTTTTTTTGTTAATTTTTTGTTTTTAATATTGTTAGTGAGGACCAGAGGAGCAAAAACTGATGGCGACCATTCTCGAGTTTGGCCTCCTACTCAATCAAATAGGAGAGCTGTTGTTGAGAAAAGGAGAAGAAGGAATGAGGAGCAGGCGCCCCCGGATGAGCAGCCTACACAATATGATCAGCCGCAGTTTGAGCAGCAGCAGGATGAGCAGGCGCAATATGATCAGTATGAGCAGCCGCAGGATGACCAGCATCAGTATGACCAGCCGCAGAAGCAGCTGCAGGAGCAACAGCAGTATGAGCAGTATGAGCAGCAGCAGCCTCAGTATGACCAGCCTGAACAGCCGATTTTTCCTGGAGGTCCTTATGATCTTTCTGTCCTTACCGATTATGAGCATCATATAGCCATTAATGTGTGGAATGGACAGGTTAGTAAATTATTTATTTATAGTATAAGATTATTTGTAGTTTAATAATTTATTTATAGTTATTAGATTATTTGTAGTTATAACATTATAATTTATTATATATTATAATTTTTAATTGTGTGTTATTTTTAATTAAACAGGAAAGATGTGCCTTGAAAGTTGTTTCAAATGGCAAAAAACAGGACAAATTCATTGATATCAGATATCAATTACCTGCTGAAATTGATAATTGGATTAATATATCTGGATTACGACCTCTGAGAAGATGTAGTCTCCAGATGATTGATGGTAATATGATATCTGCTTTTGCTGAGAGATGGCACGTAGAGACTAGTTCATTTCACCTGCCATTCGGTGAAATGACTATTACTCTTGACGATGTAAGGGGTCTTTTGAGCATCCCATGTACTGGAGAGTTTTTTACACCTCCCGCAAATGTCAATGAAGATTTGACAATTGTTGCTGTTGTTCAGTTGTTGGGAGTTTCATATAATGAAGCTGTGGTTGAGACTAGGACTAACAGAGGGGCATCTTATAGTTTTGAATGGTTGAAAGAGGTATTTTATAAGAACCTTCATGAACATAGATATGACTGTGCTGCTAGGGCATATCTACTTCATTTGGTAGGGTGTACTATTCTGGCTGATAAGAGTTTTACACTTGTATCTGCAAAATATCTCTTTTTGTTTCAAGATCTTGATAGCTGCGGTAAATGGGCATGGGGACCGGCTGCACTTGTTGTGTTATATGACTATCTTAGAGATAGTACATTGTCTGCTACCGAACAGATTGGAGGTTATTTATCTTTATTTCAGGTACTATTATATTTATTATACTTATCATTATGTTTTTAATTATTTGATCACCTTAATAATTTATACTTATCTATTATTTATAGACTTGGATTTATGAACATTTTCCTGATATTTGTAAACGGGATTTCGATGAACATATTTCGTCGATGCCACGGATGTTTCGTTGGACTGCGAAACAAACATCAGGGAATGTTGCATATTACAGGGCAAAGTTGGATGCTTTGAGGGATACTGATATCATCTGGGCACCGAATTATGATGATGGTGCTGTGACACGATTTCAGTATGTGTCATTATTTACAGGATACATGCGTTGGTGTTTCACGATGGTTCCGTATTTACCAGAGAGGTGCATTCGTCAGTTTGGGTATACTCAGCACATTCCTCCTACACCACTGATGCTTGTTGCACGTGATGTCGACATTGAATGGAGTATGTACTGGAATTCTGTACGATCACTTCGACCTAGATTGCATCCAGCTGCATATCCACATCAGTGTGTTGAGGGATACATCCAGTGGTATTATAGGATATCTCATCCTCAGATGATCCCTTATGTTGCGGCATATGTTGGCCCTAGTGATGATGCTGATGCTGATGCTGGTCTTGGTCCTGGTCCTGATGCTGGTTATAGTCATGGTGCTGGTCCTAGTCATGAAGCCGATCCCGATACTAGATGTACACGGTGTGATGCAGTTGGTGGTCTTATACAGCATAGCTTAGATTTGCATATTGGTGGTCCTGAAGATCAGATGCGTCTGTTATTAGAGAGGGCTTTACACATTTCTAGAGGAGGAGATTATCAGTAGTATTGTAGTTGTATTATTGACACTTATTATTTTGTTAGCGATGTATGTTATTGACACTTATTATCGACTTATTTATTAGTTATTCGACTTATTTATCATTTAGAGATATTATTATCGACTTATTTATTATTCAGAGATATTATTATCGACTTATTCACAACATATTATTATCGACAAATTAAAGTGTAAATCATATCATTTAAAACAAATTACACATCAAAAGTGTCAATCATATCATTTAAAACAAATTACAACTCAAAAGTGTCAATCATCTGCCAAAGACATATAATCTAAATTACTTTCTAAATCTAAAGAACCCCAATGTTGAAGACGTCCTGCATAAGCGACAGCCCATGATGTAGACTCATCGCTACGATGATTCTTCCAATGCCATGCAAGTGGAGGTAACGGACATGCAGATTCCAATTTAACTTGAACCCAATGATTCTCGTTAACAAAACCAATGCTGATAACACGATCACGTGACAAATCTCTATTATGTGCACCCCTCAATGTGAAAAAAGTCAAACAAAAAGTTTTCGCTAATGTAAAAAGAACGAGATTATATTTTGTTGCTATCACGTAACCCATATCAGGAATGGTCATCCACTTCTCGTGACCTTGGTTGTCCAAATCAGTTACAAGTAAAGACTCTGTCACTTTTTGCAAACGTTCCTAGAATAATGCAGCATACAAATCTGGTTTGGATTTAATCTCTATATACAACTGTCGACGTATAATGCTCCAGGATTCTTCACCATGACCAAGTAAAGCAGCAATAGCACGATATCCACAGTTTTCATCTGCTTTAACATTAACTATATCTTCAATATATGGATGAATTAAAGCAGGAAACTCGTGTAAATATTTGTTAACTTGATGGGAGACTTGTTTGGATGTTTGATGGGAGACTTGTTTGGATGCTTGATGGGAGAATTGTTTGGATGCTTGCTGGGAGACTTGATTATCAACATGCTCAAAGTATGATGGGTCGCGATATACGTCATATCCCTTCGGCTTATTGCCTTTTTTCTTAATACCACCTTTTGTTTTGATTTTATCCACTGGTGCACAGATTGATGTTGTCTCCGGATATGCTATTTCACGCAACTTGCTCTTTAATGCCCTTCTTCCAGCAACATTAAGAGTTTTCCATGTTTTCCAAATTATATTCATCTCCGATGTAATGTCCAACTCTGAATCATTTGTCAACTGTTCATCCTCTTGATCACTATTCAAGGTTAGTTTCCTCCAATGTATATGAACAGCATCTAATGGGATTGGAACGCCTTCCAGCTTGTATCGTGCTAACTCACACGCACAAGGTAATCCATGAGTCTTTCTAAGTATACAACAACAAGCATCTTTATCATTACCGACATAACTGACTCTCTTGTATTCTTCAACAATATCACCTAAAGCTTTCCTAGATACCACCCAAGTCAATTCCTTAAAGAATGGATTGTTGTGTACATGCTCTTTGTGACCCTTACTTGCCTCAAATGAACCTTTGATCTTAATAATTTGATACTTCAACATGTCATTCATACCATTCCCTGCCTTACAAAAATCTCCTTTATTGTGTTTCAAAAATCTCTTTAATGACCAATGAGCAGACTCAACCCTAATATTTAAAAAAAAAAAATCGATTAATCATATATCATATATAAAATAAAATACAGAATATGAAGTTTTAATGACATACCTATTAGTCGTAGTATTTCCTAGATGCAATACTCGATTGGTCCAAGCTTCAACAAATCTTTCCTTATGAGGATTCAACCATGTGTCTCGGACGTAGTCAAAAAACATAATATTATCGACACATACTTGCTCAAATATTTGCAAAAGTACCTCGTACTCATTCTCTTCAGGACAATAAACAATTTTACTCCACAACTCAAGAATGTGTTCTTGCATGTCTCTGTTTAATATATACTGTTTGCATTTGGCTCTAACATTTTTGTTAATATGAAGTTGGCAAAGTAAATTTGTTGAAGATGAAAATACAAATTTAATTGCATTCATTAAAGCAAGTTCTCTGTCAGTGACAATCACCTGAGGAAATGAAGTGTTTGAAAGAAACAACTCTTTTAACTTCTCCAATGCCCACCAAAAGTTGTCTTGACGTTCAGAATCCATATAAGCAAATGCAACATTAAATGTCAACCCAGTTGAAGTTACACCAACAATTTCAAACAACGGTAACCTATACTTGTTGGTTTTATAGGTACTATCCATAATCAGTACAAGAGGGAACATGTTCAGCAAAGTTATGGAATCTGGGTGCGTCCAAAATATATCCCTCACAATGTTGGAGTCCTCATGAGTCCTACTCCAACAAGTATATTTCTCAGCTTCAAGTAACTTCAACAAATGTTGCATATCAGTTCTAGGTCCCATCAAATTCTTCTTGTATGTACTTCGTCGCTTGTAAATTTGATAGATACTAGTCACATTCTCGTTATCATGATCTCTCAAATATGACAAGATGTGTCTCGGTACAACGTGATATTTTGTCAACTCGTCAACATTTTTCTTATCTTCTTCTGTTAAGCGTCTCATCCATGCATTATTTTCAAAAGTAGCTACTAACTCATGGTTGTGAAGTCCACAAATTAAATTAATAATCCATCCTTCATCATTTTTTAGTGGTCTCGATCTAAGTTTAAACCGACATCCACACCTTTTAGTTGAAGTACCTGTGTCATTTTTATTTGACTTATATTCTCCACCTCTATCACAACCAAGAATTAATTTTGACTTTCTTCCTCTCTTTCCAGTCTCTACGTCTGATCGAGTAATAATAACAGCTACTCGATTTTGTCGACCTATCTCTCTTGCCCATGATATAACAGCTTCTCGTGACTCAAAAATTTGATCAGTTGTAAACGCTTCAGTTAAATCTATAAATACTGGTTGTGCATTTGTCATCCCTATTTCAAAAAAAAAAAAAAATACAATAACAAACACATTAAAAAAATAGAAAAAATAAATAAATAAAACTGCCGGATTTTTGAAATTTCCGGGAAGACTACCGGAAATTTCAAATAACCAAATTTCCAGTACACACATCATAACTATCGGAAATTTCAAATTTTCGGGAGTTACCGGAAATTTCAAATTTCCGGTATTCAAATTTAAACTACCGGAAATTTCAATTTGGAAATTTCCGGTAACTACTGGAAATTTCAAAAACGATTAATAGCTTACCGGAAATTTCAGCTGTTGAGGTAAAAAAAATTTACTGCACAAGTGAGTGTATTTATGAGGGTTAAATTTGGATTTTTATGAAAATGGGGGGTAGAAGTCTAATTGGGGGGTACAAAAGGCAATACTCTCATCCTAAAATTCTAGTTGAATTGTAATTATTCCTCCACAAGGGCGTTAGATGCAGAGTCGGCCCAAGACATAGAGAGATTCAAAAATAAATTTACATATGACCTCTTCTAAACCCTATAATATTAGTATCTCAGTAAAATTACTAAAAAAAATTATGAAAAACTATTTTTTACCCACTTTATAATAAAAAAAATTACTCACAAAAAATAAACATAAAAATAACATATTTAAAAAAAATTACTAACATCCAAATAACGACATCTAAAAAATTGTTGTTTAGGATTTTTATCATTGTTAGAGACGAATATACACATTTCTTTCCTACACCCACCCATAGACAATTGAAAACGAGTTGAGTTTATTGTAGACAAAGATGACACCATGGTTAAATGAAGAATAAGCAAATAAAGATTCAAAGATAATGGTGATGTAATAATAATTTGATGATGGTGATGTGATGTTAGTGATCTAGTAATAATGATGCGATGATAGAAAAAGGATGAGAGAATCCTAATTCTTAAGACAAAATCTCAAATTAGTGTTTTGATGTAAACAAATAAAAGTCAATTAAGACTTATAATTATGATTCTAAATTATATGTGAATTTAACATGTATTTTTGGGTAGTATTTCAAGCAAAATCACATTAAAGAGGATGAAATATGAAAACGAAGAACATTCTCGATAATTTTATTACAACAAAAATGATTATATCATCTTTTAATGAAAAGAAAGCTTCTGCCATTTACAAATGTGTTTTTAGTATTCTACAAAGAATATACAGAGCTTACATCAACAATATAATCACCCCAAAAGGCAAAGGGTAAAATGTATGGCTCATGGTAAATCAAACAAGAATATCCTCCAAATTCAAGAAATATCATTCTCCAAATTTTAACAAGAATCAAGAATGTTCTTGAAATGGATACTTCAACATATCTCTAAGATGTTAAATGACCATAAACCACTGTCGAAGATTGCTGACAAAGAAGCTTCAGATAAACATTCTTCAAAAACATAAAACAAATAATATTCACTCAAAAACATTCTTGGTTCAATTATGATCTTATCCATAAATTGACACATGACAGTTGGACCCTTCCCAACGGTCAAATGAGCTCTCATAAGCCTTCTTGAAGCCTATAAAGGAATCCCAAGCGCAAAGAAGATTCAGAACTTCAAATGCAAAGCAATACATCACTCACTTACATTCATACACACGAAAGTCTCTCATTCACAAAAGAATCAGTTATGTTCTCATTCAAATTCTTAGAGTAATTCAACTGAATCTTTTGTTAAGAATCCAACCTTAAACAAGTGTTGAAATTACTCATATTGTGCCAAACACTTTAAACTATTATCTTGTCAACTCAAGACTATAGTGTTTAATATAGCTTGAGTAGGTTGTAAAAAATCCTTATATAATTAAAAGGTAAAGTGTAAAAATCATCTCTAAAGATTGAAAGGTAACTTGTGAAAATTCTTTATGGACTAAAATATAGTGTTGTGTAATAGATAAAAGTTTATCTGAACTGGTGGTGTAAAAACCAATAACATTATTCATTTTGAACACTTAATGAAAAATCTCACAATTGTGAAGACTTGACGTAAATCAATTTGGATGAACTAAGATATATCTCTGTGTGATATCTGTTCCTTTATCTTTATTTATTTCTAGTCTTTTATTATTAAATTAATTAGATAAGTTAAATTGTGTGTTTTTCATTAACAAAAAACGTTCTCCATTTTCTATTTTCAAAATCAAGAACGTTATATGTTTTCTATTTTTATAACTAAGATTAATCTTGAGTTAAATTCTTTAAGTTTTAACAGGAAATTTTAAAAAGGCGATCTTAAAATTCAAACCCCCATTTCTTTTAAATTAACATTGCTACTTCAATTGGAGAAAAAGATTAACACCTAAACAATGCTAGAGAAAAAGATCTAGAAGAAAAATGTCAAAAAGCTAAATACATTGTAGAAGGAGGACCTTCAAACAGACCACATTACTTTGATGACAGATTACTACTTCTGGAAGAATAAGATGCAACTTTTCTAAAATCACAAGATACATGAATATGACATATCATAACAGATAGAAATTTCATTCCAAAAGTAAACCAAGATGATCCAACATTAGATGAAAAAAGAGAAGCATATTGGACAACTGAAGAGAAAACCAAAGTACTCCTAAACTCTAAATTTCAAGTATTTTTATCTTGTGCCTTCACCAGGGAAGGGGGTTACTCTTTAGACATGAAGTTATATTTGAACTTTATTAGCACTAAATCCAAAGTTACTATGATTGTAAGCTAGTTTCTCATGAAATATCTATACTTTGCTTTAAGTACGCCAAAATGTCACCACTGTTTGTTTTTTTTGTTTGGATGGTCCAAATCCAAAGTTCTACTGTCAAACCCAGATTTTTGGGATAGTGACTGATAGTTTTGCTTAATGCTACATGCTTAGTGCCACCATTTTTTATACCCATACTATGCAGTATATGTATTCCTAAAACAAACTATATGTAAGGAATCACTTGCACGATATCAAAAAGAATTAAGAACTTTACAAATCAAAATTAAATAAAACAAAATTCATCTTAATTAATGACATGGATTCCTCTTCAAAAAATCTCATACAGAGGTACAACCAGCTCTTCGAGTTTTTGCTTCAAAATTCTTCATATAAACAACCATAAATCCTATGCCCATTAGAAATGAATTTAATAAAAATTGGGGATGATGAACCTTGAAAGTAAAGAACGAAATAACACAATAGTTTGTACAAATAATTTATCATAGCCTCAACGACGCTTGTACAAACAAGGTTTAAGTGATGGCCATTCAATTTCCTTCTTTTTAGCATTTTTCTTTTCCTAAATGCAGAAAAGCTAAATCAGTGGAGAGAATCAAATGAGAAAAATGGAACCACATTGCAATTAATAAGCAACATACCTTTTTGGTGAAGTAAAACAAAATAAACATTTTATTTGAGAAGTCCTGGAAAGAATTAACATCAGTAAGCACAACCAAACAGTATCTTTATTTAGTGAGGCAATGAAAATGGAACATCTTCATACCCTTTTCACAGAGTTGAATCCTAGCTCAGAAATAGCCTTTGAAAACTTCTCTGGGTCTGCTCCTCCAGTATTTGGATCAAACCTGCTCTTTACTTCTGCTATCAACAGCCAGCCACTGTTCCAAAACAATAATAAGTCAGATTCTGACAAGGAAAGCATGCTCGGTTGAAAATGAATTAGATAAATTCATTATTATAGAAAAAACACATACCCTGGCTTAAGAACCCTGTATGCTTCCTCAAGGTAAGTTTGATAGTTGGTTCCCATCAATGAAAGACAGAAGACAGTGACATCAGCAGATGAGGAACCTAACGGAGTCTGCAAGTAATTCACAAAATGAGCATATCCTCTTGTAAGTAATCTAAATAACCGGAACTTTTTTATATAGTACAATAGTAATATGAGATTGTTTGCAATTATGTGCTTCAAATATTATTGAGATTCAATATATAAAAAGTACATGAATCTCAACATGACATGCCATTTTATTCAGCATTTCATAAATACACAAGTGTTGTCAATCTTGGATCGCAGAAAATAGCAACTTATTCAAATTTCGCTATACTGCAGTGTTATAATGCCTGCTATTTATCTATATGACACCACTTTGTCCTAAATTATGTATTGCGGAACAATAGCGGTTTGTTAAAATTCAGCTAGATTATAGCACTGCTATAGCCACTACTCGACAACGGGATTTCATTGCTATTCAAGTACAATCTGTTAGGCACGAAATAACCCCTCAGCAAATGGTAAAGTCATGAAAGTTTATTGTAGGAAAAGAGGGAAGGCAGTCAACTAATTGTTAGTTTCTGCTGGGCATATTGTATGTTGTTTTCTCCTATGGCTTATCATTAGAACTGAACCCTCCCTATGGGAGGTTAAGAATTTTTTTATTTGAAAATTGTAACCTAGCAGTAATGAAAGCCTAGAGTAATCATTAAACTCTCAAAGACCCAATAAGAACACAATAATTATTTTCTCAATACATGAAAAAAATACACCTAATGATAGAGACCAATATAAGGAAAAAACTCATCTGTTTTCTACATAACTGTGATGTGTCTTATGCTATAAAAATAGTCTGCATTGTGTACGCAGTACCCTAGCCTGACAAGCAGAACTTACATTTGCCATGTCACAAGCAATAACATCAGGATCATTGGAGACAAGGTCGAGAGAGAAGACAGTATTCTTCACACTTTTGGCAATAAACGCTTCCCCTAGAGTACAACAGAAACGTGGAACATTAGCAGTGAACAAGCCAACTATGGGTATTGTGTAAGAGTTATAATTAACAAAATCAAGCAAATTCTCACCACAACCAAAATCAGCAACAACAAAAGAAGGGCTCTGTTTTTTCAGCCACTTAATAATGACATTAACCGGCTGTTCTGGCCAATTTGACATTTGTGTTCTGTATCCTGCATGATACTATCCAGATAAATGAAAAACTATTGAGACGGCCAGTAAAAATGAGCAACTTAAACCATTAAAAAACTTAATGGGTAATAAACTAATATGAAAGATGATATTGAGTGCAATCACTAGTCTTGCAAGACGCACTCATCAGATTTTAATTATAATTTGCTTGGTAAATTCTAATTCTGAATTATTTTTTTGGGTACATTTCTAATTCTAACTTTGATTCTATCATTAACAATGTGGATTATGTTGTTTAAACTACAAATTCAGGTCACTAGACCTCATAACAAGTTTAAAATTGCCACAACTTTTCAGTTCAATGTTTTTCCATTGATCCAAATGCATGTTATCCTTTATGAATTTTAGGTCCTTGGTAGAGAGTAGTTAAAACAGAATAATAAAAATGGTTGTTAATGTGCACATTTCTGGATTCTTTACCTAAAGAATGGAGTATTCAATTTGAGTTCCATTGCACAATAAACACTAAAACTATACAACAACATAAGTCTTGTCCTACCTCAGTGTCAATAAAACAATAAAGTAAATGTAAACAACCCTTACCAAGTTGAATAGCGACGAATCTTCACGGAAATAATTGAGCGCCTCCTTCCCACTGAAAAAAAAAAGATCCTTAACTCTAGTGACACCAAAAGACAATTACAAGAAAAAAATAAACAGAAAACAGTTTAGGAAGTCATTACAGGGTCATTTAAAATCATCAATATCAACAAAAATAAAACCAAAAATTGCCTAACTAACTAGGCAGTAATCTAATCTCATTTAAATAATGAGCATCCAAAGGACCAAAAATGATTTAAAGAAACATTCTTACCCAATACACTGCCCAAACCACATAAGGGAAGCCACACGGGGCCTCTCTCAATTTCCTCTCCAAGGAAATTTTTGGTAAGGTCAAATTGCTAACTTATACTGGATAGCTCATAGCATATAAGTTCATATGATTAGAGTAGAATTGTTTCATAATAACTCTTCTCTCACAAGCTTATATTGTTTTTCACTAACATTTTTTACATATGCTACTTCAAGTATTTGAGTTTAAATAGTTTACGATGTATCATTTTTCCCTCATTTTAACGTTAATTACCTCAATTGGAAAATCAAAATTAAATATTAAATAAAATAATATTTTTATGTCAATTTATATTTATTAGTTAGTTCACAGCTGTTATGAGCTATCAGCTTATCAACAATCTGATATAAGGTTATCTACGAACCCAAAAACAGAATCGCAAGAAGAATATGAATTGCAGCAGTGAGTAGTAAATAATAACAATAACGTACGTGCAAGTGTAGAGCTTCTCGTTAATCATCCTAAAGTGTCCACCAGACAACCTTGCTCGCATCTGCAAAATCACCCAACAAACAAATATCTCAAATTAAACTCAAAATAAAAATGAATAAATAAGTCGAATTATGGGCATGCCTTTTCAAAAAAGTTGGAAGATTTTGAGGGTTCATTGGACTTTGCACGCTTCGCAGTAGTAGCTGATGGAATCTCTTGCTCCTTGTTACTTGGTGGTTTCTGGTTCTTCTTCGATACATCATTTTTGCTGTGTCTCTTTCGCTTATTGTTGTTCATTGCCACAATTATAATTTCTAAATTGAAAATCAGCACATGAAATCAGCCACAATTATATTTTATAAATTGAAAATCAGCACTAACATCTAAATTGAAAATCAGCACTAACTCCAAACAAAAAGCACATGAAATTCAAGAAATTAGCAAAATCAGCACTAACATCTAAATTGAAATCATGTCATCTTGATGATGAATGGAATTGAAATCAGAAATTGAAATTCAAACTCCAAGCAAAACTGCAAACAAACTAAGATTCACACTCCATAAAATAATTACAGCTAGTATAATGAGTCCCAAACTTTTTGTCGAGTTGAACACTTAGACACATAAAACTTAGAGTTGGTCTTTAATATATCGGATATGTATATGTTGTATTTATCAACTAGACACATATCAAGCAATTGTTTACTCTATTTCCACTAGTTTATAGAGTTTATTTGAAAAAATTCTAGAAAGCTGGGAGGGCCCCAGGACTCTTTTAGCCTTTAAAAATCAAACACCTGATATGCAACAAAAAATCAAAACCTTATTTACAACAAAAAATCAAACATCTTATATGCAACAAAAAATCGAACACCTTATATGCAACAAAAAAACTCCAAACAAAAATCAGCAGTACACTAACATCTAAATTGAAATTCAAACTCCAAACATCAATTCTGAATGATAAACGAAAATACGAAATTGAAATCCGAACCTTTTTTGACGAACAGCAAAGGCGGCGAGGCGAGGCGAGGCGAGGCGAGGCGAGGCACAGAGCGAGGCAGCAGGTTCGTGTTTCTGTTACTGGAAGAGAGGGTAAGAAGAACCTGATTTAGGTTTAGGAGAAGAAACAAATTTGGAGTCGCGAGTTCTCAAGAAATCTCATCTTCTAGAGTTTATACATATTTGTTCTGTTTTTTATTAATTTAATGATTCCATAGAAATATGTTTTACAAATTTAAAATAATATTAAAATGTATTTAATTTATATCAATTTGTCTATGTCATTTTTTTTTATATCTTATTATAAAAATCACATTAAGATTAAAATTAATAAAAATAAATTAGAATAATTAATTTCATAATTTAGTTAAAATAGTGATAAAATTGCAATTGAGTCTATAAATAAATTTGTTCTAGATTTTATTTTATTTTAGATTTTGTTTGAAAGGCATTTGATTCAAATTTTTAAAAAGTTATATTTTTTTTAAAATAAAAAGATAAAAATAATAGATTCTCAATATAAAAGGACGGTTTGAAATTGGTGAAAAAACATATGGAAAAATTGAAAGGGACATGAACAAGTATCAACATATAACACTGACAGACCTATTTTTCAATATATAAATTATAATAAACATATAAATAAATAATGTTTTATATGTAAAAAAATATCCTAAAATTTACAAATTCTATTACT
>JBBPBT010000240.1:3469193-3488877 GCA_037974875.1 Cicer bijugum | reverse complement strand
AAAAAAAAAAGAAGAAGATAAAAGAACTAAAACGTTAATTAAAATTAAGTTAAAGGATCACAAATGGTATTTAGCTGAAAAAAAATGTCTTAAATTAAATCAATTTTATATAAATTGATTTCATTAAATTGTTAAAATATATTGAATAATTTGTAATTCTTCACACAAAATTTTGTCATCAAGATTAGAAGAACTATCACATTTCATAAGTTTCAAAATGTTCACAAAATATTTTTATGCTATCATCAATTAATCATTTAACTTTTAATATTAGACAAAAATTAAAAAGCTCAAATCTTTTATTAAGTGAGGAAATTGAAATATTTTATGTGAATATAATTTTAATTATATATCTGTTTATATTTTAATATATATATCATAACTGATATTACTGAACCGCCCTCAGGGCCATTGCTAGGTTGTAGTACATATGTAGACTGATCCATGATTTTAAATTGCGGACCACAACTGCAATTGCGACAATAATTTATTGCAACCAAAATTTATGCCTCATTTACCCGTATTTTTTCGCAATATAAATATTTGTAACATATTTGCAACCACGACTGCAACCTCAATTTAAAATGATCCACAATTAAAGGAATGACTAATAGAAATCATAATATTCTCAAGCTAATCATCCTAACAAATTCTAGCTAAGGTGTGTTGAGACAAAATCTCTATTAAGTATTTTAATGATAATAAAATTGTTTCAAAGATTTTGATTATGTGTGTTATCTAACTTGTTCTCTTAAGTGTATTAAAATTAGAAAATAGGTTCCTCACCTTCTTGATCAAATTGAATGTTTTAATACATATTAATATGTTATCTACGGAAGAGGATGAACAAAGATCTACAAAAATAGGGTGAACAAAGACAAGATAAATATATGTCATAGGATACAACTGAAAAGAGGATGACGGTATATCAGAGGACAAACAATGCTGAAAAGAGGATGCACGTACGACAAAGGATAAACAAAGTAGAAAAATGATGAACTCACATAAATTATTCATCCTCGCACGAGGAAAATATATAAAAGTACAAAAAGCATTGTCCTTGACTCATATAACAAGATGCTACAATATTGGGAAGAAAAAAGTCAAACAACACAAGTCACATCATAATTAATGGATGCTTTGTCCTCCTACCCGAGGATATATCGAAACACTCATCCTCCTAGATTTTTTTTAACAAAGACAGTTGAAGGGCATACTTGAAATTCCAAACAAAGACCATGGACAATTAACCAAGTATCCAACGAATATTTTATGCTTTTCTTCATATTTGAAGTTTCACTACTTCTACATATAGAGATGATTTCATCCTCATCAAATACAACAAAAAATTATACAAAAGCCAAAGATCAAAGTTGAGATAATCAATCTTATCCTCGACATACTTTCTACTAATCATAATTATATCTTTGATATCATCATCCTAGAAAGTATATCTATGAGGAAAAAATCCACTCTTATCAAATCTCTCAAAAATTATGTATATCCTCAAGTTGATATTAACTTGTTGATAGTTATGCAAAGTATTGTAAACTAAGAAGAGAAATTGTTGTTGTAAGTCTAGTGAGGCTAAGAAAATACATAGTGAAAAAAGTCCATTGGAGGACAAGTCTTTTGTGCCTTAGTGAAAAAACTAACTAGTAAGTGAGGGCTGGACATAATCCATTTTGGATGAACAAGTATAAATTTGTGTGTCATCTTTTAAATTCTTATCACTTTATTTCTGCATGACTTTCATTTCATTTTAAAAAACATGTTTATCCTCTTCCCATCAAGTATCCTTACACATAAGATATAAATTTAAGAGAAAAATAAATTTAGAAAAGGGTGTAATATCTCTATTCACCCTCCCTTCTAGTGATATTTAGCCACTTCAATTGGCATCAGAGCTGGTTGTCTAGAAAATTACATCTAACAATGAAAGAGAGAAAGATCAATAGAAAATTAAAATGTCAAAAACTACATATGTACTTGAAGGAGAATCCTCCAATAGGCCACCCTACTTCAATGGTACATATTACTATTATTGGAAAGGAAAAATGAGGTTGTTCCTCACATCACAAGATAACAACATCTGGTATGTGGTTGAAAATGGAAACCATGTCATCAGAACTAATAGCACACATTCAAATTCATATGAAAAGCCTCAAGCGCAATGTGTTGGAAAACTATGACTTCTTTTTGATTAATAACAAGAGAATTAAGATCAACTCCAACTAGTTAGACATAATTCCCAATTCAATTATGCACCAATCATACAATTTACACACACAGCGGAAACCAAAAATCACATACAAGATTTATTCAAGGAGCATGCAAAACAAGCAATTTAACAATGCTGAAAATTAAAGAGAAGGGATAGGAAAGATTGCACCAAGATTTATCCTGGTTCAGCCGTTGATCCAACGGCCTACATCCAGTCCTGTAATCATAATCATGATTCTAGCCTTTTTCACTATAGAATGAATTCGAGTACTTTTACAGATTTTCCAGTCTTCTACACGACCTATCAATCTAACTCCCTTCACTTCTATCTTGTCACCCCTTTGATCCTTGTAGTTTATCCCCAAACTCACACAAGATCAAAGTAGACTTCCTCTTGATGATCCCACACCAACAAGGATAGCCACCAGTTTCTAAACTGGATTTGTTACAGCTTCAATTACAGAGAATTGTCTTTGTCACGAACAAAGAAGAATAGTATCAAGAAATGTGTTCAATCACTCTAGCACCACACAAGATTTGATATGCCAATGAATATTTTTGTGTGTTAGAAGAACTTTTCTTTTAAAATGTTTTCAGAGATGTGCAAGATTGAGAGCAAGAGGTTCTGAAATTGTGAAAAGTTTTTATGCAAGTGTTCTTTCTTATTTTTGGTTGTTATGTATTGTAAAAAATATTTGAGGCACCATATATATTCAAGACAAACACCAGGACAATCGATTGCCCAATCGAATTTGTAAGGATACAATCGATTGCTGCATCGAGTGTCGTATATTCTGAGTTTCTGGAATCTTGAATTATATAGGCTTCACTTGATTGGTCAATCGATTGATAAAGTTACTGAATCAGACCTGATGCTATGAAAACCTTTCAATCAAGTAAGCAATCGAGTTGGCCAAAAGTGGGTGCTCACTGTGATATGAAATGTTGCATCAATTGATTGGTCAATCGATTGTCGTGACCAAATGATTCAGACCTGATGCCATAATTTCTTTTCAATCGAGTGAGCAATCGAGTTGTTCAAAACTGGGTGCTCACTGTGATATGAAATATTGCATCAATCGATTGATCAATCGAGTATCGTGGTCAAAATGACTCAGATACTGCAGACAATCAAGTTGCCAATCGAGTGAACAATCGAGTGGTCAATCGAGTGGGCACAGACTGAGTGCTCTTTGTAACTTGAATTTGAGCATCAATCGAGTTGTCAGTCTATTGTGCAATCGACTGGACAATCGACTGATCTTGTTACAGACCTCAGTTGTTTAAGACAGTTTATGTGCCATTCGATTGATAACCCATTCAATCGATTGTTCAATCGAGTGTTTACAGTTTTAAGTTTCATAACACATGAATGAATGACAAAAACTCATTGGCATGTCTTGTGTGAGACTCTAGTGATTATTTACTTAACTTGATACCTAGACACTTAATACAACTATACAAAAACTGCATCTTCCTCAAGTGCATCCTCCAACTATGGTTGATTCCTTGAGTTGCAAACTATTGTTCCAAGTGTTGTAGTGTCTTCATGTATGCCTGAAATGTTTCTTGATTCAAAACATTAGATCAAGCAACTATTTAATGTGCACTTGTATGTTTGGTACATAAATCAAAAACTAGATCAGGGAAGCTTATTGCTTACACAATGGACTGCCGATGAAAAGGCCAAGATACTCCTAACTCTAAAGCTCATTTATTTCTATTGTGTGCCTTAAGTAGGGAAGAATAAGATCGAATTGATAAATGAAAAAGCACAAAGAAATTATGGGATACGTTGAAGATCCATAATTAAAGATCAAGTCACATAAAAGAAGCAAGAATTGTCATGGAAGTATGGGAATTTGAACTATTTGAGATGAAAGAAGAAGGAACGAATGATGAAATGTTTTCAAGACTCACTGTTATGCTAAATAGCCTATAGTCTCTTGGAAAAGAATACTCTATCCAAAAGAGGACAAGAAAAATTCTGCGGAGTCTACCAAGATAATGGAGACCTATGGTAACAACCATCACAAAAATAGGGAACTTGCGCACCATGAAATTAGAAGATATGGTTGGAACACTAAGAGCACATGAACCATTGCTACTCTCAGATAAACCAAGTAAAAAGGGAAAAATGGTTGCTTTCAAAACAAATCAAACTGAAAGTCCATCCTCTAAATGAGTTGAAGAAGTCATAAAAGTTGGAAGCTCTGAATATCCTCTATCCGAGGATGAGGATGAACTTACCCTAAGATCCAAAAGGATTCAGAGGATAATGAATTGCCTAGGACAAGATAAAATACCTCACCAAAAAGAAAAATTTGATAAAATTCAGATAACTTGTTATGGATGTAATAAGATAGGGTACTACAAAATAAAATGTCCTCTAGTGAAAAGAAACCCAAGAAAATTTCCATACAAAAATAAATTTATGATGGCTACATGGGACGTTAGTGATGACTCATTCTCTGAACACGAAAAAGAAGAAGAAGCAAATTTTTGTCTAATGGCAAATTCAGATACTAAAAAGGTAAACATAACAAAACTATGTCCTTTATGTGAAAATCTAGAAATATAATTTGTCAATTATTAAATGACTCAAACACTCTATCTCATAAATGTGGTTTTCTTAAAATCAACTTTATGAGATAAAGAAACTTAATGAGGAACTTCAGGCTAAGAATGACAAATAATGAAAAAATCATTTTGGACTTGCAACAATCTCATAAAAGAATGTCTGAGCAGTAAAAAAATTCTTAACAAAAAGAATGTCAAAATTCTTCCTCTAGAAGAGGAAACGGAAAATAGGAGTTTAAAAATAAAAGTTGAAGAACTAAAAAAAGACAGTACCAATTGAATCTTGTTTTATGTCTATTGAAAAGGATAAATGGATTTGGCACAAATGAGTTGGTCATACAAGTTTAAACACCATTTCTAAATTATCAAAACTAGAATTGGTTAAAGGTCTTCCAAAAATTAATTTTGAGAAAGAGAAGATATGCGAAGCTTGTGCCAAAGTAAAACAAATTAAAAGTAGTTTTCACTCAAAAAGTATTGTCTCAACAAATTGACCTCTTTAACTTCTTCATATTGACCTCTTTGGTCCCATCAAAACTCCAAGTCTTAGTGGAAAAAGATATGAATTTGTAATTGTTGATGTTTTCTCACGCGATTTACTTGGGTTTTGTTTTTGAAACATAAAGATGAACCTTTGAGGCATTTCGTAATTTTTTTAAAAAGATTCAAAATGGAAAAGGAACAAGCATTGTCTCTATGACAAGTGATCACATAGGAGAATTTGAAAATGAATACTTCAAAAATCGTTTTGATGAAAATGAGATATCACATAATTTTTCTTGTTCAAGAACTTCTCAACAAAACAGAGTTATTAAAAGGAAAAATAGATCTCTACAAGAAATATCTAGAGCAATTTTTAGTAAAGCAAACATTGAAAAATATTTTTGGGTTGAAGCAACCAAAACAACTTGTTAAGTTTCAAACCGAGTATCCATTATAAATTTTTGAACAAAACTCCATACGAGTTGTGGAATGATAGAAAACCAAATATCTCATATTTTCGTATATTGGATGTTACTGTTACATCTTAAATAATAAAGAAAATTTGGGAAAATTTGATTCAAAATATGATACAAGCATCATTTTGGGATACTCCACATCGTCAAAAGGATATAAAATATATAACCTTCAGACTCAAAATGTGGAGGAATCGATGCATGTTATTTTTTATGACATTGATGACTTGTGTTTAGAAAATATGGATAAATATGAAGAAGATGAACCTTCATCCTCTAAAGCTCAAGGTTCAAATTAAGAGGATAATTCTGATTTAACCTCTTAGCAACATCCAAGAGGATGGAAGTTGGTAACCCATCATCCTCCTGAACAAATCATTGGAAACACTGCAGATGGAGTCATGACTAGACAATCGTTGAAGGGAAACTTAAATAACATGGTTATGATATCTCAAGTTGAACCAAATGATTAAACAATCAGTCATTGACAAATCATAGGTTGACACTATGATGGAGAAATTATCAGAACTTGAAAGGAACAAAGCATGGAATCTTGTACCTAATCCTCAAGACAAATATGTCATTGGAACTAAATGGATATTCATAAATAAATAAAATGAAGATGAAAAAATCATTAGAAACAAGAAAGACTTGTGGCACAAAGGTATAACCAACAAGAAGAAATTGATTATTATGAAACCTTTGCACTCATTGCAAAATTTGAAGCTATCAGAATAATCCATGCTTATGCCACCCATAAAGGTATTAAACTATTTCAAATGGATGTCAAAAGAGCATTTTTGAATGATTTCTTAAATGAAGAAGTATATGGTGTGCAACCGCCTAGATTTGTAGATGAGTAGAAGCCTAACCATGTGTTTAAGCTGTCAAAAGCTTTTTACATATTAAAGCAAGTTCCTTGAGCTTGGTATGAAATTTTAAGTTCCTTCCTAAAAAAATGGCTTTTCAAGAGGATAGATCGACATAACTCTTTTCAAGAAAACTCATAAGAAGGATTTACTAATTGCTCAAATATACATCAATGACATAATCTTTGAATCTACAAACAAAAAGATGTGTGAAGATTTTTTTAACCTCTTGCAAAGTAAATTTGAAATGAGCATGGTGGGAGAACTAAGGTTTTTTTCTTGGATTACAAATTAAACAATAAAAAACTAACATCTTTATTTTTCAAGAAAAATATACAAAAGATCTTCTCAAAAGATATAAAATGAATGAAGGAAAAATAATGGCTACTCCCATCCATCCATCTTCAATGTTACACAAGGATGATGAAGAAAAACCTATATATGAAAAAGAATATAGGGGAATGATTGAATAATTATTATACTTGACAACCAACAGACCAAACATAGTATTTGTCGTTAGGGTTTAGGGTTTAGTAAAAAGAATCTTTAGATATCTTGTTGGTATTACTGATCATGTTATATGGTATAAAAAAAGTCAAATGATATCACGACATACTGCAATGCTGACTACGCGGGAGATAAAGTAGAAAAAAAAAAAGCACGAATGAAGCTTATCAATTTTTTGATCAAGCACTCATCAGTTGGTCATGCTATAAACAAAATACCATTGTCTTATCAACTACTGAGGTCAAATATGTATCCGTTGCGAATTGTTGTTCTCAAATGCTATAGGTAAAAAATTCCTATCGTTTGTGACAATATTAGTGCAATAAATCTTTCAAAAAATCCCATACAACATTTTAGGTTCAAACATATTGAAATTAAACATCATTTTATAAAAGATCATGTTCAAAAAGGGGAGATTGAGCTGATTTTTATTGAAATAGAAAATCAACTTGCATATATTTTTAGTAAACTTCTTTAGGAAGAACGATTTAAAAATATTTTGGAAAAAATTTCTATTACGAGTACATCAATTTCTGTTTAAAACTTAAAAAATAAAAAAGAATTTCTTAAAAAATTTCATCCTCTCTCTCTCTCTCTCTCTATTATTTATTTTATTATTTACTTACTCATTTATTTATTATTTATTTTGTTGTTTATTTTTTTTTATTTATTCCTTTATTCATAGTAAGTAATTTATTTGTATTTGGTGGTTGTGTGGCTCTAATTCCCTCGCGGACTATTAGAGACAACGATTGACAAAGAAACGACCCGTTAGCAGATCAGATTCATTGGACGAAATCTTCAGTCGAGGTAAGGGGTGGGATGAGGTTCAATTTTATGAGTATAAAATAACGTGAGATGAACGGGAATGCTGAAATTCCCAAATGTTCATTTGGGGCTTACTACGTACAGTTGAGCCCTATTGAGTAATAATAATTAATTAATAAAATGTGTATGGTAATAGTGAGGACTAAAATATAATTTAGCAATCTATAGAATTGTCGTGAATTTATATCAAGATTGCATGCTGTCTGATGTTATGAAATCTTATGTTGATTGTTAATGTATGAATGATATGTACTTGAATGTTTTTGTCACTTGATTGAATTTGTGATATTACTAGAATGTGCCACCTATTGAATTCCTTATTATGTGATTGATGCGATTGGATTGTGTATTGTGAGTAGTGTAAACCAAATATTGTGATTGACTGATAAAGATATATAATGATGAAATATTATGAAGTCAAATTGAAACTTATTGAGTTGTGATGATCGAGTAAGTCTGAGATATGTTTTGTAGATTTTGGAGTTAGGATTATTTTGTCATCATATAGGGAGGGTTTGACAAACCTAGTGATTCGGGGAAGTTCAACTGAATGAGCCTGATCATGGAGGGCTACAGTCGAACTGTAAGGTAAGACTGATAGACCTTTGGGGTTCACCTAGTGGGGAATTCCTAAGTGGATTAGTGGGTTATTCCCTAAGGTCGAGAACTACCGTGCAACACAAGAGTACCCCGACTGTCGCGTATATGTGTCTCGGGTTGAATTGAGGGGATCTGTGAGGACTTGACCATTCATGAATTGTTCGTCCACTCTTGTAGTGGCATAGTATCAGGCCTCCTAACCAAGTACTTCAGAGTAGATTGATACCAAATGATGAAGTATAGAGTATAGGACATGCATAGCATTTCATTATGGTGATTATCTTATTGTGAATGAATTTGATAAATCGTTGATATTATACACTTGAATGTTTTTGAGATTATGATAATTGATTGCATGCGTGTTCCCCTCATGTATTTTATACTGTTACATAATTTCGATACTCACCCCTCGTTGTTTGTGTTTGGCGTTTGCGACGGACGCAGACGAGTTGTAAGTTGTAGGTGATGACTAATACCATTGGAGAGGTGGAAGCCGTCACGTCTTGGAGACTCTATCTATATGCATTGTATTGATGTTATTTGAGCATTTTTATTTTGGGAATTCCCTCTCTGATAGTGACATCGGGTTGGGACTATATTTGCACTGAATTTAAAACATAAGTATGTGTACTTCAAAAAGGATTCTGTTGTTTGATATTATGATTTCGATGTTATTATGTTTGATGGAAATTTTGGATTTACGTGACATGTTTATGATTATGTGATACTCTTTATCTAAAAAAAAAGAAAAAAAAATTATTTGGGGTTTAGGGTGTCACACAACGTCATTCTCAAAAGCGTTCATATCAAACTCACCCCTAAGTCGTTGTACAAGATTTTGGACATTCGTAACAAATGTCCTTATATCTTTACTAAGTCTTGGTACTTTTTTGTCAAGTCACTCGAACAAATATTTTAAAATATATTCTCATTACTCCTCTGAAACCACAAATTGCATCCAAACTCTAACACATGTGCAGATTCATTCACAACATATGTGTTCACTCTATCGTTCCTCGCACAAGAAGTTTTGAGAAATTTGCTGAAATCAACCTTCTATAAATTCACCATCTCATTACTAGTACCCCGTTGCACCTGGGTAATATCCTTTTCTGGTTCATGATGAATATTGTTCGACTTTGTTGTTTAGCTACCTATCGAATGCTCCTCACCAAAATCTTCAAATTCTTTAAAGTTTCATTGGATGATGAGCAATCCATTTATATGAACAATGTCTTATCTGCAAGGAATATCAACCAAATGCGACTTAATCCTATAGACAAGCCACCTCAAAAAAGGGATAATGTCAAAACTTCCTCGACAATGATTCCCACAAAAAAAAAAAGATCGTCTACAGTTCATCAACCAACCAAGAAGAAGATACAAAAAATCATCCATTCTTCACCAAAATTGTTCACCACAAAAGGCCTACAACTTGTCCTCCTTCTGAGGATGCCTGCATTCATCCTACTACTCCTAAACCAAAAATCTTTGAGAACCACACAACACCTCTCCCCACAAATCAACTTGAATTTGATTTTGAAACAATTCCAACTCCAAATCACAACATCTTTTCTCTTGAAAACAATTCTCCTGCTGAGGACCTCTTAAAGGATACTGGTCACCAACATATGGAAGACGGAAAAAAGTTATACTTTGATGTTAACCTCACCCAACATCAAATCTCACCTTCACAAACTCCTCAGGCTGAAGACTATTGGTGCTGCAAACAATCAATTCCCTAATTTGCAAGATACCTTCCTTTTTCCACCATATTTATCGGTAAGTCGTACTCAAAATGCACAACTATCTTGTACAATGTCCCATATCTTCACTTTTCCAATCAAGGTAAACCATATTGCTGATCCTTTCCAGTTCTCCCCACACGTCCTATATTGCTTGATTCATCTGTCCCACCAAAGACAAGTGGCGAAACCACAAAACTCCATGTTCCTGAGATCACTGGACGGTTTAGGTCCAACGATTCCTTTCTTGCAAAATTTGGTGAAAATTCATCCCAAGACAAATGTGTGTGCTCCCAAAACTAAAGTACCAGTGTCAATGCCTTGCCTATAGATCATCACAACACTCATTATGACAAGAAGACAGAAGCTAAACGAACTAAAAAAGAATTAAGGTTTCTAAAAAAAAAATAGAAAAGACCAAAAGAAACTTTCTAAAAGCTTCAACTCTTTTCAACAAACCTTGGCTAGCTTTGGCCTCCTTATGGAATAAGTCGCCAAGCATATCATCACCACCCTTGTCTCTTGAGATCATCCTCCTATTTTTCCACCTCAACCTCGTCATCCAGATCTTCCTTGACCCTTAACCTCTTCCACTTTTGATGACTCCTCTCCGTCCAAATAGATGTCTAACTATTGATGCTCACTATTTTTTTATGGTTGAAAAATATTGGGGGATAAGGATTATGTGCTAGAATTAACTTGTTAACTTTTTGAAGACTAGAGGATGCTTTTTGAAAAATATCTATTTCAATCCTTTTATGTATTATGACCTTTTTTTCTTCTTCAAACTAGTTTGTAGTCATTGTCTTTCCGAAGTCTAATGAATTAATATTTTGGTTCAAATTGGATATATCAAAATATTATGTATATGTTGGGGGAGCATAATTTAAAAACACAAAAGTTATTCATAGATTGAGGGGGAGCATAATCAATTTTTGTTTTTACTTATACAATCTCTTTTACCAGAATCATAATTTAAAGAATTTTGTCATCATAAAATGGGGGATATTGTTGAGACAAAATTTCTTTTAAGTATTTTAATGATAAAAAAATTGTTTCAAAGATTCTGATTATGTGTTATCTAACCTGTGCTCATGAGTGTACTAAAGTTTGAAAACAGGTTCCTCATCTTCCTGATCAAATGGAATGTTTTAACACATATTAATATGTTATCTACGAAAGAGAATGAACAAATACAAGATAAATAAATGTCAGAGGATACAAGTGAAAAAAGAATGAATCTATATCAAATGACATTAATGTTGAAAAGAGGATGAACGTACGATATAGGATAAACCAAGCAGAAAAAAGGATGAACTCACGTAAATTATTCATCCTCGTATGTGGAAAATATATAAAAGTACAAAAATCAATGTCCTTGACTCATAAAGCAAGATGCTACAATATTGAGAAAGAAAAAAGTCAAAAAACCCAAGTCACATCATAATTAATGGATGCTTCATCCTTCTACCCGAGGATAGATCGAATCACTCATCCTACTAGCTTTTTTATTTAGCAAGGACAACTAAAGGGAATACTTGAAATTCCAAACAAAGATCATGGGCCATTAACCATGTTTCCAACGAATACTTTGTGTTTTTCTTCATATTTGAAGCTTCATTACTTCTATAAATAGTGATGATTTCATCCTCATCAAATACAACAAAAAATCATACAAAGGCCAAAGATCAAAGTTGAAATAATCAATCTTATCCTCACCATACTTTCTATTAATCATAATTATATCCTTGACATCATCATCCTAGAAAGTATATGTAAGAGGAAAAAATCCACTCGTATCAAATCTCTCAAACATTATGTATATCCTCAACTTGATATTAACTTGTTGATAGTTGTAAGCCTGGTGAGACTAAGAAAATACATAGTAAAAATAATCCATTTGGAGAACAAGCCTTTTGTGATTTAGTGACAAAACTTACTAGTAAGTGAGGACTAAACATAACCCATTTGGGGTGAACCAATATAAACTTGTGTGTCATCTTCTAAAGTTTTATCACTTTATTATTCCTAACTTTAATTTCATTTTAAAAAAAAATGTTTATCCTCTACCCATCTAGTATCCTCACACAGAGGATATAAAGTTAAGAGAAAAATAAATTTTAAGAGGATACAATATATCTATTCAACTTTCTCTTCTAGTGATATTTTAACTACTTCAAAGTGTAATTATTGTTGGAAAAAACCTTTTGACTTTATGCTCAACAATCCATGCCAATTACATGATGAATAACCAAAGGCGGAAGCGTACCTGTGGGAATTGCCATTGATGAAATCTTGGGATGATGATGATAGAGCCAATGGGTTGGGTGATCTTCCTCAACAAAACACCCTTAGGACCTTGCTCTCTTGATGGGGATAGAGAGAACCAGAGAGTTTTCTCCTTTTGGTTTGTGAAACTGAATAATCTTATTGTGTTTGCCTTGGGGACCACTACCCCTATATATAACTATTATGCTCTTTAGTCATAAACTATTATATATTATTTGACCCATAGTTTATTGGCTAATTATATAATGACCCTAACACACTTTATTAATTAATTACATATGTGACCCATAAATCTTACAATCTCCCACTGGTCACACATGTATCCTTAGAAGTGTGTTAGACTTTATGACGTAAAAAATGTCATTATAATTACCTTGAGTATAATCCAAATTGTCTCGTCCATTAATCATATCAGCACATGGAACCAAAGAGGCTTTCGTCATAATAAGCATAACTAAACCCATCAATGATCACCCGTACTGACACAACTAAATGACATAGACCCATTATGAAAAGTGTAGCATGAAAATTACATGAAGTTGGTCAATGCATGTCAATTTTCAACTGGTCCTACTTTACCGAATGAAATCATACCATAACTTAAATGTACAAAGTAACCAAAACTGAATACTTTAAACTTTATTTCTGATCAGAAAGTCCAAATACAATGTATTTGTACTTTACAATTAGACATAGAACATGAATTACATAATGGACGAAACTCCCACTAAAATCAAGATTCCTCAAACAGTAGCACACCCATGTGAGCAGTATGCTCATGAAAGACCTTGGGTGGTAGACCTTTAGTGAGTGGATCCGCAATCATGGAGTTTGTCCTTAAGTGTTCTATGGATATCTGTCCACTTTGTACCTTCTCTTTAACAACTAGGAACTTAATGTCAAGGTGCTTTGACTTGGTTGAGCTCCTATTATTGTTAGAATACAGGACTGCTGATCTATTGTCACAATACAACTTAAGTGGTCTTTCAATCCCTTCAACTATTTGCAGCCCCATGACAAAATTTCTTAGCCAAATGTCCTGGTCAGATGCCTCATGAATTGCTACGAATTCTGCTGCCATGGTTGATGAAGCAGTAAGACCTTGCTTGGCACTACGCCAAGAAACTGCTCCACCAGCTAACAGAAAGACATAGCCTGAAGTTGATCTTAAACTGTCTTGGCATCCCGCAAAATCCGAGTCAGAATACCCAGTGATCTCTAACTGGTCTGACCTCCTATATGTGAGCATGTAGTTTCTTGTTCTCTTCAAATATCTCATGACCCTCTTGGCTGCTTTCCAATGGTCAAGACTTGGATTGCTTAAATATCTGCCTAAAATCCCTACTATGAACGCTATGTCTGGACGCGTACATACTTGGACATACATAAGACTCCCTACAGCTGAAGCATAAGGGATCTTTTGCATTTCTTGAATTTCCAAACTTCCCTTAGGGCACTGTTTGAGACTAAACTTGTCTCCCTTAGCAACTAGGGTGTCCCCTGGTTTGCAATCCTGTAACCCAAACCTTTTGAGAACCTTATCGATATAGCTCTTTTGTGACAATCTAAGAATACCTCGAGATCTGTCTCGGTGTATCTGAATTCCTAATACAAAAGAGGTGTTACCAAGATCTTTCATCTCAAAATGCTTTGATAGAAATTTCTTAGTTTCGTGCAACATGCCTATATCGTTAGTGGCAAGCAGTATGTCATCAACATACAAGACCAGGAAAATATGTCTGCTCCCACTGAACTTATGATACACACAATCATCAACTGTATTCATCTCAAAACCGAATGAGAGAATTACTTGATGAAATTTATGGTACCATTGACGAGAAGCTTGTTTTAGCCCACAAATGGATTTTCTTAGTTTGCACACCATATTCTTTGGGTCTCCTAACACAAAGTTTTCTGGCTGCACCATATAGATCGTCTCATCAATGTCGCCATTGAGAAAAGTTGTCTTTACATCCATTTGATGAAGCTCCAAATTAAAGTGAGCAATAAGAGCCATGATTATTCTTAAAGAGTCCTTCGATGAAACCGGAGAGAAAGTCTCTTTATAATCAATCCCTTCCTTTTGAGTATAACCCTTAGCTACAAGACGTGCCTTATATCTCTCCACATTACCATTGGAATCCCGCTTGGTTTTAAAAATCCATTTGCAACCAATGGGTTTCACTCCTTCAGGTAATGGGATAAGTTCCCAAACTGAATTGTCTTGCATAGACTTATACTCCTCATTCATTGCTTCGATCCACTTATCTGAACGAGAATCTTGCATGGCTTGATGAAAGTTGACCGGGCCGTCTTCCGTCATGCCAACATTTTCCTCTACCTCATTGATAAATACTACATAATCATCCGAAATAGCATTTTTCTTTTCTCTAGTGGATCTCCGCAATGGAGCTGGCTCTTGAGGCACTTGTTCTTGAGGATCTTGAATTTGATCTTGATTTTGTTCTTCTGAACAACCAGATCATCTTGAGTTTGTTCAATAATGGGAAAGTCAATTGGTGGAAGAATCAGTTCTGGAATTGTTACCGATTCTTCCTCAAAGACAAAATCTTTAACCTTAATCTTCCCCCCAAACTCAATATCCTCAAAGAACGTTGTCATTCCCGTCTCAAAAATTGTTCTTAAATTAGGATCATAAAATTTATAGCCCCTTGATTTTTCTGAGCACCCTATAAAATAGCTGCTAATTTTTCGGGGTTCAAATTTCTTTTATTCGGCCTATAAGGCCTTGCCTCAGCTGCACATCCCCAAACATGAAGGTGCTTCAGACTAGGCTTACGCCCAATCCAAAGCTCATAAGGTGTTTTATCCGCTGCCTTAGTTGGTACTCTATTAAGAATGTATGCTGTTGTTTTTAATGCCTCTCCCCAGAGTGACTCTGGCAAGGTGAAATGACAAATCATACTCCTTACCATATCCTTAAGAGTCCTGTTTCGTCTTTCAGCTACACCATTCATGCTGGGTGACCTCAGCATAGTGTATTGTGGGACGATTCCACATTCCTCTAGGTATTTGACAAATGGTCCCGGACGTTGTTCACCTGAACCGTCATATCTATCGTAGTATTCACCACCACGATCAGATTTGACCTTTTTAATTCTCTTATTAAGTTGATTCTCAATTTCTGCCTTAAAGGATTTGAACACGTCTATTGATTCGGACTTTTCGTGAATTAGGTAACGGTAGGCATATCTAGAATAATCGTCTATGAATGATATAAAATATTGTTGACCATTTCAAGAAGGAGTTGGAAATGGCCCACAAATGTTCGTATGTATCAATTCTAAGACGTATGTAGCTCTATATGCGCCTAATTTCTTATCTTTAGTCTGTTTTCCTTTAATGCATGCTACACAAACGTTAAAGTCTGTGAAGTCAATGGAATCTAAAATTCCATCAGACACAAGTCGTTCAACTCTATTTCTAGAGATGTGACCTAAACGCTTGTGCCAAAGCACTCCTGAATTGAAATTGTCAATTTTTCGTTTAGTACCACGTGATTCCACACTCAAGGTTTCATTATAGTTAGCCACAGTTTCCAACAAATAAAGATTATCATAACCAGAAAGTGAACCGGTTCCAACAACATTTGAATTTAAAGACAAATTAAATTCTTTATTCCCGAATGAACAATAATATCCTGATTTGTCCAAATAAGAAATAGAGACCAAATTCCATCTAAATGACGGTACAACAAAAGTGTCTTCTAAATCCAAATAATGACCGAAACTTAATAATAATCTAAATTTTCCTATGGCTTCAACTTCTACCTTCTTACCATCTCCTACATAGATGCATCTTTCAGTATCACTAGGCTTTCGGAAGTTCAGGCAACCCTTTATTGAAACACTGATGTTAGTAGTTGCACCAGAGTCTAACCACCAAGTGTTTCCAGGTACTGAAGCTAAATTAACCTCAGAACAGACCAAAGACAGAAACATACCTTTCTTAACACACTAAGCATGATATTTGGCACAATCCTTCTTCACGTGTCCAGGACTCTTGCAGAAGAAGCAGTTGTTATCCTTAGTCTGCTTCTTTTGTTCTAGACCCTTAGCAGCAACTTTGTTCTTGGGCTCCTCAATTCTTTTCCTTTTGCCCTTTTCTTTAGAGATGCTAGTAAAGTGAGCGCTTTCAGTCCTATCTTGCTTCAGCCTGTCCTCTTCTTGCACACATAATGAAACGAGCTCATTAAGAGTCCATTTCTCCTTTTGACAATTATAAGTCATCTTAAACTGACTGAATTGCGAAGGAAGAGACAACAATACTAAATGAATGAGTAAGTCACCTGACAACTCAAGCTTTAGTCCTTTAAGCTTAAAAGCAATGCTGGACATCATCATAATGTGCTCTCTTATATTTCCCTTGCCTTGATACTTCATGGAAATTAAATTCTGAAGCAAAGAACTTGTTTCAGCCTTATTACTTTTTTCAAAGCGTTTTTCCATCTCAACAAGGAAATATTTAGCTGCAACTATCTCATCCGAGACAGCACCTCTAAAGACCTCAGGAATGCCACGCTTTATGATCATAAGACTTATGCGATTTGAGCGATCCCATTTCTCATACTCTAATTTTTTCTCAGAAGAACTAGAGTCCGTAGGAGTAGGGGGTCGATCAATTCTTAATACAAGGTCTAGATTCATGCAACCAAGAACAATCAGAATGTTCTCTTTCCATTCCTTAAAATTTGTCCCATCAAGGACAGGAATAGAACTCAAATTTGCAGATATGGAAGCAATAGATGTTGAAAATTAAATAAAGAACGAAACTTAGAAACTCACATTATAGGAAAATAAATCAATAAATAAATACATATGTTCAAATCATGGAATTTAACCCATCTCAAGATACCCAGTGCACCATTGGTGTCAAGTCTTTGGACAGTAACACCAACTGTTAGTGGTACTCTTGTTGCAACGATCAACTATTGACAATAAGACATGTCAAACAATAAACCTTCCTTTGGGCCGATTTACTGCTCACATGTATACCAAATAATTGTCACACATTTATCATTGCAGGTGTACATGTAATTCTACCAAATATTAACCTTCCTTTGGGCCGGTCAATACCCGCATGAATAAACATATACACATCCATTTGACACTCTTCATGAGCAATTTAGACAAGAGAGGTCACTTTGGCGATGTCAAGTTTCAATTAACTCATTCAAAATCTCAAACTTGACTTGAACATATATTTATTATATCCAAATAAAACAATATTTAAAAAATATATTGTTCACTAATATAAACTGTGGGTCATTAGTATTTGATAATTATTGTTTTATCAAAAAAAAAAAAATTATAACCGGAAACAAAAAAAAATATGGATTCCATAATATATATATCCAAATTCCCAAATTACAAACCCTAATTTTTCAATCATGTCAAAATTCCCAAATTACAAACCCTAATTTTTTAATTATGTCAAAATTCCCAAATTACAAACCCTAATTTTTTTAATCATGTCAAAATTCCCAAATTACAAACCCTAATTTTTTCAATCATGTCAAAATTCCCAAATTGAATCCTAAAACAAAGACAATAACCGAATTTCATCATGAATTAAACATGGTAGGCTCTGATACCAATTGTTGGAAAAAACCTTTTGATGTTATGCTCAACAATCCATGCCAATTACATGATGAATAACCAAAGGCGGAAGCGTACCTGTGGGAATTGCCATTGATGAAATCCTGGGATGATGATGATAGAGCCAATGGGTTGAGTGATCTTCCTCAGCAAAACACCCTTAAGACCTTGCTCTCTTGATGGGGATAGAGAGAACCAGAGAGTTTTCTCCTTTTGGTTTGTGAAACTGAATAGTCTTATTGTGTTTGCCTTGGGGACCACTACTCCTATATATAACTATTATTAGTTACATCCCAAATTGCAGTATTTTCAATTCAGCCCCTCATTAAATTAGAAACTGCCTGATATCTACACTATTAATTTTCATAACTATTATGCTCTTTAGTCATAAACTATTATATATTATTTGACCCATAGTTTATTGGCTAATTATATAATGACCCTAACACACTTTATTAATTAATTACATATGTGACCCATAAATCTTACAATTATTCCTTTATGAGGTCTTGAGATACAGTGTTGTTCGAAGACATAGAGAGGTCTAACGAGAATTTAAATATGAGATCTTTTAGTGCCTATAGTATTAGTATTTTAGTAAAATTACTAATTTTTTTTATGAAAAACTATTTCTTAGACATTTTAAAATAGAAAAACATTTATTAAATTGATATTATTGATTATATATAACATTGCTTTTTTAATTGATAATTAAATCGATTAATTCAGCATTTGTGGATACAATATTAGTCTTAGTTAAAACTTTTATTAATTTTAGAATTGAAAATAATAAAACATAAAACATTTACCAAAAAAAACCTTTTAATTAAGTAAAACTTTATTTATTTTTGAAAGTTTAAAGCAGTTATTTTAATAAATTTTGAAACCTTTTAATATTTTTGAAACCTTTTAATAGTTGAGACATGGTGAAATGGATCCTTCTAGATAGTTGCTTATAGAAACTCATCTAGTTCTTGTCTCGATTGGCCCTATGTCTGAATGGATTTACTTCTTTTGGGCTAAAATCATCTTGGACAGGTTTGTATTGGCCCGCAATTGTATCATCAAATGAACGAGGAAGTGGTCCATACACTTTCATCAAGATATGTCGATGCAAGTATTTGATTTTGTTCTGAATTTCAGTTTGCTAGTTTTCTTTAGCTATTGATTTTTTCCCTTAAATCATTCTCAAAATTATTACGTCTGTGTTTACCGTCTCATCTTTTTTTAAAAAAAAGAGTAACCTAATTATTTAATTAATTATTATAGATTGAGGTAATGAATACGACAAAAATACATCTTTAGTTTTTTAAGTTTAATTTAATTTTTTTAGGTCATTTAAGTTTGTTTCTTTCTCAATTATATTTATTAAATTATATTTGTTTGCACTATTATTTTTTAAGTTATATTAGATTATGTATGTAGTCCTCTAAATTTAATTTTTTTTTTTTGAATTACGGTCTTAAAAT
>JBBPBT010000240.1:3429503-3443104 GCA_037974875.1 Cicer bijugum | reverse complement strand
ATATATAATATTTCTACAAAATTTGCAGCGGATAAATAAAATTTATTTTTAATTTAGGATATTACGTTTTTCAAAATAAAATAGAACACTTTAAACTTATTTTTTTTTTATTAAAATAGTGCAATCTAGATAAACTTGATTTAAGTATAATAAGTTGATTTAATTATAAAAACTAACTAGTACTTCTAAGATTTTCTTACAAAAATTCTTTTCAAATTAAATAAGAAAATACAAATTACAACCCTTATTCCCGATATCATCTATCAGAGCGGTGTTCCTCCCAAACTTGAACTTCAAGACTATTAACCTGTAACAACTGCGATTTCGCAAATGAATGGCCAAACCAGTCAAACACAAATAACGAAGGAGGTGAGTTTTGAAATCATTTTAATAGTACAATATAAATAAGATGAACACACAATTAATCATAAATAAAATGTATCATTACACAAACATTCTTCAAGGAAAAAACATTCTTCAAGGAAAAACATAACATTATAAAGTCAAAACTACTCAAGGAAAATAAATAAATTTCACTATAACATCAAATCATCTAAGAAAATTATTTTTGCCTTTGAAACACACCAATTACAACAAAACAATCACAAGGAAATGCAATGCAATGCATGAGCTTAGACTCTACTTCACAATACGGTATCATTCTAACTCTGAAGTATTTGGTTAGGAGGCTTGATACTATACCACCATCCTAATGGACGGAAAATTCAAATTAGCTCTGTCCTCATAGATCCCCTCAACTCAATTCGAGACACATATACGCAACAATCGAACTAAACTAGTGTTGCATGGTAGCTCCCGACATTTGAAGTGCTACCTCTAAGTCACCTAGGAATTCCCCACCCGAATACCTCTAAGATCTAACAATCTTGCCTTAAGGCTCGACAACAGACCGCCATGATCAAGCTCATTCAGTTGTACTTCCCCGTAATCACTAGGCTTGTCAAGTCCTACCTATATGATGACAAAATAATCTTCACTTCACAAATTCTCAATATTTATTTTCTCCCCTTGTTGGGGTATGATACTCCATTAAGAACATCATCTTAAACACAAATTGGAATCACAATTATTTCACCAACTATGGGGTTACTTCAGTATTCTCATCACAAATTCACAACATCACTATCATTAATCATATTGTTGGGGAGTCCGGAGGAGCACAACAATTCGGAATGGGCTAAACAATGATTTATAAGAGACTTTAGACACCACATATCAACCCAAAACCTTAAGGCATTAGGTGTATGGGTCATTCTCCTTATATATCCAATACAACCTCCATTCCTGGTCAATGTGGGACTAACAACTCATAATTGAATACCCAATAATCTCCCCCTCAATTATGAGTCCCCACCACTAGACTTGATCCACTTGATCCAAGTATTGACCACTTGACCACTAGACTTGATCCACTTGATCCGAGTCCTTTTTGATCCACCACTAGACTTGATCCACTTGATCCAAGTCCTTAATTGGGCTCCCCCATCAAGCTGAACCCGGCTCTGATACCACTTGTTGGGGAGTCCGGAGGAGCACAACAATTCGGAATAGGCTAAACAATGATTTATAAGAGACTTTAGACACCACATATCAACCCAAAACCTTAAGGCATTAGGTGTATGGGTCATTCTCCTTATATATCCAATACAACCTCCATTCCTGGTCAATTATGAGTTGTTAGTCCCACATTGACTAAGAATAGAGGTTGTAATGGATATATAAGGAGAATGACCCATACACCTAATGCCTTAAGGTTTTGGGTTGATATGTGGTGCCTAAAGTTTCTTATAAATCCTTGTTTAGCCCATTCTGAATTGTGGTGCTCCTCCGGACTCCGGACTCCCCAACACATATCTCATCATATAAACTCATCACAAATTTATAGCATCACTATCATCAATCATACATCATCACATAGACTCATCACAAATTTATAACATCATTATTATTAATTATACATCATCAAAATCACATAACTTACTAAAATGAATTAACTTTGCATTATCACATCACAAAAACTCGTCTGATCAAACATATACATAAAATTCATTTGACATCCAATATCACAATAATATCAAATATCTCATATTTAATAAAAATAAATCAAACAACACAATAATATCAAATAACACACATTTAACGAAGTTAAATCAATCAACACCTTATAAAAATTCCTATCCATATGTTAATCTCATGGTTTCCATATTTTTATATTAATCAATTTGTCACTCAAAGGACTACTGCCGTACGTAGTGATCCCCGAATGAATCGTTGAGAAATACTGTTTTCTCGTTCATCTCACATTATATTATACTCATGAATTCAAACCCTCTCTCATCCCTTACCTTATTATGACACTTTAACAAACCCAAGAATCAATGGGAGTTTTCAATGGCAACTGCATATCGACAATGTACAACGAACGAGTTGGAATAAATGGCGAGTTCACAAAATCGTCGAGAGGCAACGACTCGTCGGAGCGCCGGGTGGGTCTGACGTCAACTTTACCGAAAAATAATTATGAGTAATGTTTCTTGAAGGTTTTGACGAGGGAAATCCAAATATGATGTCCGATTTTTAGAAGGATGAAGGTGGTTTCCAGAATTTCCCAAAAACAATCCATCCAAGGGACGAAAAACGGTTGTTTATAGTTAAATGGAGTCACGGTCGGCCAAGGCAAGGCCAGAAACGAGTGCATCGATAGATTTTGTGTGTCAAGCCAACTATTCATGTATTTCCATGACGAAATGAGAAAGAATTCGAAATAGATCACATATGGCTACCATGGTAGTTTTTTAACGTATAAGGGAGAATTAAAATAAAGTAACGGGTCTTTTAGTTAGAATCACATCTACAAAAACTTGGTTACACTATACAAGTCAAATTGGATAATAGGTTTCACGTGGCTGAAGAGAAAAGAATTAAAATTTGGAGAGGGAAGGTATACATTGCGTGTTCCGCCGCTGGAAGATAAGAAATAGACCAAGATTAGGTTATTAGTATCCCTAATAGCTGGGCCACGATATAATATGTATCTCATACATTTGTGTGTATACTAGGAATTCACAAAGCATAGCCGCATCTTGTCGGTCATCATTGTTATATTTTATTTATATAAACTAATTTATTTATTTATATTATAAATAATTTAGTTAATTTATATATATATATATATATATATACACCAAAGGTCTAGCTAACAATAATATTAAAATATTAAGCTTAACAAATAACGATTTAAAATTAACATTTATGAATCTATACTTATATAATATAAAAATTGAATTTAATATCAATAATTGCTAATTTAAATAAATCACTAAAACAAGTAGATAAAAACATTATCACACCACATTAAAATATGTATAAGAAATTATTATTAATGTATAATATCAACAAATTCAGGGTGTTACATTACCTTACCTGCAAACTAAAAAAAAAACTTTTGTTTCAATTTTTGTTAAAAGATAAAGATTGATTCAAAACAAAAACAAAAAAGCTAATTATTTAATTGTGATAAATTTGGAGTTGTTTGATTGTTGTGAGAATATTTTACATCATGATGTCAACTATTGAATTAGTTATATGCATGTATATGTGATTAGGTAAATATGAAAGTGTTTGTGTTTCTGGTGTTCTATGTGTTGGAATTTTGTGTGTAGTGTTTAGAGTGTTTAAAAATGAGATAAATTTATATTTTTTTTATTTTGATTGTTGATTGATATTAATTTAAGTGTCTTTTCTTTGGTTGTTGTAACAAGTTGTAAATTACAAATAAATTATTGGAAATGTGTAATTAAGTGGATTTTTAACTTGAAGTAAGGAGTAGAAGTTGTGGTACAACCTTCGCACTCCTGAACCACGTTAAAGATACTTTTAATTATCCATGTTTGAATTTAAATGACTACATTTATAATTACCTTAAATAGTCGACTACATGAGTATGAGAAACCGGCGCCCCGGTGACTCATCGTCAATAAAAGAGGCAATAATAACCCGTCGTTATTATTGTTGAGAATACTTTTTAATTTTATTTTTTGAAATAGTAGAAAATCATGTTCATCTCTTATACAATTTTGAGTGATTATAAGTCTTATGTGGTATCAATGTCAAATGTTAGTAATTGTTTTATGTAGTGTGGATTGATATAGAGGTGTGTACTTAAATTAAACACTCAATTAAGTATGTTTGATTTTCTAAGTAACATGCTTAAAATAAATAAGTGCATTATGTTGGTATCTTATATTTTCTATATTGTAATTTTTTTTGGGACCTAAAAATGTTATAGGAATTCTATAAATGAATTTTTCCTATAGGACTTTGATATTGATCTAGACTTTATGTGTGTTTGAAACTATATGTCAAAGCATTGGTCTTATTCCACTATAATTATACATATTAGTTTTTCTATTAAAAATAAAATAAAATTCAAGTGATTGCATGACATTGAGTTGTTATATGCATTTTTGTTTGTAAATCATGGAGTTGTGAAATATTTTAAATGTTTCTCTATATGCCAATGTTTTGTGAAACTTGTAGGGTAATTGTTGTTAGGATTTAAACATTATTTTTAAGAGAGTAAAACTAGAAAATCATTGTTTGAGAAGTTAGAAGAACTTGACAATCTATTTGACATATTTTCCCTTCACTCGACTTAAGTAGTAAGTTTGTGGTTACTAAATCTATAAATTTTATTTTCTACGTAAATTTAGCTTTTTATGGCATTTTTTTATAAAGTGTTGTCTTTTATCATTTTATCCAAAATTATTTTGAACCAGTTCACACAATACAACACAACCAGAATCAGTTCACACAACACAACCAGATACATATATATAACTCTGTAACACTGTAATTTACAATAAGCAGTTCACACAATCTGATACATATATATAACCATGTAACACTGTAATTTACAACCTAATTAACTACATATACATTGAACCTAATTTACAACATATTCATATGCATGTTTATATATTGTCCTATGATCATTTACATATAATAACTAAAAAAATATACAGAATATGCACTAGCTACCATATAATATTCAGATCCCTTGCCCAGCAGCATGCTATCTCCCGGAAAATCAAATAATTTTCATTTCAAGCACATACTCACACCATTCTTCCTTTAATTCAATTAGATTTTCCTCAGAATATGATGGACAGGAATTGTTAAAGTACTGCAATATAAAAATTGAACATATTATATATGAAAATCATATAATCAAAATATCGTACCGTTTCTGGGATAATAGTTTTATTCTTGTCAACAATCTCCTTCATGAATCTCAATACGTAGTACCCAAAGTCGATGTTGTTTGTTTGACGAGGGCACTTTATTGGGATCCATGTAATGTTATTAGACTTTTGCTTCGACACTGTAGCACCTCTTTGAGCTCGAAAAACTTTTAAGGCACTATCGAATGAATAAATGTGATTATTTTAGCATGAACAAACACTTATTTATATATTTGTGTAAGAAATAAATCAATATTACTTACGTGTCGAACATAGTCTTTATTTTGGAGTGATTGTTGTAATTGTCATGCACGAGATCTAAATAGTATATAACATCAGAGACCGCATTGATTGCAAATAGCACCCAATGTGCCCTACAACAAAAAAAAATTGGTTAAGCAATTTTGTTAATACACATCTAATAAATTAAATTCTCATCAATTAAAAAAGATAAAATTATGTACCCTGAATTATATGGTGCGAAGAAAAATTTATCCTTTTCTATATTTCCTAATAACATATCTACAATATATTTCTTTACATTTTCTGGATCCAGTTTCCACATCGACATCTTATGCGGAGACAAGAATGAGTATTTATTTGACAATTTCCTCGTGCACACGACCTTGTCATACAAAAACCTTCAATGAAAATTTTAAATTAGATTAATTACCAATACATTTAATTAATTACCAATAAATGCAATTAAAAATATTTTTTACCTTATGTACAAGCTCATTACAGTAGCACTAAGCTCCTTATGTTCGAGAAGTTCGTATATGTGCTCCTTTTCGAGAAATTCATCATACTCATCTCCGAATATATCTTTAGTCATGGGTACGATGCGCGAAACGTCGCTGCTGCCCATGTTCTTTTTTACTTAGATGTCAAGACACGCCCCGTATTTACCAAGGCATGACTGACTTATTTTAGGAGCAGCAGCAACAGTGACCGATTGGGTGTCTTTTCGCTATTCGTTAAGATCATAAACAAAATAATATAAATTAGTTACACACTATAGTTTATAATACAAATTACTTCATTATATAAAAGTGATGTTTAATTACTTACAAGTTGTTGATCAAGACGCGCATATCCCATATGTGATTTTTTGTATGGGTGTGTTGGATTGCTTGCCCGTTCGCGATTTGCCTTACTAATATTCTAAATAAAAAAATAGCAATTGTGTAAAAATTTAAAATACACTACGAATATGAATAATAAAACACAAATGCTAATAAATTAATCACTTACGACAAATGAGGGGTCAGAACGTTTGGAAACAAATGCACTACATTCATCGTTTGATATATAATGTTTATATATTTTTGGAGGTTCAGCATTTGTGTTTCCATCTCTATCTTTTAGATAGAAATTTGAGAGATTAGATCTAAATCCACGATGGATATCCCATTAACTCTCAAAACTTAACTCTTTCGTCCCTCATCAAGAACAAAAGTCGTATGCTTTAATGAAAAAATTATAAGTAAAGTATTTCAATGAAAAAATTATAAATGACAAAAGAGTTGATCAAAAAATTTACTTGAATGTCATTCCATATTATATCTTTGGTATCCTTCAATGCCTTATCTCTTCAATCATCAATCGTAATTGGGATATTTTGATGAACAACAGCCCCAATATAGCTTACAAACATAGAGCTGTTGGGGTCAATTGGCAGACCACTCTCATTGCAGCCAACCTAATAAACTCATATAGTAAGTACATGCTATTAAAAAAAGATAAAAAAATACACAGCAAACAGAGTATAGTATAGTATAACCTCAAACTTGGTGCCATTGCTCCTTGCTTTAATCACGTTTTGCATTATAGTTGCACCACGTTTGACTTCATTTTTATAAGTCTTAGTGGTGTCAACTTCTTCATTTTGACATTCTAAATATTTGTTTGTATCCATTTAACTACAACAAGTTCAACATGCAGTTTAGTATAACATCAACAAGCTCAACATGCATCATGGATTATTCTAAACAAGCTCAACATGTATCAGTATATCTTAAACAACTTCAAAACATGAATTTTAATGATTACAAAAAAATTAATAACATCAATACCTGAATAATGGTTCGAAGAAAGATGAAATGCGAAGAAAAGAGGGTTCGCAGAAAGTTCACATAAATCTGGTTCACAGAAAAATGATTTGAAGAAATACATAATGAGGGTTACGTATTTCAATGAAAATATATTGTGTGCAATGGGAGAGATGATCTTGGATGGAAATAAGGTTCGAAATGAAGGAGATGATCGTGGAAATACGGTTCGTAATGGATGGGATTATAGGGTTTGCAAAAGAAGAGAAAAACGGTGAAGGTTAAGATGATATTGAAGTTTACGTAATGAAGAGGAAACTGAAGCGGTTACTGTTATATATAAAACCCTTTTACAGCGCTTTTTTATAACCCTTTTACAGTGCTTTTTCAAAGAGCGCTCTAAAAGGCCTAAGCCTTTTACAGCGCTTGTTAACAAAGCGCTCTAAAAGGCGTCCTTATTTAATTTTTTTAAAAGGCTCTTTTACAACGCTTTTCCCAATAAGCGCTGTAAAAGACCTCATTATTTTATTATGTTATATAATGTTTTTTTAAAGCCTTTTACAGCGCTTGTTCAAATAAGCGTTGTAAAAGGTCTCTTTATTTTAATTTTCAAAGAGTCTCTTACAGCGCTTATTTGAACAAGCGTTGTAATAGACCTCCTTGTTTTATTATGTTATATGAATGTTTTTTTTTAAAGCCTTTTACAACGCTTTTTTAAATGAACGCTGTAAAAGGCCTTATTGTTTTTTTATGTTATTATTGTGTTTTGTTATGTTATTTTTTAAACTTTTCCTCTTCACCAAACTCTTCTCCTTTTATGCATCTTCTTCACAAACATCAAAGCTTACTCTTTCACAATTCAATCTCCACCTCAACACCCTTTTTATCTCTTTACATTCCCTTTCATTCTTAAATCGAAACTTGGTCTTCAGGTTCAACACCCTTTTTATCTTTTTACATTCCCTTTCCTTCTTAACTCGAAACTTGGTCTTCAGGTTCATTGACATGTTGCGAAAAATGGATTTGAGTCTGATGTTTTTGTTAACAATGTGTTTTTGGGGATTCCCATGATGCGTACAAGATGTTTGAAGAAAATCCTGTTAGATAAGGTCCTGTTAGGTGTCTGATGAATGTGATTTATAAAGCCTTTTACAACGCTTGTTAAAAAAACGCTCTAAAAGGCGTCCTTATTTAATTTTTTTAAAGGCTCTTTTACAGCGCTTTTCCCAATAAGCGCTGTAAAAGGTCTCTTCATCATACACCTATAGAAACAGTACTTCTACTTCTATCCCATGACAAAAGAATTTGTCACCAAACATAACCTTTTTTTTTTTTTTACTTTATTAGGTACATTTATTTTATTCTTTAAAATATAACTTTAATTAATATTATTAATTTTTTTTAGAATATAAAAATTATTGTTGAATACATTAAAGTTATATTATAAATATTAACACATGAACACATTAACTACTCTACTAGCTTTTCTTTATAATTATTTAATGTCATATATTTAATTATTCCTTTAATATTCAACTTTCAATTATTTAATGTCATATATTTAATTTTTCCTTTAATATTAGTTACTCTTGAGCGTTAACCCTTAGATTTTTTTTTTGGGTGGGGTAAACCTCTATTTCTTAAGTTTGATCTTTGCACTATTTGGTTAGGTTCAAGTTTCACTTACCAAAAATAAGATTGCCAAAAATAAGATTACCAAAAAAAATAATATATTTGATTTACTAAATTTTAATCTAACTGTCTCTTATAAAAATAACACAAAGAAGTATATTTTTTGAATAGTTTTATGAAATTAACATCAGTTTCTACTATTTAAACAGGTGGATTCTACTCTATTGACACGTTCAAACACTATGATTGACTTAGAATTCACTCTTGGAAGGCCTTGGTTCGAATCTGAATTAAGTGAACTTCGTAAATATAAGCACTTTTAAAAGGGTCTTTTACAAGAGTCTTTTACAACGCTTTTTAATGTAAGTGTTGTAAAATGTCTCTTTATTTTATTTTTAAAAGGGTCTTTTACAATGCCTTTTAATGTAAGCGTTGTAAAATGTCTCTTTATTTTATTTTTAAAAGGGCCTTTTACAGCGCTTTTTAAAAAAAGCGCTATAAAAGGCCTCAGTATGTTATTTTTGTGTTTGTTTTATCTGTGTTCAATATTGGATGACTGTAACTCAGACATTTATTCCAATCGACTTAACTTGTCCCAGTAACTCAGATATTTAGTTAAAGTCGATGTGCCAATCGATTATGCAATATGTTCCTTTTGATGGCACTTAATTTACATTATATAAGTGGCATTGCCATAACCAGTAGCAGCAGAAGCAAAAGAGACACCAGTAGCAAACTGTGAGATGTTATAACTAGGATCCAAATATGCTGGTATGTATGTAACACTCAATTCAAATATGCTGTCATATTAGTATAAAACACTCAATTCAATTATGCTGAGACAACGTAGATGGCCGCACAGTACATAGAGGATATGAGGGTTCCCATAGTAGAACAAAGCGCATGTATTTAATTATTTGAAAGATGTAGAGGATATGAGGGTTCCCAACGTATATAATTATTTGAAAGATGTATTTTACAGCGCTTGTGAGCAAAACGCTGTAATAGGTAGTTAAATTCAATGAAAGCGGATGTATTTTACAGCGCTTGTGAAAAAAACGCTATAATAGGTAGTTAATTTCAATGAAAGTGCATGTATTTTACAGCGCTTGTGAAAAAGCGTTGTAATAAGTAGTTCAATTATTCACAAGCGCATGTATTTTACAGCGCTTATGAAAAAAAACGCTATAAAATAATACGCGAAATCTTTTCATTTTGCATCGCTTTTTTGGAAAGCGCTGTAAAAGCCTTATAACGTTATGCGCAAATGTTATATGACCCTACAACAGCGCTTGTCAAAAAAGCGCTGTAAAAGGCTCTGTTATTTTTAAAATATATTTACAACAGCGTTTGTGTTTAGCAAGCACTATAAAAGGGACGCTGTTAAATGTCATTTTTGGCGTATGCATATAGCAATACACTAGAGCAATTATATTGGTCTTAATCTCATCAATTGATACAATTTGTTTGAATAAAAAGAAGAGTCTATGTTCCTAATTCCATCAATTTAATATACTTTTCCCAATTTCATCAAATTACATCAATACAGGGCATGTGTTATTTATTTTTTTTAATGATAAATCTGCTTAATAATTAGGTTTTTTTAATACTAATTAATCAAAGTTGTGTATTAGTTTTCGCAAAACCTTAAAATACATGTTTGTAACAATAAAATGAACAATTGTATGTAAATAATATTATTATTGTATTGTTTGGATGTTGTCCAACTTCGATATATATATAAAATTATTATTTATATTATCACATTATAAACTTAAATATTCTAATATTATACTTTTATATTCCTTTATACGGATTATAGTAATATTGAGTGTGTGTTATTTTTATTTTAGTTATAATTAAAAATTGTTACAATACTCACCAATTTAAATAAATGTAAACACTATTAGTTTCATTACATAGCACTTATTGCTTACTTATTTTAACACCCAAACTATAGATAAATGTCATATTTTATTTTTAAATATGTGATTCTATTTTATTTTAATTAAAATTAGATGTTTGTTTTATGTTGGTATACTAATATGTATGTTCGATGATATTAAATATATTTTTAGTTATATTATAAATAGAAAATAATTTATTTAATTAATTTTAATAAATAATTTATTTATCTATTGGATCAAGTAATTAATTTGCATTGGTTGTTGCGTTAAATTATTTTCTTTTGCGGACGGTTAGAGACGGTGGGAAAAATCGACATCGTTGGGAAAAATCTTCAGCTAAGGTAAGGGGTAAGATGAGGTTCGATTTTATGAGTATAAAATAACTTGAAATGAACGGGAATACTGAAATTCCCAAATGTGCATTTGGGGCTTACTACGTACTGTTGAACCCTATTGAGTAATAATAATTAATTAATAATATATAAATGGTAATAGTGAGGACTAAAATATAATTTAGAAACCTATAGAATTGCTGTGAATTAATTTATATTAAGATTGTTATTTGATTTTATGAAACCTATACTAATTGTTATTCTATGAATGATATGCATTTGAGTGTTCTTGTTTACTTGATTGAAATTTTGATATTACTTGAAAGTGCACCTATTTGATCCCTTATTATGTGATTGATGAGACTCGACTGTGTATTGTAAGTAGTGTAAATCAAATATTGGAAATTTATGTGATTGAGTGATATAACTATATATAATGATGAATATTGTGAAGTCAAACTGTAACTTATTGAGCTGTGTTGATCGAATAAGTTTGAGATATGTGTTGTAGATTTTGGAGTTAGGATTATTTTGTCATCATATAGGGAGGATCTGACAAACCTAGTGATTCAGGGAAGTACAACCGAATGAGCCTGATCGTGGAGGGCTACAGTCGAACTGTAAGGTAAGACTAATAGACTTTGGGGGTACCTCTAGTGGGGAACTCCTAAGTAGATTAGTGGGTTATTTCCTAAGGCCAGGAGCTACCGTGTAACACAAGCGTACCCTGACCGTCGCATATATGTGTCTCGGATTGAGTTGAGGGGTCTATGAGGACTTGGTCATTTATGAATTGTCCGTCCAATCTTGTAGTGACATAGTATCAAGCCTCCTAACCAAGTGCTTTAGAGTAGAATGGTACCAAATGATGAAGTATAAAGTATAGGACATGCATAACATTTCATCCTTGTGACTGCCCTATTGTGATATATTTAGATTAACATTTGATATTGTGATCTTGAGTGTTTTTCCTATTTGTGTTGATTTAACTAATTGTGTGTTCTCCTTGTTTATCTTATACTATTACATAATTTCAATACTCACCCTTTGTTGTTTGAGTTTGGCGTTTGCGATGGACGCAGAGGAGTTGTAAGCAGCAGGTGATGACTAATACTAACAGAGAGGCGGAAGCCATCCTGTCTTGAAGACTGTTAGTATATGCATTGTGTTCATGTTATTTTAAGCGTATTTTATTTTGGGAATTCCTACTTTGATAGTGACATCATATTGTAACTACGTTTACACTTAATATTAAACTTATGCATGTGTACTTCAAATAGAATTTCGTTGTCTAGAATTATGATTTCAAGTTGTTAAGTTTGATGGAAGTTTTGGATTTATGTGATATGTTGATGATTACTATATTTATTTATTTGAAGAATTTCACTATTTTAAGAATAAGAAAATTAGAATTTTTTTTTTTTATTATTTGGGTTTAGGGTGTCACAAGGGCAGGGCCAGTTTGAATTGTCCATCCACCTAGATGGTTATATAGTATCAAGCCTCTTAACCAAGTACTTCTAAGCTAGAATGGTACCACATTGTGAAGTACAGTCTAATTTTGCATAATATTGCATTTCCTTGTGATTCTTTTGTTGTGATTGATGTATTTCAAAAGTTACAATAATTACTCTTAGATGATTTGATGCATATTATAGTAAGATAATTATTTTACTTGAGTTACTTTGATGTTATAATATGCTATTATTTACATAAATATTTTGATATATCGTAACATGATTATGATACCGTCTATTATGATTGTGTGTGTTCTTCTTATTTATATTGTACTGTTAACATGATTTTAAAACTCACCTTCGTCGTTGTTTGTGATTAATTGGCTTGACCCTTTGTTTGTGAAATCACATTTGTTATAGGTTAATGAGTCTAGAAGTTCAAGTTTGGGAGAAACCCACTTTGATAGGTGATACTGGGAATGAGAGTCATAAGTTGTATTTTATTTATTTAATTAGAAACAACTCTTTTTTGAAAAGCCTATTGTTTTATACCGGGAATGAGAGTCATAAGTTGTATTTTATTTATTTAAGATTTGATTCAAATTTATAATTGAAGCAAATCTAAAATATGATTTGCTTCCAAAATTAAAATTAATGAAAATCTAAAGAAAGATTTGATTCAAATTTAAAATTGACGAAAATCTACAATAAGATTTTATTCAAATTTATTATTGAAGAAATATAAAATAAAATTTGATTCAACTTTATCATTGAAGAAAATATAAAATTATATTTGATTTCAAATTTAAATTAATAAAAATCCAAAATAAGATTTGATTCAAGTTTATAATTGAAGAAACCCTAAATAAGATTTTATTCCAATTTATTATTAAAAAAAATTTAAATAAGATTTGATTCAAATTTATAATTGAATAATAACTCAATAACAATATTTGTT
>JBBPBT010000240.1:3394614-3404656 GCA_037974875.1 Cicer bijugum | reverse complement strand
TAGCTCAATAAAAAAACATATTGAATTAAAATGTGTTGTTAATCCTTATAAAATTTCAATTTTTTAATTTCTATGCCAAAAAAAAGAGTAGGGATTTTTTTTTTTTTCATTTCTCTAGAGAATTCATGGAGGTGTTTACTAAAAAATTTGTGTATAATCTTTCTATAATTTTGGTATATAAATATTTAATTAATGTCACTAATTTTAAAAATGTGTGCAATATTTATATATTATATATGTACACAATTACACTAAAACTAAAGTATTAAATGTTTGTCCTCTGCAGGTAGTCTAATTGGTGGGCTAAATAACAACACGAAGGTGTAGCTCTCAAGTTTGAATTAGAAATATTAACATAACAATTAATTTAATAATATTTGACTATAAAAATAAAAAATAAAAAGGAATTGACACCTTTATTTCCATTGAGAAATGAAAATGACCCTTACCCCTATATTAGATGGCATGAAGCAACATTAAGGTTGGTTTGGTGTGAGGGAGTTTGCAAGTTGAGTGATAAGGAGATTATAGGTTTAATTAATCTTATCATCTTATAATTAGTAAAATATTAATAATATTAATATTACTAATTTTTAATAAGTTAATTACAGAAAGAGTTCCTCTCTATTTCTAAAAAAATTGAATAATGTTTTATTATTATATTATAGACTTAATTGTCTATGTAGTTCTTTAACTTAATTGCAGATAACACTTCAGTTTTTTTCCACTCCTCCCGATTTGGTCATTTATTTAATTTTAAGTAAATAATTTGATATTTTATATTTTAAAATGTTAACAATGTTATTTATTTTTTAAATTCATAAAAACTTCAATATAATGCAAATTTTATCAAATTTATAAATCTTCAAATAAACTCATATTTTTATTCAAATCTTCAAATAAATTCATATTTTTATTGTTTATATTTTTTATTTTTTGTAATAAAATTAAATAAAGGACAAAATAAAAAAAAATAAAATAAAAAAATTGAACTGTTGTCTGAAATTAAATTAATGGACCAATGAGCAATTGTGTCTATATTATAAGTATATTTTTCCATATAATAAAAAAATATGTAATATATTTATGTGATTATTTTAGGTATAAATGTTACTAAAATATTTTTTTTTTAATGTTTGAAGATAAACAATGGTAATATTAATTACAGTCAAATTTATAAATAATAAAAAATAAGTGGTATTAACTTTTATAAAAATGGGGATGAGGAAATTATTATTAATTATTTTATATATGAGGATGTTAGTACTCAATATATATTAAGGAAGGAGAAAATGTTAGCAACAAATATTGAACTTTGGATCTTCTCGCATACAACTCATTTTGTGTCTCTAACTAAACCAGAAAACAACTCCTTCGAGGACGGAGAAATTATTATTAAAGTTTAAATATATGTTTTGTTTTTTTATTTTGTCAAAAAATGAATTTTTAGTTATTAATTTCTAAAATTAGTTATTTTAGTTATTTTGTTAACTCAGATGCTTTGTAATTTAAAAAAAAATAGTTTACATGTCAATATTGTTGAACTAATTTTATTTATTTATTTTATGTATTTAATAAAATATTAAAAATAAAATAAATTTTAAATATTATATATAAATATTTTAAACTTTTAAATTATTGCTGTATAAAATAATTAGATTTTAAATATTTTAATTTACAGATAAAATAAAGTAAATTTATTTTAATATATTAATAAAATAAATATTAAATAACATTAAAAATGTAATAAGTTTTAATATTAGTAATAATATTTAAAAATAAATTGAATAAAATTTAAAATTTTTATATAAACTTTTTAAATTATCAAAAGAAACTAAAATAAATATTTAAAAATATAAATAAAATGAATAAATTTATCTATAAAACAATTTCATTTTCAATATATAAATAAAATAAATTGATTTTTAATATTTTAATATATAAATAAAATTGATAACAACAATAATGACATAGAAAATATTTTATTCAACTCATAAATGTCAACTAAGTGTCATATCATATATAAAAAATATTGGGGCCAAAATAATCCAATAAATGAGTTAATATGGACCAAAAAACCAATTTTAATAACACTTTGCCAAAAATGTCATTTAATAGCGCTCCTTTTACAGGGCTTACTAAATACAAGCGTTGTTGTAAATATATTTTAAAAATAATGGAAGAAAAAGTCAATTTTCTTTGAATTGCCATATTGGAAGTCATTGTATATAAGACATTTCCTCGATGTGATGCATATTGAAAAAAATTTATTTGATAGTGTTATTGGTACGTTACTCAATGTTCTAGGAAAGTCTAAAGATGACATCAACGCAAGATTGGACTTGGTCGATATGGGAATAAGAAATGAATTGGGTCCCGTAAAGAAAGGAAACCACACATATCTACCTCCAGCCGCTCATACTCTATCTAGAAAGGAAAAAATTGTTCTATGTAAATTTCTACAGGAAGTTAAAGTTCCAGAAGGATACTCTTCAAACATTAAAAATTTGGTTTGTATGAAAGACCTCAAGTTAAAAGGTTTGACGACCCAAGATTGTCATATTCTAATGGAGCATTTGCTACCAATAGGTATATGTTCCATTTTACCTGAAAAAGTTCGACGAGCCTTAACTAGATTATGTTTCTTCTTCAGGGAAATTTGTAGTAAAGTGATCGACCCATAGAAATTACCGACATTGCAGAGGGAAATTGTTGTTACTTTGTGTGAGCTTGAAATGTATTTCCCACCCTCGTTTTTTGGTATAATGGTTTACCTTACTGTTCATCTGGTTAAGGAGAGACAACTTTGTGGGCCATCTTATATGAGATGGATGTATCCGATAAAACGATATACAAAAATATTAAAAGGGTACATAAAAAGTAGAAGTCGACCAGAAGGTTGTATTGCTGAACAATACATTGTAGAAGAGGCTGCTGAATTTTGTACTAAATATCTGTCTAATGTTGAATCCATAGGGCTTCCCATGTCTCGTCATTCTGGAAGAATATCAGGAGAAGGGATAATTAGAAGGAGACTACTGACTATATCAAGGACAGAATGGGAGCAGACACAATTGTATGTTCTGCACAATGATGATGAGGTTCAACCGTATGTCACAATACACATGGATCAATTATCTCGTTTGAACATGAATAGGAATCAAAATTGGATAACTCGATAGCACAATCGAAGTTTTATAACATGGTTAAAAAATCACTTAAAGTCAAAGTTTGATATAGACCCCAAATCAATTTCACAGAGATTGAGGTGGCTAGCAAATGGTCTGAGCTTACATGTATTTTCTTACACTGGTTATGTTATTAATGGCTACACATTTTATACCAAAGAACAAAATGATTAGACCATTATGCAAAATAGCGGAGTCACTCTCGTAGCTGAAGCGATGCATGTCTCAAGTGCAAAAGACAAAAACCCAATATATGCAAATCTATCATATTTTGGGGTTATCGAGCGCATATGGGAGTTAGACTACACAATGTTTCGTGTTCCCATATTTGGTTGCAAGTGGGTCGATAATAATAATGGCGCTCGAATTGATGAGTCAGGATTCTTGCTTGTCGATTTTAATATGGTGGGATACAAAGACAAACCTTTTATTTTAGCGTCGCAAGCTCAACAAGTGATTTATGTCACTGATCCTTCTGATGATAAATGGTCTGTTGTCCTATCGACCAATAAAATAAGTGATGATAACAATAATGATGAAGATGTTGGTAATGATCTTTTATTTGCAACATCACAACATCCACATGAAATTGATTCAACTGATGATGATTTATATCTTAGAGATGATCATGATGAGGGAATTTGGATTAATCCATTGTTTCGTATTGTAAATGGACAAACAAGTGTGAATCCCACCAGGAAAAGAAGAAGGGCATCTTAATGTACATGTTTAATTGTTTTATATAAGACATGTAATCTGAACTGTGTTAATGTAAATTTAATTGTTTGAACATTTGTTTTATATAAGCAACCATGTATTTAATTTTCTGATTAATTTATTTTTTGCTTATATTTAGCTTGATTTGAGTGTTTTATACTAAGTTCATGTAATTTAATATAAACTAGTAATTTTCATGAACTGAACTGAATATAAATTAATAATTTACATGAACTGAACTGAACTAAACTGAAAAAGAGCCTTAAATATAAAAATAAAACAATGAGGTCTTTTACAACGCTTATTTGAAAAAGCGCTATAAAAGACCCTTTTAAAAATAAAATAAAGAGACCTTTTAGAGCGCTTATTTGAAAAAGCGTTGTAAAAGGCTTTAAAAAAAACATTCATATAACATAATAAAATAAGGAGGTCTTTTACAGCGCTTGTTCAAATAAGTGCTGTAAAAGACCCTTTTAAAAATAAAATAAAAAGACCTTTTAGAGCGCTTATTTGAAAAAACGCTGTAAAAGGCTTTATCAAAAACATTCATATAAAATATTAAAAGAAGGAGGTCTTTTACAGCGCTTGTTCAAATAAGTGCTGTAAAAGACCCTTTTTAAAATAACATAAGGAGGCCTTTTAGAGCGCTTTCCGAATAAGTGCTGTGAAAGACATTTTTTAAAATAACATAAGGAGACCTTTTAGAGCGCTTTCCCAACAAGTGTTGTAAAACGCTTTAAAAAAACATTCATAAAATATTAGAAAACAATGAGGTCTTTTACAGCGCTTATTGGGAAAAGCGCTGTAAAGGCTTAGGCCTTTTAGAGCGCTTTCTTTACAAGCGCTGTAAAAGGCTTATAAAAAAGCGTTGTAAAAGGGTTTTATATATAACAGTAAACCTCTTCAGTTTCCTCTTCATTACGTAAACTTCACTATCATCTCAACCTTCACCGTTCTTCTCTTCTTTTACAAACCCTATCATCTCGTCCATTATGAACCTTATTTCCACGATCATCTCCTACATTCCGAACCTTATTTCCATCCAAGATCATCTCTCCCATTGCACACAATATACTTTCATTGAAATACGTAACCCTCATTACGTATTTCTTCAAACCATATTTATGTGAACCTTTCGGCGAACCCTCTTTTCTTCGCATTTCGTCTTTCTTCGAACCCTCATTATTCAGGTATTGATGTTATTAATTTTTTGTAATCATTATAATGCATGTTGAGCTTGTTTAAGATATACTGATACTGATATGTACTTAGAATAATGCATGTTGAGCTTGTTGAAGTTATATTAAACTGCATGTTGAACTTGTTGTAGTTAAATGGATACAAACAAAGATTTAGAATGTCAAATTGAAGAAGTTTTCAGCACTAAGACTTACGAAAATAAAGTCAAACATGGTGCAACTTTAATGCAAAAAGTCATTAAAGGAAGGTGCAATTGCATCAAATTTGAGGTTATACTATACTATACTATACTCTATTTGCTGTGTATTTTTTTTATCTTTTTTTAATAACATGTACTTACTATATGAGTTTATTAGGTTAGCTGGAATGAGAGTGGTCAGCCAATTGACCCCAACAGCTCCATATTTGTAAGTTACATTGGGGCTGTTGTCCGACAAAATATCCCAATTACGATCGCTTATTGGAGAGATAAGGCATTGAAGGATGCCAAAGATATACTATGGAATGACATTCAAGTAACTTTTTTGATCCACTCTTTTGTCATTTATAATTTTTTTCATTGAAATACTTTACTTAGTCAAACTATATCTTTATTTTGATTGCAGACTACTTTTGTTCTTGATGATGGGAGAAAAAGTTATGTATTAAGAGTTGCTGGAAAAATCCACAGGGGATTTAGATCTCACCTCTCTAATTTCTATCTAAAAGATAGAGAAGGAACTGAAGCTCCAAAAATATATAAACATTATATATCAAATGATGAATGGAGTGCATTTGTATCCAAACGTTCGGACCCCGCATTTGTCGTAAGTGATTAATTTATTAGCATTTGTGTTTTATTATTCATATTAGTAGCGTATTTTAAATTTTTACACAATTGCTATTTTTTTTATATAGAATATTAGTAAAGCAAATCGCGAAAGGGCAAGAAATCCAACCCACCCATACAAAAAATCATGTATGGGATATGCACGTCTTGATCAAAAACTTGTAAATAATTAAACATCACTTTTATATAATGAAGTAATTTGTCTTATAAACTATAGTGTCTAACTAATTTGTATTATTTTGTTTATGATCTTAACGAATAGCGATAAGACACCCAATCAGATCAACCGTTGGGTCGTCATATCATATATTGTGGAAGGAAGCACGTGTAAATAAAGATAGAGTGGTTGACAATGAAACTGTCCAAAAAGTAGTAGAACTTTGTGTAAGTATATTATCACTTTAATATTTTTTAATATTTTATTTTATCACTTGAATACTTTTTAATATTGTATTTTAAAAATGCTATTGAACTTATCTTTTTAATCCTACATGTTTTTTAGGAGACTATCGAACAAAGTTCTGAAAATCAAGAGGGCAACAAGGATTGTTGCAGGGACATTCTGGATAAAGTGTGTAATGTTCCTGAGTATTCCAGTCGGGTTAGGGGGAAAGGATTTGGCGTAACTCCCAAAAGCTATTTTTCTCAAGAGAAGCGCCAAAATCCTTCCAATGAGGAAGTATTAGAGAAGCTCAAAATCCTTATAGAGCAAATGGCACTTTTGGTGAAGACGAACAAAGACAAGCAACTCCCGGATCAGCTCCATCATGAAATACAAATGGAGAGTGAAACCGCGAGTTGCAACATCGGTCTCAAAAGTATTCCCGAGGTAATTAATTACTTACTTATGTAATTACTTATGTATTAAACAAACTTATATATTAACCGTACTTATGTTTTAACTATTGATTTAGGGTGTCACTCCATGCTTTCTATACTTGTCGTCCCCTACTCATCGGAAGGTGGGAAAAGGAAAATTGTACAATACTTCGGGAGAAGTATTGCACAATACACCGATCCCTGCGGGCCATGTCAAAGTATCACCTGTTATTGCTTTGGTACCAACTGCACCGTTGCCGATACCGAACAACGATGGAGATTTGCTATTTTTAGGCGAAGCAATTGGTAGTTACGTGGTATGGCCCACACATCTTGTTGCCCTCGATAAGGTATATTTAATTAATTGAAATGTATGTTTAATTGATATGTATATTTAATTGCTGATTTTTTTCCGTTCCTAACTTTAATTTCACATTTATATTTAGATGCTGAAAAAGCATAAAGGGAATGATAAAAAGATTCCCATAAACGAATCAATTGCATCTCTCGAAAAGGTTTGTCACATTTATTCTCTATGGTTTGTCATTTTTTCAGATTCAACAACCTAACATTTAACCTCATTTTTGTAGATCCAATTAAATAAACCACCCGTACAACCAAAAAAAGCCAACAAACCTCAAAAATTGGAGGGTAATAGAGCTGGCAAACTAGGCTGGAGGGTAATGAAGCTGCCAAAGTTGCAGCCAGAAAACTGGATCGGGGACAATCGGTCGCTGCTGCTCCTAAAATAAGTCAGCCATGCCTTGCTAAATACGGGGCGTGTCTTGACACCCAAGTAAAAAGGAACATGGGTAGCAACGACGATTCGCGCATCATACCCATGAATAAAGCTATATTCGGAGATGAGTATGAAGAATTTCTCAAAAAGGAGCATATTTACGAACTTCTCAACCATAAGGAGCTTAGTGCTACTGTCATGAGCTTGTACATAAGGTAAAAAATATTTTTAATTGCTTTTATTGGTAATGAATTAAATGTATTGGCAATTAATCTAGTTTCAAATTTTCATTGAAGGTTTTTGTATGAAAGGTTGTGTGCACGCACAAATTGTCAAATAAATACTCATTCTTGTCTCTGCATAAGTTGTCAATGTGCAAACTCGAACCAATAAATGTAAAGAATTACATTGTAGATATGTTATTAGGAAATATAGAAAATGATAAATTGTTCTTCGCACCATATAATTCAGGGTACGTAATTATATATTATTTATTTATATCTTTTTTAATTGATGAGATTTTAATTTATTAGTTGTGTATAAACAAAATTGCTTAACCAAATTTTTGTTGTTGTATGGCACATTGGGTGCTATTTGCAATCAATGCGACCTCGGAAGTGATATACTATTTGGATCTTTTGCATGGCAATTACAATAATCACTCTAATATAAAGACTATGTTCGACATGTAAGTAATATTCATTTATTTCTTATATATATATATATATATTTATATTTAATGTGTTTATTAATGTTATAATAATCACATTTATTTATTCGATAGTGCTTTACAAGATTTTGGAGCTCTAAGAGGTGCAACAGTGTCGAAGCAAAAGTCTAATAACATCACATGGATCCCAATAAAGGTTTGAAATATATGTCTTTAAATTTTCATTTACAAATATATGCCTTTACGATTAATGCACAAATATTTTATTGACTTATATGTTTTATTTTACAGTGCCCTCGTCAAACAAACAACATCGATTGTGGGTACTATGTATTGCGATTCATGAAGGAGATTGTTGACAAGAATAAAACTATTATCCCAGAAACGGTACGATATTTTCATTATATAATTTTCATATATAAATTATCTATATATTTGATACTAACTTAATATGTTCAATTTTTATATTGCAATACTTTGACAATTCCAGTCCATCATACTCTGAGGAAGATCTAATAGAATTAAAGGAAGAATGGTGTCAGTATGTGCTTGAAATGAAAATTATTTGATTTTCTGGGAAATAGCATGCTGCAAGGGATCTGAATATTATATGGTAGCTAGTTATATTTTGTATATTCTATTAGTTAATTATATGTATATGATCATAAGACACAATATATGAACATGTATATGAATATGTGTTGTTGTACAATATATGTTCCATGTATATGTAATTAATTAGGTTGTAAATTATAGAGTTACAGAGTTACATGTTAATTAAGATACAAAGTTCTGTCCAATGTACATGTTAATTAAGTTACAGAGTTCTGTTTTTTGTCTACTGATTGTGTGAACTGATTATGAATATGTAATTGAATATGTTTTATTGTTGTGTGAACTGATTGTGAATTAATACTGGATCAAAATAATTTTGGATAAAAAGCTAAAAGACAACGCTTTCTAAAAAAATGTCATAAAAAGCTAAAAAACGGTTTTCAAAAATTTAATTTACAACGTTTAAAAAAAAATTGCTCATTTTATAGCGCTTTTTTGAAAAAGTGTTGTATAATATGCACCTATAATTCATATATTGGGTGTACATTTTACAGCGCTTGTTCAAAAAAGCGCTGTAAAATGCACACACATAATTCATATATTAGGTGTGCATTTTACAGCGTTTTTTCAAAAAAGCGCTGTAAAATGTGCACCTATAATGCATATAATGGGTGTTTATTTTACAGCGCTTTTTCAAAAAAACGCTGTAAAAGGCGCACCCAATATATGCATTATAGGTGTACATTTACATCACTTTTTTGAAAAAACGCTGAAAAAGCGCTTTACAACTCTCATGCAACTTCAATTACAATATCATATGTCACATATATGTGATCGTATTTTTGTTGATGTCGTATTTTTATGTATCACATATGAACATGTAATACTTAAAACTTTAATACTTAAAACTTTAGTGTCATGTGAATGTGTCTTAATCTCAATTATCTTTTTGAGTTATGTTGAATTAAAATAAAGAAAATAACTTAAATATAGTCAAAATAAATATAAATAAAAAAAGATAAAAACAAAGAAAAAAAATAGAGAAGATAGACCAAAAATCAATTATTTTTCGTTAATGAAAAATTTGCATGTGCAATAATTGAAGTTGAAAACCGATAATTAATTTTTTAAATAAATTTGTGTTTTTGGTTCCTAAAATTCATAATTTTGTTTACTTTTAATTCTAAAAATTATGATAATTTTTTTTTCTCTCAATTGTGTAACAATACTCAATTTATAACGTGACAACTTAATAAAATTGATGTAGTTTTATTAAAAAATATATGGGAGACTAAATTTAATCTTTTAGAATAACTTATTTTTTA
>JBBPBT010000240.1:3380274-3393809 GCA_037974875.1 Cicer bijugum | reverse complement strand
TTGAGTCAATAAAATATTACAATAATAAGAATTATAATTTGAAAGTTACAATAATATTACAAAAAACAATAAAAATACAGATTTAATAAAAAAATCCTTGAGTAAAAAAAATATCTTTATTATGGAGTTTTTAATTCTAGTTATTATGAAAATAGAAAGAAAATAAATTTAGAGATATTAAATCATATAGTATCTAAGAGTTATTGGGTGTGAATACAATCTCATAATCTTTATTGAGTAATTTAATCTTATACATTAATTAAATATAATGACTAGTATTAATAGTTCTCGTTTATCATAATAACTATCAGTTCTCACTTGATATACTCCTTATATATATATATATATATGACATGCTATTTTTAAATTAGGACACTTATTTATGTTAGCTACAAGGTCTTGAAAAATGTTTGTTTTTCATATCTTTTAATATGCATATGATATTATATTATAAAAATAATTATTCGAAGCTTTGAGTTAGTCTTTGAATTGAGAGTCAATTTCCATCTTTTTTCTCATATTCTTTACAACCAAGTTCACCAATTGTCAAAATGGGTGAATAGAATGAATATAAGATTGAGTTAGAACTTTGTTTGGAAGGGGGAGTTAAATTTAGATAGTGAGAACTTGTCCATTGAACTTTGAAACTTGTTGGCCTTCGAAAATTCATATTTTTGCTTAGAGGTTATTATTGGGAAGGCTACCAAATAAGGAAAAGTTGATTAGGAGATGCTGGAACATATAGTATTAGGAGATGCTGGAACATATATTATGTTATTGTGTGAATTTAAATATTTGTTGAAGTCCCACATGAAAAAAAAATATTTTTTGTAAATTCAAGTTGAAAGAAACATGCTTTTTAAAATTCAAGTCCCACATTGGAAAGAAATATTTTTTGTAAATTCAAGTGGAAAGAAACATGTTTTTAAAAATTCAAGTCCCACATTGGAAATAATTTTTTTTTTGAAGTCCCACATTGAAAAACTCTCATATTTTGAATAGTTTTCAACTCTGTAAATATTAAAGTCTCACATTGAATAGAAAACATATGTGAATTTGCTTCCATCACTATATAATAAGTTTCAAACTATTGTGAAAAGTAAATCAAAGTTTGATGCATTTCCCAACTTTCTCTTTTCTCTCTTTTCTATTCTGCTCGACTAATTTACAAGCCACTTCTCCCCTTTCTTTTCTTCCCTTCAATATTTTAAAGCTGTATTGTACTGTTGTCCCTTCGAGCGGTTGTTATGTCATAGCCCCTTTGGTTTTTAGAGAATTCAACCAAGTAATATCTTCGGTGGCATAAATTGTGATTTTAAATAGTTTTCTAAAACTCAAAAATAACAATTTTAAGAGGTTTCTTTCTACCATGGCAACCAAAGAGATTACTGGATTTGGTTCTTTTGCCTTTGATTCCATTAAACTGTTTCAGTTTGAAGCAAACAAAAAATGATAAGAAAGCTGGAGATTAACCCATGGGAGAATAATGATAAAAATTATATTCTTAATGGACTTGTTGATGATCTGTATAACTTTTACAGTTTCAACAATACTGCTAGAGATGTTTGAGATGCTTTGAATAAGTATGTTGAGATCGTCTATTAAGGTACGTCAATCATGGCATATTTAAATTAAATGTTGAAATTTAATATGTCCCTTTATGTTTGAAGTTTGAAATCAATAAAATATCTCTTTTTGCTTACATATTGTGTGATTTTAATTTTTGACATGATGTACTCTATGATGTGAACACATTTGATTTAAAAATTAAGTAACTTAGGTTTATTTCCAAAGTCATAGTTAAATGATTTTGCAAAATGTGATTTTTGTAGTCAAGCTAAAATAAGAAAGAGTTCACATAAATTTGTAGTTAGAGAATATGAGTCTTTAAATTTATTACACTTTGATATATGTGAACTTGATGGGACGTTAACAAGAAATAAAAAATAAAAATGAAACGCTTGACATCTTAAAGATCTTTGTAACTGAAATTGAAAATCAATTTATTAAAAATATTAAGAGGCTCCAAGTATGATTCTAGTTTGTTTAATGAGTTTTATAAATTATCTAGAATTATACATGGAAGTAGTTGCACCATAATTGCTTGAAGTGAATGTCAAAGTTGAAAGAAGAAAAAAAGAAAAATGTATTGCGTATTTGCTATGTTTTGAATAAAGTTCATAAATCTAAAAACAAAAGATCTCCTTATGAGATAGTGAAGAAAATACAACTTAACTTATCTTATTTTCAAACTTTGGGTTGTCTGGCTTATGTCAGAATCCCTGATCCCAAGCGAATTAAACTTGCCAGTAGAGCCCATGAATGAGAATTCATTGGGTATGGTGCAAAAAACAAAGCATATAGGTTTTATGACCTAAATGTAAAAGTGATCATAGAGTCAAATGATGTTGACTTATATGAAAATAAATTCCCTTTCAAATAGATAAATAGTGGGGGCAGCGAATCATGTCAGATTCCTGTATCTATAAGCAACAAACAAGGTGAAACAAAAACTAGAAAAAGTAAGAGAGCCAAAATTGCTAAAAATTATGGACTCGAATATGCGACCTATACTTTAGAAGAGGATCCTGCAAATCTTTAAGAAGCTTTTTCACTTTGGATGCATATTTATTTCAAAAACTAATAAATGATGAAATGGATTATCTAGAGTCTAACAAGACCGGAACTTTAGTAGACTTGCCTTCTGGATGCAAACCAATAGGTTGTAAATAGATTTTGAAAAAAACTAAAACCTGATTGAACTATTGATAAATACAAGACATGTCTTGTAGCCAAAGATTTTTTAAAAGGTGATTGAGAAGAAGAAATCTATATGGAACAACCTAAAGATTTTATGATTCATGGAGAAGAAAACAAGATCTGTAAGTTAGATAAATCACTGTATGATCTTAAACAAGCTCCTTAGAAATGACATGAAAAGTTTAATAACTTGATTATATCGAACGAGTTTAAAGTGAATGAAAGGGACAAATGTATTTACTACAAATCTGAAAATGACATTTGCACTATCACGTGTCTCTGTTTAGATGAATTACATTTGATTCAAACATTCATGCTATGAATATTGTGAAATCATTGTTATGTAACAACTTTGATATGAAAGACCTCGGAGAAGTGAATGTAATCCTTGAAATCAAAACTACAAGGTCAAAAAATGAAATTTCTTTGGATCAGTCTCACTATGTTGAAACAATCCTAAAGAAATATAAATACTTTGACTGTAAACCTGCTTGCACCCCATATGATCTAAGTGTGAAAATTTTCAAAAAAACTGTTGAAGGTGTTAGACAAACTGAATATACGAGCATCATTGGCAGCCTCAAGTATGCCACTGATTGTACTTGACCCGATATTGCCTACGTCGTGGGACATTTGTGCAGGTTTACGGATATATCTAGTATGGAGCAATGATACACTATCACATAAGACTCATGAGATACCTAAAAACGACCATGAGTCTAAGTTTATATTATCAAAGATTTCATGTTGTCCTTGATGGATACAATGTTGTTGATTGAAACATTTTATCAGATGATTCCAAAGCAACCACTGGCTATATTTTCATATATATAAGAACAGACGATATTGGCTCAGTCCACTATGGAGTTTGAAATGATAGCAATAGCTACTACTAGTAAAGAAGCGAGCTGGTTGAAATGTTTGCTACGTTAGATCCCTATATGGAAAAATCCTATAACAGATGTGATGATCCACTGCGATAGTACCACAACTATTGCGAAGATTGAGAATCGTTATTACAACAATAAGAGATGATAAATTCTTCATAAGCACAACATTGTTAGAGAATTATTTTCTAAATGAGTGTTATAATGGATCATGTATGCATTGGTGAGAATTTAGAAAATCCTTTGACGAAAGGATTAATTAGAGAGAAAGTCATAAATACATCCAAAAGGATGAGACTAATTCTTATAGAGTCACTTATGATGGTAACTCGATCTAAAAGACTAGAGATCCCAAGAGTTAGGTTCAATGAGTAATAACAAGTCGGGAAGTGATATGAGAGGAACATTATATTATAAATTAGAGAAGCATGATTCCTGAAGCGATTATAGGATGAGGTAATAGAAACTCTTAATGATATCTATACTCTATGTGGAATGGAGTACCTAGGTAAAGAAGTACTGATGACTCTTCATCATATGCATATTTTTCATTGTTTTTAATCATATTTATCTTTTATTCATTAGTTAATTTAAATACTTATTTGATATATTTTGTTGATTTTAGTTATTTGATTTAATGAAATGTTTAGGTTCTTGTTTCCTTGATTAAGTAGATATTTTTTTGTAGTTTTGCGTTGTTTCTTGTTTTAGTGTAATGCTGAATTTTGGTGAGAAATCAATATGATATATGTGGAGTATCTCAGCCATATTTGGAGTTTTAGATATCCAATATGAGTCAAACCAAGTGCAAATGAAAGATACGATCCATAACTACAACTTTCATGAGGATACCAGAACCAAATTCAGAATCTAAAGAAGAGACAAATGCAGTATAATTCATACAGTAGATGATGTGCGCCTAAAGCGCAAAGACCTACGCATGGGGCGCATTTCGGCCATCCTGGATATGTCTACTTGCGCCTGAAGCGCAAATTTAGCACCTGGGGTGCGTGGCACGCAGCTAAATGTTTAAAAATGCGTGTTTTCACTTTTTAACTATTGAGAAGTTGGGAGACTTATGCCTTACCAGAGAAACTCAAAGACGACCGTTTCTAACACCATTAGAGCAATTTTATCAAGAATCATTCATGAATCATTCTTGTAATTCTTATTTAATCCCTATCTTTTGTATCTCTGTCATGAGTAACTAAACCCTATTTGTTAGGGATGAATGTAACGAGATGAAACCCTTATTTTTTCTAATTTAATTTCTAGTTATATGAATGAGTTTATTAAATTATTTTTCTCATCTCTATACTTAATGCTTTTTATTGCTTGATCAACATTAAAATGTTCTACGATTTGTATTTTGAAACAAAAGTGGACTTTACAAATGCTTGAGATGAGAAATTCATGAATTTGTAGTATTGGGATAAATACAGGTCATGAAACCAATTAAATTAATAACAAAGTCAATAGTTTAACAACATAATTCCTGTACGATAATGCTTAATTCTAATATTAAATCCACTAAGGAATTAAGAGTTGCTTTTGAATTAAAACTTCTTTCACTAAGACATTAGGGCAAGAATAATAAAGAGAATTCGGTAATAATTCAATAAAGGAATTCAATAACTAGGATCAAATTAGACACAAGGATGGATTCGAAGTAAAACTCATATCTGACATATTTTTTATTATAAAGGATTCATTTTATTACTGTTGTTAATTTTAAATACCATTTCGATCAACTTGAGAACTTTTTGTTCAATTTTAGTAATTAAATATAATTTGATAGTAAAACGCAATCCTTGAGTTTGACACTCGGTACTAGCGTTTTATTATTACTTGCAATAATTCAGCACACTTGCTGAAATGCTATCAAGTACTCTTGATAGACTCACCTATGTGAATGTGGAAGTGGGGCCGCTTCCTATGGAATTTTGAGGCATACCTAGAGTGTTTAGTATAATAGGATACATGTGCATGGCCATTAATGCACGGGGTTTTGAGAATACACCCTATAAAAAAGTTGTGTGTGAGTTTGATGTTAGAGATAGAGTTCAAGATTACGAGTCACTTTTGTTGAATCTGAATCTTACTTACTATACAAAGGTTCAAGTCAAGAGACACCATTGTTTATGCACGATCTCATAGAAGCATTTGACGCTATTTCAGAAATATTTTTTTGGTAAATTCAAATGGAAAGAAATATGTTTTTCAAAATTCAAGTCCCACATTGGAAAGTAATATTTTTTGTAAATTCAAGTGGAAAGAAACATGTTTTTTAAAATTCAAGTTCCACATTGGAAATAGTTTTTTTTTTGAAGTCCCACATTGGAAAACTCTCATATTTTGAGTAGTTTTCAAACTATTGTTAAAAGTACACTAAAGTTGGATGCATTTCCCAACTTTCTATTTTCTCTCTTTTCTATTCTGCTTGCCTAATTCACGAGGCACTTATCCCCTTTATTTTTGTCCCTTCGATATTTTAAAGCGATTTTGTATCGTTTTCCCTTTGACTTTTGAGCGGTTGTTATTCCATAGTCCCTTCGGTTTTTAGAACGTTTGTTATATCGTAATCCCTTTGTTTTTTTAGAGTGGTTGTTATGCCATAGTCCATTTGATTTTTATAGCGGTGTGGTATCGTAGTCCTAGGTTTCTAGAACGGTTATTATGTAGTAGTTATGAGTGGTCATAGTACCATATTGCGAGTGACTTTAATCGTCATATTGTGAGTGGCTTTAACCGCCTTATTGAGGGTATAATTGTAGAACGATTTTCTACGGTGCAGTGGAACTTCGATACAGTGAATCTGGACTATTTTATTCTAAGGACTTTGTGGTTGATAGTTTGCCTTGCACAATTTGTGTTGTGCCATAAAACATCTTTAGTGGCATAAATTGTTATTTCTAAATAATTTTTTGAAACTCAAAAATAACAATTGTTGGAACATATAGTATGTTATTGTGTCAATTTCAAAATTTGTTGATGTCCCACATTAGAAATAAATATTTTTTATAAATTCATGTGGAAAAAAACTTTTTTTTTTTTAAATTCAAGTTACACATTGGAAAGAAATTCTTTACAACAAAATTCTCCAATTGTCAAAATGGGTGAATGGAATGAATATAAGATGGAGTTGGAACTTTGTTTGGAAGGGGGTGTTAAATTTAGATAATGAAAACTTGTTGATTGAACTTTGAAACTTACTCGTTGGAGTCCAACCAAATCAAAATAGAAGATATAACATTCTGTTGTCCAAAACTGTATATGCAAGCCCTTTGAAAAATCATATTTTTGCTTGGAGGTTATTATTAGGAAGGCTACCAAATAAGGAAAAGTTGATTAGGAGAGGAACTCTAAACCACGACCATTGCTCACTGTGTATCTTTTCTTATAGAGAAACAAAATCTTGTTTTGATCTCTTTTCGAATTCTGGCTTTGCTAAAAAATTTAGGATGTGAGTATTCAAGTGGATGGATTTGGAGGAGCAAATTGAAACTCAAGTGGTATTACTTCTCTTAAAATTCCGTTAGTGATCAAAGGCAAGAAGAATAAAAGATGAGAATTTTAATTTGGATGTCAACTATGTGAACTTATGTCATGAAAGAAACAATATCATGTTTAATGTAGATATGGGGAATTGCGATAAGGCCATAAAATAATAATATGTGCTATTGTGTTGTAATAACGTGTAGTAAGAATGCCTTCTTTGGTGTCTTTTTGTTCAGTTTCCAAACACATGATTTGGTGGGGTCTCCGCAACCCTTCTACTACGACGTTGAACTTAGACTCTTACTTTGATGTAAGGGTTGGAGCACCTATTGTAATTATTTTAATAAAAAATTTGTTAAAAAAAATCAATTTTTGGTTCAACAATTTAAATGAGGCGAAAACTGAGGAATTTTTAAATAAGGGGATCGGTTTCATGAGTGGGATAAAATAACAGATTAAAATGATAATTAAACTTAAAAAAAAATCTTTTTTTTAATGGGCCAACCTTGAGTGAGAATAAATGTTACTATTGACCCGTTTAAAAATTAAAGTAAAAAATAAGTGACCAATGTGCAAAATATAAGAATTTATACTCGAACTGTAACACCCCAAATTTTATAATAAATATTTTTTTAATGAAATAGAATTTTAGATAATTAATTTAATTTTAAAATTATTTTAGAATATATGTGGATAAATCTTGTGACTAACTTTTGTTATATGGGAGCTTTCTATGATACGTTAATTTTATATATATTTGACTAAATAAGTGATATAAATAATAAATAGTATATTTTATTATTTTATATATATTTTTATAAATAATAGAATTTTAGTGTAAATATTTTAAAGAATAAGATTTTAGGTGACTCTACATGTATATGTGTGTTTGCAGTTGATGTGATATTTTCTTGTATGTTTGACTGATATTAATTATACACATAATTACATTTAATTATTTATAAATATATTTTTCTAATTATCTATTTTACAAATAATTATCTTGATGTATTAGTAATTTTAATAATGATTTTCTTTATTTTTATATTGTTGCACATATTTATTTTTAATTATTAAGTAATATAAATTGTTGATGTTATATTTATTTATTTATTTTATCATTTCAATTATTCTATAAAGATGATGTATTTTACGTGATTATTTTTAAAGATGTTATAGTAATAATCATAGTTATTATTTTAAATATAAGAGTTTTGGTTAAAATTATATTTATCTATGTTAAGGATAGATAATATTATGTTTAAATGAGTATTTTGAAGAAAAGTTTTTGGGAAAGTAAAATAAACTAATTATTTATTAAGGGCTTTTAGAAATACTCACTACGCCAAAAATGACATTTTATAGCGCTTATTAAATACAAGCACTGTTGTATGATATTTTAAAAATAACGGAGGATACAACAGCGCTTTTATGACAAGCGCTGTAAAAAAAGCGCTATAAAAGACTTGCATTTTCACATAATTAAAGGACCTATTAGAGCGCTTTTTGGAAAAGCGTTGTAAAAGGCTTTTGAAAAAAAATAAAGAGGTCTTTTACAGCGCTTTTGGACAAGCGCTTTAAAAGGCCTATAAAAAACCGCTGTAATAGACTTTCAAAAAATAAAATAAGGAGGTCTTTTACAGTGCTCTTTAAAAAAGCGCTGTAATAGGCTTTTAAAAAATAAAATAAGGAGGTCTTTTACAGCGCTCTTTAAAAAAGTGTTGTAATAGGCTTTTAAAAAATAAAATAAGGAGGTCTTTTACAGCGCTCTTTAAAAAAGCGCTGCAATAGACTTTTAAAAAAATAAAATAAGAAAGTCTTTTACAGCGCTCTTTAAAAAAACGCTGTAATAGGCTTTTAAAAAATAAAATAAGAAGGTCTTTTACATCGCTTTTTTACAGCACTCTTTAAAAAAGCGCTGTAATAGGCTTTTAAAAAATAAAATAAGGAGGTCTTTTAAAGTGCTCTTTAAAAAATCGCTGTAATAGGCTTTTAAGAAGGTCTTTTACAGTGCAGACAAAATCCATAGCGATGCCTTCTCACTTCCACTCAGGTATTTCAACAGGTTGAAGTAACCCCGCAAGCTTTTGGTGCTCAGCTTTTACTTGTTGACACACTAAGTACTTAGAGACAAAATCTGCTACGTCTCTCTTCATCCCTTCCCACCAATACAATTCTCTCAAGTCTTGATACATCTTATTAGAACTTGAGTGAATAGTGTAAGAAGAATGATGAGCCTCCTCTTAAATTTTCCTCCTAAAGCTACCAACATTTGGAACATACAATAAAGACTTCAACCTCAGCACACCATCATAATCAAGTATGGTTGGACGAATATGGTTGGACGAATTTGTACGTGGGCTAAAAATAACCTCGAATGACCAAGTTCCAATTGAATTCGACTTTCAACAACTCCTTGAAATTCTTTAACTATTGGCCTCTTTACTTCTGCTATATGAGCATGACGACCCATGGATTTCCTACTCAAAGCATCTGCAACAACATTTGCCTTCCCTGGATGGTATAAGATTGTCCAATCATAATCTTTCAAGAGTTCGATCCACCTTCTTTGTCTTAATTTTAAATCTCGTTGTTGAAAGATATACTTAAGACTTTTATGATCAATATAAATCTCACAAGTTTCGCCATATAGTGCCTCCAAATCTTAAGAGCAAAAATAACTACATCCATTTCCAAATCATGTGTGGATAGTTCACTCCATGCCTCTTGAGTTGTCTAGATGCATAAGCAATAACCTTACCTTGTTGCATAAGTACACAACCAATACCAACTCTAGAAGCATCACAATTAACTGCATAACTTTCACCACCTATAGGTAATGCCAAAATAGGTGCTGACGTCAAGTACTGTTTCAATTTTTGAATGCTATCCTCACATGCATCAGTCCATCTGAACTCAATTTTCTTCTAGGTCAACCTAGTCAACGGAGATGCAATCTTTGAGAAATCCTTCACAAAACGTTGATAATAACCGACTAAACCAAGAAAACTCTGAATCTCCTTCACTGTAGTAGGTCTGGGCCAATTCTGGACTGCTTCCACCTTACTTGGATCAACACTTATTCTATTCTTAGACACAACATGACCTAAAAATTCAACACTATCCATCCAAAACTGACATTTTGAGAATTTGGCATATAATTGTTTATCTATTAAGGTTTGCAAAACCAACCTTAAATGTCGCTTGTGTTCTTATTTACTATTGGAATAAACAAGGATGTCATCAATAAACACAATCATGAATTGATCCAAGAATGGTTTAAAAACGTGATTCATCAAATCCATAAAAGCTGCTGGGGCATTAGTAAGCCCAAAGGACATAACTAGAAATTCATAATGCCCATAACATGTACGAAAAGTTTTCTTCGTTATGTCATCTCTTTTAATCTTCAACTGGTGATACCCCGACTGCAAATCAATCTTTGAAAAACATTGAGCTCCTTGAAGTTGGCCAAACAACTCATCAATGCATGGCAAAGGGTATTTATTCTTTACAAATACTTTATTTAACTGCCTATAGTCTACACACAACCGCATGGATCCATCTTTTTTCTTTACAAATAATACCGCTGCACCCAAGGAGAAGAACTTGGACGAATAAAACCATTATCAAGAAGAACTTGAAGTTACTCTCTTAACTCCTTAAGTTCTATCGGGGCCATATGATAAGGAGGTATGGATATAGGATGAGTGTTTGTAGCTAAATCTATAGAGAATTCAATTTCCCTATCAGGTAGCAACCCAGGTTGTTCATCACGAAAAACATCTGGAAATTCACATGTTATTGTAATTTTTCCAATTTCTCTTCAGCCACTTGTGTATCCCTTACCAATTCTAAATACGCTTCACAACCTCTTCTCATTAACTTGCTAGCCACCAAGGCTGCGATTTGGCTATGTGGTACCAACAACATTCTCCTTGAAACGAGAAGATTGATTTCCCCGATATCTCAAATTTCAGCACTTTGTTATGACAATCCAAGTGGCATGATGAAAATCCAACCAATCCATACCCAAAATCACATTAAAATCTATCAAGTCAATAACTAATAAATCTACCGGAAACACCTTGCCATCAATAGTTATATCACAAGAACGATACACCAACTTAGCAAGCAAATTTCCTCTAATAGGTGTAGCTACAACTAAAGGCTCTTCTAAAGAAGATAAACATTTACCAAGTCGAGTAGCAAAACACGAGGATACAAAATAATGTGTAGCTCCAGGATCAAACAAGACATGAGCATCTCTAGAAAAAAATGGAAAGTATAACTGTAACTACTGCATTGGATGTCTGAGCATCCTGACGTGTCAAAGCAAACACTCGAGCCTGACCTCTTCTAGCTGGTATCTAACCTCTACCATCAAATCCTCTACCTCCCTATTGAGATGTTCCTGAACCTCTGACATAAGAATTTCCACTTTGACACACAGGCACAAGATGAGTCTAAGAAGATGCCAAAGGTGTTGATGCTGATGCATAACTAGAGGATGGATGTGTCATGTCTACCGGACAATCCCTCCTGATGTTACCTACATTGCCACATTCATAGCACACCTTAGCATTACCATCTCTTGATGTGATGTTGGATGTTGAATGAAATTATGTGCATATGTATGATTAGACGAATTTATGTGATGTGATGATAAAATATAGATGCATTGTATGACATATGTTTATGTGATGATAATAATGATGTTTAATTGATGCTAAAGATGATGATTAATTAATGATAATGATGTTATAAAGTTGTGATGAGTTTATATCACGATCATTATTATGTATTATTAATGATTTTATAAAACTGTGATGAAAATATTGAAGTACCCCATGGTTGATGAGATAGTGATGATTACTAAAGATGATACTCTTAATGGAGTAGTCTAAGCTAATGCGGGGAGAAAATAAATATTGAGAATTTGTGAAGTGGAGATTATTTTGTCATCATGTAGGTAGGGTCTGACAAGCCTAGTGATTTTGGAGAAGTACAACTGAATGAGCCTGATTGTGGCGGTCTGTTGTTGAGCCTTAAGGCAAGATTATTAGACCTTTGAGATATTTGGGTCGGGAATTCTTAGGTGACTTGGAGGTAGCACATCAAATGTCGGGAGCTACCATGTAACACACGTTTACCTCGACTTTCGCGTATATATGTCTCAGGTTGAGTTGAGGGGATCTATGAGGACATGACCAATTTGAATTGTCCGTCCACCAAGGTGGTGGCAGCGTATCAAGCCTCCTAACCAAGTACTTCATAGTTAGAATGGTACCACATTGTGAAGTAGCATATAAGCTCATGCATTTGCATTGCATTTTCTTGTGATTGTTTTGTTGTGATTAATAAGTATCGTGTGTGATAATAATTTCTCTGAGATGTTTTGATGTTATAGTGAAATGCATTTATTTTACTTGAATGGTTTTAACTTTATAATGTGGTGTTTTTCTTGAAGATTGTTTGTGTTATGATATAGTGGAGATAAATATCATTATTTAATTATTATATTCTTATATTATTTTGTAGATAAATATCTTTATTTAGTTATATTAACTATTTATCAATTAGGAGTCTTAATTGATTAATAACCAAATTAAGTAATAAGGCTTATTAGATTTCTATTTTAACAATTCAATATTTAATTAATTATGAGAAACTATAAGTGGATGTCACTAGTCCATTTGGGAATAATGAGAACTTAATTGACCGTTACCGTATATATAGGCTATGGTCCCCAATATAGCCGACACAAAACATATTGCCTATTTTCCCATATGAAGAATGCTTAAGACATAAATAGTTTAGATTGAGGAAAAACCAATTGTCAACAAGTGTTCGTCATTCGTTTCTCTTTTTAGGATCAACTAGAATAAAACCTGCAAATTACGCAGGTGTAATTTGTAAAAAAATATTCAACATAAATTTTTTTTAAAGTTTGAAGGTGATATTTTTGGTGTGTACATATATCAATGTGATCAGAAAAAAAAGTTTTAATATTTATAAGTTTCTTAGTTTATAAGAATCGTGGTTGTATAACAAAAAATAAATTGAATAGAAACAATTGAAAAGTTTATAATAAAATGAGTGATTTTCACTCAAAAATATGATTAAAAAAAGATGAGTTAGTGTTTGTATACACAATTAAAAAAGTTAAAATAAAATGAGAGATTTTCACTCTAAAAAGTATTATTAAAAAAAATGAGTGATTGCTTGTATACATTTTGTTTTGTTTTAAACATTCAATCGTTATAGAATACTTTCTTCATATAAAAAGTATAATATATATTTTGCAATCATTAATTTAAGATATATTTGTAAGTATTGGTTTTTATATGATCATTATTTTTATTTTTGTTTTATTTTTTTATCTTGAAT
>JBBPBT010000240.1:3362685-3379732 GCA_037974875.1 Cicer bijugum | reverse complement strand
GTGTTATAATATTATATATTTAGTTTTACTTAAACTTCATTGAATTGTTTGTGCATAAGTTTGATTATTGATTGTTGATTTTTTATATGATTATTATGCTTTTATTTATTTTGGGGTAATTTATGGTTGCTACATTTTAATTAATAAATTGTGATGTATTTATATGCAATGAAATAAAATAGTAGTTAACAATTAAATGAAGTTTGTAATGGGAGTTATATTTTATTATTGTTTTTTTAATTATAGAGACATAGATAACAAATTCTCAAATATAATCTAACAACTAAATTTTAACTATTCATAAAAAATAAAAAATAAATCAATAAAAATATATTTGTTACATCAAAGAATTAAGTTCACGATTCAAAATATTAAATTTGTTACCCATATCAAATATTATAAGATATAGGTGACCCAATTCATGAATTTACCCGTATTTATAAATACCCCCTTTAATCAATTCAAACAACCTACTTTTAATTGATTTTAATTTTTATATCTATCTGAAAAGTTAAACAAAATAGAATCAATCAATTATTTTGATGTGCTACCAATATATCAATTGATACATAGCGCTACATTGGGTGCACCGATGCACCGACCAAAATTACTTTATCAATTGAATCCGAACAAGTTTTGATCAATCCAAGTGCTTTGATTTGTGCTGTTATTCTGTGCAAATTTGACGATGGATGTGATATGTAGACTACTTCTATGGTCCATTCTTCACGATTCAAACTCTGGCAAAGATTAAAACAACAGTTCCTCCGATTGCGTTAGTTAGCACTCTATAGCTTTTATTTAAATCTTTTGCTCAAACTCTCAAGAATTCAAATACCATTCCATTGAGTCCGTTACCAAAACTTTGTATTAAAAGGTTGATCCTCGCTATCAAATTTTAGAAGATAAATATCAACTAGGTTAGGCGAGTTGCAAGAATAATCTTTATGGTAGATTTACCATATGTAAAGGTGATACACCTATCACATTGTCAATTTTGCGTGAAAATATTTAAAACATATGATAATTGGTTGGTTCATGGCATGTTGTTTCCTTCGGGAAAGGATTTTATGATTTTTATTTTGTTTCTATAGTTGATTTGTAAAGTGTTTGAATATTTGAAACTTGAAATTTGAAACCATGACTTTTTCGTGTATTCTTTTGGACGAAAGATTTCAATCTAAATTTGGTAAGAACTCAAAGGTCTAGTGTTGGATTCTTATCTATATTTTGCCTTAGAAATATTGAAGGTTAAAGATTATTTTTACTATTGCTTATAATTTTTGCGCTCTGTTATCGCTTGATGAAGCAGCCAACTCAAAAACTTTAGAACATTTTGCCAGAGTCTTGGTTAATTTGGACATGATACAAGAGTTGAGAGGTCATATTCTTGTTGAATGTGAAAGATATACATTTATTGTTACATTGAATATGAAAAGCTTCCATTTTGGTGTGTATCATGTACGGTTAGGACATTTTATAGATGAATGTCTGCTTTATGATAATCATGAAATATCTCACTCTGCTGAAGATGCAACATTTGTAAAGAAGTTGGTAAGGAAACAAGTCCCTAAATACACTGCTCCTTCAAGCAAGGTTGAAGTTAGAGGCACAAACAAAGATATTTAAAGTAATAGTACTCATATAATTGTTAAATATCCTTTTGTTGATTAGATCTCCACGTTGAACTACAAGGCGCCCTTGTTATTCAAGTTTTTCACCTATCTGATTAGGAAAAAATTGATAAGAATCGTGAAGAGATTTTTGACTCGGAATTAGTTGGAGAGTCAAAAATTATTCAAAAAACTCTTCAAGAATATGAGGTCCAAACTACACAAAGTCCTAAAAGTGTAATTCATGAGATATTTGGTTCTACCTTATATGATTCAGTTAACGCATATCATATATGAGAGAACTATCAATATATATATATATATATATATATATATATATATATATATATATTGTTGATTGTTGGATTCATGTACTGTTAGATGAGAATTTTGAAGTCAACTCAAATGCTTTGATGCTTAGTATTACATACCAAAATGTTATTGTTAGTGACGATAATTTACAACCTAAGATGGCTCATAACTTGGAAATATTACAAGATTTTTTAAAGAAAGAGATGCTAGCAAATCAAATTATATGAGGTCTACTATTAATGAAGAGAGGACATCAACTAGTATTTTGTAGAATTGTTCTATTGATAGTGAAGAACCATTTAACAAAATGATTTTTAAGACAAAGAAAAAATATGCAGAAAAAAAAACTATATCATATAATTTTCGCTAAAAGCTCAAAAACCTATATAGCGTGCTACATAAATATGTGCGGAGGAAAATCAAGATTAAATGTGGCGTGCTACATACACTTAATAGTATTGTTATTTTTTATTTTATTTTTTATTTTTTTAATGTTACGCTAGAAGCATCTGAGAGTTTTCTTCATACTAGTTATTTTTTATGTAAGCATTCTCTTTTTATTTCACATCATTATTAATGTTTTGGCTACTGTTAGTTAAGATTGTTTTAAAGTTTTTGTCTTCTTTTTGGATATAACATGATTGCTGTTGATTACGGCAATTTTCTATTTTAAATCTTGAAAGATTAAACTAGAAAAATCACTATTAATAATTAATCATCCTAATTCTTTGGAAGAAAAAAAAAAGGTATATTTAATGATCTCTACATAATATTTGCCATGTCCATGTTGAACATACGTGGAGTACCTAGGAGGCCAGTTACATGATTAAGAATTGTCTTCAGTTGAGTTCAATCGTATAACAAATTAGCCCTCAGTTTTTGGAATAAGTTATTCAAAAGAATGTATTATATAACTTTTTGTTTTGTTTTGTTTCTTATATAATCCAATATAACACATGATCAACTCAATCTTCAATCCATAGCATTCTTTGTACAAACTTAATTGCACGTGTATGTAACTTTTAAGAAAGTTAGTGTACTATATTGTACTTTCTCATATACTCTTAGTACTACATTGTGTTCAAGATTTGAAGTTCTATACTACGTTTTACATTATATTTGCTTGATGGCTATATATACTACTTGCAACTTTTTATTTTTTTATTCTAGTTGTTTTGTTATTGGTGTTTGTTTAGTACCCTCTAACTTTATATTTATATATTACTTTTGCAGTAGAGATGTTGAAGGATATAATTTATTGAACGATTTGAAAAATAAGACATTTATATGAAAAATTATCAATGTAAGTGTAAACGCAACTTCTTATTAATTTTACCGTACCATATTGTTTAATTTATTTATATGGTTGAATTCGTAGAAATTCAATCACTATTTGTTGAATATATCAATCAACTTTGGGCATCATTATTTTGGGAAATAGTTGAAGAGCAAAAAACGAAGATACTGGAGCAACAATAAAATGAAGAGAAAGAAAGTATGGCAAAACGAATAGAATTAAATGTTTTTACATTGTTTAATATAGTTATATAGTATATTTTGTTATCTAAAATATGAATTTGTAGGTACATTTGGTGCAATTGATATTAAATATATGTGTTATATATTTTGTTATATGAAATATAAATTTTGCACACTATTCATGCTTTTGCGGTTAAAATCTAAATTTTTGAAGGTAAAAATAACATAAACAAATGATTTTTTTTTTAAAAATAACCACATGACATCACGTTTTATATAAAAACGATTTCAGTAAGATCACTTATATGTAACTTACTACATTGATTTTTCATAAAATAAATGTAAAATATCTTACTCGTATGCATATTTCGCGTATGCATATTTCGCTCTAGTCTGGACAAGTAACCTATTTTATATAAAAAGTGGTGTTATACAATAACTTATAACACTTGATTTATCTAAAAGGGTGTTAAATGTGATTTACCACACCAAAATTTTATAAAGTCTTGCATAAAATACTTGATTTGTAAGTATATTTTGAAATATTTGAGCACTTATAACACCTATTTAATTTAAAAATGGGTGTTATAAATGGACTTATAACACCGATTTTAAAAATTGGTGTAAAAAAGATACATACTACACCAATTTTTGTGTTATTAAAATCAGTGTTAAAAGTTCAAAAAACTGGTGTAATATATATTTTCAACACAAGTGCTTAGAAAGAATCATTTATAAGTTTATTTTTTATTTTTCTTCCTAAACTAACATTCATTTGTTAAACAAATCTTATGACTTATGTCAAATCTAACACGAAAGTTATGCAAAGGTAGTTCTAATGGTGAGGTAAGAGACATTGTAGGAGTTTAAACATAAGGTGCCGAATTCACACTTAAAACCTAATATAATATAACTTAGTAACATTTTCTAGAAAAAACAATCAAACATGAATGTTAAATTTGTAATTTTTGTTTACATCGTTTATTTTCAAATTTTTTTTCAAAATAATAATAGTTAATTAGATGAATGAATTATAGGGAAGAAATAGAACACTAAGATGTTAGTGAATCATATACGAATAACTTAAAAAAGCATTAAAAGTAACAAATGAAATTAAATTGGTTGAATGATATGAATTGATAGCATTAATTACGCCTTATAGCAAAAAAGTTGTAATAACTACCTCTCTTTCTAGTGAAATAGCCTAAATAGAAGAAAAAACTTAAACTAAAACAAATGTCCACTAACAAAACTAAAACAAATATATACTAACAAATGTACATGAAAGACGCCGTAACTCATCAAGAAAAATAATAGTTTCATCGTAAACTTGACTTGTTAGAATTGATCAACTATCATATGTCAATATATATATGTTAGTGTTTTAAACTATTTCTTGCAATGGATTTAACTAGAAAAAGAATTAATGTGAATGTGTTAACTGATATTGAAATGGTTATGCTATTTACGTAGTTTTGATCACATTTACTCTAACTAACTTCTACCAAACAAGTAGTTAATTAGTTAGTGATTTACATACAATCAATGTTTAACTTGAATTTCAATACTTTCAATACCAAGAACATTATTAGTTTCCAACATTTTCCCTTAATTCAAGTTTCTTCAATCAAGAGGTCTTCCACTACCATGCATTAGCCACAACAATTTCCATTGCAGTAGCTTCCATAACCCATGATAAAGGGTTCCACATAAACTCTAAGAACTTCAAAAACTTGCTCTACTTTTTCGCTTTCAATTTGTTTGGTCCAAATACTTGAAGACGATTTGATCATTCCTATGATGTTAATCATTCTCTTTAACATTTCAGTTGCTCAAACACTTCCTCCACTGAAATTCTTTCCCTTTCAACTTTACTACTTTCTGTTAGACCATTTGTCATGGGCTCATCTTCACTATAATCCTTGTTATTGTCAAAAATTACATGACTATTTTCATCTTTACCACTAGCACTATTCGTATTCTATTTTGGATCTAATGTCTTCTTTTTTTTTTTAGCTTCCTTTACATTGGGTATTGCACCACTCTTCAACCCATTCTCAAGTTTCCCATTGAAAACATTAATTTGAATGTCTTCAACATCAAAATCATCAGAATCTTCATTGTCATTTGACACCAGCTCAGATTTTACTTTAAATCCAATACAGAAGACACTCCCAAATTTCCAATTATTTGATAGCTCAAATTCCTTCTCAAATATCAAATCATAAGATATCTGAAGAAATTTTCCTAAAGTAAATGTTCCTAGTACAAGCTTCTTGTCACCAATCTTCACATACAGGGATACTTGTTCACTCCTTTTATCCTTGCAGACCTTCCCCATACATGCCATTGAAAGGTGGACAAGTTTGTCATCTCTTGGATCAACCTTGAGCGTTTCTCCATGTTTTACCTCAACACCCCAAAACTCCATTGGTGTATCTGACACCACAATAGTGATAGAGGGAAACAACTTGGTCAGTAGCCTCCTTAAAAGTCTCTTCAAATGGCTCAACATCTTTGCCAAGAACATCCACATCATTGACTTATTCTGAACCCTCCACTTCAAGCAACACGTCCTCTACATCACTTTATGAATATAAGTCATCTTCATGAATCTCTCATCTCAAGCATTCGTCAAGTCCACTTCCATTTAAAAACATGAATTGTAGAAAATTTTAATATTGTTCAAGCAATAAAAAGCATTAAGCCCAAAGATGAGAAAAATAACTCAATAAACTGATTCATATAACTAGAAATCAAATCAGAAAAATAAGGGTTTCATCTTGTTACACTCATCCTTAACAAATAGGGTTTAGTTACTCATGACAGAAATACAAAAGATAGAGATTAGAGAAGAATTACAAGAAATATTCATGAATGATTCTTGATAGAACTGCTCCAACGGTGTTAGAAACGTCCGTTTTTGAGTTTCTATGCTAGGGCACAAGTCTCCCAACTTCCCAATAGTAAAATAGTTCCTTAAAAAGTGTGAAAAATGAGTTTTAATGTGTTTTACTGCGCGTCGCACACTTAAAATGCGGATTGACAATGGCTTTAATGCGAAATGCACCTGGGGCGCGCTTGGGCGCACATCATCTTTTATTTGACATTTTATGCAGTTTTCTCCTCTTTAGAGTCTGAATTGGGTTCCGATGTCTTCATGAAGGCTGAACACTCCACATAAGTCATGTTGATTTCTCACCAAAATTCAGCACTGCACTAAAACAAAGTAACAACGCAAAACTACGAAAATCTACTTAATCAAGGAAATAAGAACATAAACATTTCATTAAATCAAAGAACTAAAATCAACAAAATGTATCAAATAACTCTTAAATTAACTAATGGTTAAAGATAAATAAGATAAAATCAATGAAAAATATGCATATGATGAAGAGTCATCACAACCCCAAACTTAATCTATTGCTTGTCCCCATGCAACAATTAATTTCTAATTTGGTACAATTAAAAGCAAACTTTGGCTCAATTTCTCAAATCAAATCAAACTCAATTATCAAAGTTCCAACGACTACAAAATATTCGTCATGCTCTATGGTTGCTTACGAAAACAACACAATTTGTATACTTTAGCATTCATTCATCAAGTTCAACTCTCTCTTCACACAGTCTCACCAAAGTTTCTCTCAAGTGTTTAGCAAGAGTTATGAATTTATCACGCTACCATAGGCTTGAAAAATTCTAGTTAGCAATCACAATACAGCAAACACATACACATTTGGGACTTTTGGTTTGTAATGGGGCTTAGGCATATATTTTCAAATTATTCTACCACTTTTTATTTATCAAAGTACACAAACTGAATTTTTTTTTTTATTTTTTCTTTTCTATTTTTTATTTTATTTTTAGGATCCCCACCCCAAACTTAAAAGGTTTCTATCCTATGAGCAACCCCAAACTTAGAAGTTTATCAAGACTACTTTTTTTTCTACCTAACTCCAAGTTAGGGATTTAATTAAAGTTAGGTCTTTGACTTGTAATGTGGCTAGTAACTGAAATAAAAAGGGAAAGGCTCAAAGGGGTTGACAAAAGATAAAATTTGCATAGGGTAGTTAGAAAGGCTCAACCGACCCAACAAAATTGCCTCAATGTATCCATAAATTACAAGTGATGCAAGTCATAATTATTGCAAGTTCTGAAGGGATAACACATGTTAGGATAATCACACAACAAAGAATTAAAGTGTTTAGGCTCAAAAGCTCACAACTAATGTAATAAGAAAGAGTATAAACTATCTAAATGATGTCAAACATGTCACTACAAAATTTATTTAGTTTTTATTTATTTAAAAAATGGCAAGTGAGACTTTGACAACCAATGAGTACTCAACAATGCATGCATTAGTGAAACTTATCGAATTGAGCAATGATATGAGTGAAGAAATAGAGTTTAAATTTCAAAATACCAAACAAAAAACTTAAAGACCAATGCAAGTTGTTAATAATTCTTCATCGTAGTGCACGTTTACACATAATTAGAGAAAAAAAAACTCAAATAACAAAAATTAGATTGCAAAAAATAAAAATTACCTCTACTTGTGGGTTGCCTCCCACGAAACTATTCTTTAAAGTCATTTTCTTGACGTCTCAACTATTGTCAAGGTGGCATATATGACAGGAAGAACACATCATCCTTCTTCTTCTTTTTGTTTGGTAGAAATTTCATGAACTTGAGAAATAAAAGATGTTGTTTCCATGTCCTTCTCAATTGGACATCGTTGAACAAGGCATAGATTGAATCTCGAACTTTATCAATACCTTCTTTTTCTTTTCCCCGTTCTTCGTTTCCTCTTACTTATCTTCTTCTACCACAACAATGAAATTATCTTCAATCGTCAACTTCTCCTCCATCTTCTCAAATAACCACTTGCTCAAATAACCTCTCACATTGACTTTCATATCTTTCAATTGAAACAATGTTATTCTTCATGAATTCAACCAAAATGTCTGCAATGTGAAAGTCTTTGCCATCTGATTCTTTGGATAGAATTTGTTCCCAATTGATCCTTTTAATATAACACTCTTCGTTTACTGCACCTTTGACCAGAAAATCTTCATATTCCATTAGTTCAACAAAGTCATCAAAAAAAGTTCCATTCCTATGTCCTTCACCGCAAAAGTCACACTTAAGAGGTTGCATCTGATGGTGATATTATAAAAATGTATCTCTCAAGATTTACCCCTCAATCATGCGATATATACCAGATATAAGACAAGTATCACACTCTTCATATAATTGTAGTAGAATATTATCATTATAATCTTCCATGCTCTACAGCGGAAGTGTGTCCAACGACTATATTCATTATAAAATGAACATTCAAATCCTTTTAAAATCTATAAATTGAAGAAAAATTGGAAGTTGAATGCAATAGTTTAATTTATAAATCTACCAACACTTGTTCACATAAGAACAAGTCAACAACTCTTCAAGTAAACTCCAGCTCTCTTCACTATATCTTTGGATCATTATTTACTGAGTTTGTCTTTTATTTATCTCAAACAAGTGTTGAAAAGTTTCAAGATCCCAAAAACTATTATCATACACATCATTTGTGACTCAAGTCTGTCTTTTAAGTTAGATTAAGTGTGTTTGAGAAAATCCTTTAAAGGCTGAAAGGTGATTGTAAAAATTATTTCTAGGTTAAAAGATGTAGATTGTAATTGATCCAGGTGTGATCAAGAGAAAAGGTGTGAAGGGGAATATTCTTAGTTCTGAAGCAAATAGTAAAAATCTCATAGTTGTGAAGAATGGACTAGCTCTAGTTGGGAGAACCAATATACTTTATGTGTGTGATCTTTATTTCCATTATCTTCAGTTATTTATCACTAACTTAGCAATGATCACATCTTGAAGTTTTTATTGGTATATTACTAACAAAGAACATTCTTCTTTTATTGTTTATGAAACCAATATCATTCTTGAGTTAATTTAAATTAAGCACACGAATCAAAATTTTAAAAGACTCAAAATTCAAACTCCTCTTTCTTATGAGTGACATTGCTACCTCAATTGGCATCAGAGCTCTACCTCTAAGGTTTGATCACTTAACGGTGTAAGAGGAAAGATTTAGAAATAAGTAATGTTAAAAGCAAATATGTGCTTAATGGAAAATTTAGAACATAATGAGGTAACCATATCTGAACTATGTCCTTTACATGAACAAACGGAAAAAGAATTTGATAATCTTTTATATGATTCAAACTTTCTTGCTAAAAAATATGGCATATTAAAAGAACACCTACGTAAAGGTCATTCAAAGCATGCAACAATCTGATTTAAAAATGTTAGAGCAACAAAAAGTTCTCAATGAGATACCTATACAAAATCATCTTCCATAATGTTTTGAAACTAAGGAAGAAATTCCTCTTTAAAAATAGAAGTTCATGAATTGAAAAATGATGTAACCAACTTGGTAAATACCACTAAAACTTTTCAAAAGAACATGATATCTGAAGAAGAGATATTTGACAAAAAAAAAACTTCTCAAAAAGAAAAGCATTATGAAAATCTCACTAAAACTTCTCAAAAAGAAAAGCTTTATGAAAATCTTTTTGTGTCAAAAAAGAAGGATGAGAAAGGTAATAAAAGACGCTCTTGCTGTAATAAAATTGGACATCTTGATTCCATATGTTTTTACAAAAAAAAGGATAAAAAATTGAAAGACAAACGATTTCCAAAAAGGATACATATATCATTAGTTGAAATAATTTTGCATTGATTAAGGTTGTTTGATTTTAAAATTAATTTTAAAAGTCAGTTTTTAAATCTCACATGGCTTATGTGAAATAAACATCCTCGTGTTTTATTTTAATGATAATCATTATGTTTTATACTTAATGAATTTCCAACTAAAAATCATTAAAAACTAAAAACAGATCACTCTAGTCATAATGAAGAAGTCTAGTGGCCACAACCACCCCAAAATTTTCAATAATTTTTTAATAAATACTTCTATTTTTATTATTTTTTTATTTTATTTACACGAGACATTTTATTTGTTGTAATAATCTTTTAAAAAAATACTACTAGTCTTCCTTTCTAGCCATTCAAGTTATAATTTTGTCAACAACAATCAATCTATTTGATATATTTTATGGACTAAATCAGGGTTGCACTTTACTGCTGTGAAAATCATGTTAAAATTTTATATTTGTACTTTCTATACCTAGATTCTAAAATTTATCTTTCAATTCCATTAGACATTCATTGTATTCTCAAAGTCAAACGTAGAATTGAAAAACATTGAAAAAATGAATAATTATTAATTGTGGCAAAGTTGTGAAAACCAAATTATATAAGTTTATACGATAATTGTGGTTTAATATATGCTAATCTAGGTGATGAATTTCAACTAGATATGACATGACATATGTTAATAAATATGCTAATTAATATAGATATTATAGTGGATGTTGTTGTAATTTAGGGATCTATAATCAATATATTTTATTAGTAGAATTTTTTTTATGAGTTGAATTGTGGATGTTGGGTTATTGTTGTCAAGATGTATATTTGAGTCTAATATGTAAAGATGTCATGCTAGATGTGAACTTTTCTTGATACATGAATTACAATAATCAAATGACATGCATTATGTAGATTGTATCATATAGATTGATATCTGTAGATCTTTGTTGCATAATGTAGATTGGTATGTGTATATGGACTAAAATTTACTTTACCAATTTTTTTAATTATTAAAATTATATTTTTTATATTAGATTCAATTTTTAATAATAGAACACGGTCTATAAAATCTTTAAGATGAACCCAATACACAAATTTTTGTAGACTAAATTATAATCTTGTGCATTATAAAAAATCCATAAGGAATAATTTATAAAACAAATTACGAAAAGAACTACTATAATTATAAAATAAAATAAAATTTCCAACTTAAATTACAACTAAATTTTAATTTTAAAAAATGTAAACCAAAATTGGATCTACTACCTCTCTCCAATATATTTTTTAAAATTTACAACTTAAAATTCTTATATGCAATACCATATCATACTTTTTATTTATTTATGAAATTTTTAAAATTTTGGCCATCCTAATGTTTTTGTTCAAGATCCACAACTATAGAGAACGTTCTCCGTTCAAGTCTGTTTTAACAAACAACTCCATATCAATCTTCATTTTTTTCATCATGAAGAAGTTGAAAAATGAGCTTTTGAAATTGTACCTTCTGTCACTCGTCAAAAAGTAATAGCTACTCATGCCCATTACTGCCACAACATCTCCAACCAAATCATGTTTTTAAGAGTTTTAAAAAGAATTGTCATTTCTATAAGAAAAAATCAAGGGAAATTTGAAACATAATTCTTTGATGAATATGACATTTCACATAATTTGCTTGTCAAAGAACTTTCCAACAATATATATATATATATATATATATATATATATATATATATATATATATATATATGTATAAGATAGTTTGATGACTCTTCATCATATGCATAATTTCTATTGATTTTAGTCTTATTTATCTTTAATCATTAGTTAATTTAATGAGTTATTTGATATATTTTGTTGATTTTAGTTATTTGATTTAATAAAATGTTTTTGTTATTATTTGCTTAATTAAGTGGAGATTTTTCGTAGTTTTGCGTTGTTACTTTGTTTTAGTGCAGTGCTGAATTTTGGTGAGAAATCAACATGACCTATTTGGAGTATTTCAGCCATATCTAGAGTTCTAGATGTTCAATTGGAGTCAATCCAATTGCTAATGAAAGCTAAGATCCATATCTACAACTTTCATGAAGACACCGGGACCAAATTCAGACTCGAAAGGTGAGCAAAATGCAAAATACATCAGACAGCAGATGCTGTGCGCCTAGAGCGCGCCCTGCGCGCCTGGAGCGCATTTCCCGCTGTTTAGTACCGCCAACGCGCGCCTGAAGCGCGCCCTGCGTGCCTGGAGCGCGTGACGCGCATCAGCAATCATAAAAACGCAATTTTTTACTGTTTTTTGGATCTTTTTGACTCTTGGGAAGTTGGGAGACTTGTGCCCTAGCATAGAAACTCAAAGACGGACGTTTCTAACGCCATTGAAGCAGTTTTATCAAGAATCATCCATGAATCATTCTTGTAATTCTTCTTTAATCCCTATCTTTTGTATCTCTGTCATGCGTAACTAAACCCTATTTGTTAGGGATGAGTGTAACCAGATGAAACCCTTATTTTTCTGATTTGATTTCTAGTTTTATGAATGAGTTTATTGAATTATTTTTCTCATCTCTGTGCTTAATGCTTTTTATTGCTTGATCAACATTAAAATGTTCTACGATTTGTATTTTGAAACGGAAGTGGACTTTACGAATGCTTGAGATGAGAAATTCATGAATTTGTAGTCTAGGGATAGATGCAGGTCATGAAACCAATAAAATTAGTTGCAAAGCAATAATTTACAAGAGAATTTCTATATGGTAATGCTTAATTCTAATCTTAAATCTACTAAGGAATTAGGGGTTACTTTGGAATTAAAGGTTCTGTCACTAAGACATTAGGGCAAGAATAATAAAGAGAATTCGGTAATAATTCAATAAAGGAATTCAGTAACTAGGATCAAATTAGACACCAAGGTTGGATTTGAAGTGAAACTCATCCCTGACATTTTTCTCATTATAAAAGATCAATTTTATTATTGTTGTTAATTTCAAACATTATTTCAATCAACTTGGGAACCTTTTTGTTCAATTTTAGTAATTAAATATAATTCAATAGTAAAACGCAATCCTTGAGTTCGACACTCGGTACTACCGTTTTATTATTACTTGCAACGATTCAGTAAACTTGCTGAAACGCTATCATAGTTACAAGAAATGGCTAGAAAAATTTAAAATGAATGAAGTGTTGAAAAACAATTTTTGGGAGTAGCCATAAAAATTGCTTCCCATGTTTTTAATCTTGGCTCTATTAGAAAATATATTTAACATACTTTCATATGAATTTTTGAAAAATTGAAATCAAAACATATCATACTTTAATATTTTTAAAACGTTATTACTATATTTTGCATGATAAAGAAAGTATGAACAAATTTGTTTTGAAATGCCATCAAAGTATATTTTCTGAATACTCTACATTTTATAAATATTATAGAATATAAAATCTCAAAGCACAAGCTATACATGGACTTATGCATATTATGTTTGATGAATATGTTGATTTTTCTGATGAAAGATAGGATGGTGAAGAAAAATAATTACAATATGAAACTTGGATAAATCACAAAGTTGATAATGTTCAAATATCATCTCCAAAGGCTAATCGCGGAGTGGCAAAACAAAAATAATATAAGAGAAAGATCAATTTAAGCAAAAAGGTTCGTACCAGAACATTCTCCACAAAGAGAAGAACATTCTCCACCAAGAATAAAATGTTCTTGACAATGAATATGTTTCATCCAATCAAAACGAATGTATCATATTATGATGATATGGCTGAAGAACATTAACAACTTCTAAATAAGTTTGAACCATTTTCTTTTGGCACTCTTACGCATATCTCAGTATTGAAATTTCCTCCAAAATATCTTTTCACAATCAAATTATTGGAATGACTAATTGGGAGAGATTTTATGGTAGCAAAGTTGTTGCTGTTGGAGGTGTAACTACATTGGTTGACATGCATCAGGACAACATAAATGACATTCAAGTTTTACTAAAGAATAAGTAAAATGACACATTCAAACATCCAAACATCTCTTAGGCGAAAATGAGTGGTACTGCCACCAAACATTCTGAGCTTTAAAATCAAGCAGTAGGGCGTTATGTACGACATAGACTTGATTATGGAGCAATCATCCAATTGGGTGAGCGCTTTTGTGAAGAAAGGAATAAATCATTAATTTTGAAGTGGTTAAGAAGATCCTTGAAATGTATGACAATTTTGATTGGTCACTATAAGGAATAAAATTATTCTTTAAAAATGCTCAAGTGTAGTATTGCATGAAACAATGCAGCCACACATAATTTGGACTTAAATGATGATGTTGTCCAAAATAGGATCAAAGAATGTTCTGATGATCAAGCATGAACAATCTTCGATTCTTAACAACATATGTTCACATTGTCCACTTGTTTGATTCAAGTGTTGCTTTGGATCTTATCAAGGTATATCCTAATCATGATTACCATTTAATTCATTCATGGAACTCAATCCTTATCATCAATTCAAATTATCATGTTAAATGAATTAACATCTCTACAAATTCATATCTTTATGTATTTGAAAGCATATATTGATATTTGAGCATTTTGAGATATATTAATATAAGTCTTTGCAAATGAGTCTTATTTGTTGCCTATTTATTTTGTGAAAATTGATCTCTAGTGTTTAAATATATTTTAAGCATGATATATAGAAATAGCAACAATAAAAAATCCCATACACACTTACTAATGAAAGTAACCTTGAACATGTGCCTTATTATTAATTTGTGTGATTGCAGTAATGTTGAAAAAAATAATTTTTTTTAATGTGAGCACATCTCTTAGCAGATTTTTGATCCATTTTAAAAATTAGTTTTAAAAAAATACAAACATGATTAGGATAAGAATGTTTTTTTCAAGAGAGAAATTATATTTGACATGATATCACATTCATCTTATTTCGCTTCCATGTATGCGTTCATTCTCTTTAATTTTAAAAATGAAAAATGAATCTATTTATAACATTAAATATGATAATGTTAAAATCAAAATGTTGCCTTTTGTGAAAGAGGATAAAGAGCAAAGAGGCATCTGACTTGTATTATGGGACCTTGAAATATTAAAGAATATTAATTTTATAATATTCAGGGGGAGCTTTTAGAAAATATTTTTTTTCTTCTTAAAACTGAAGTCAACTCATTATTTTTTCTAAAAATGAGAAGAATGTATATTATTTGACCATTTTTCAAAGTGTGTTAAAAATGATTGAATATAATTATGCCAAATTGATTTTGTTATCATTATCCATATCTTGATTGCAATATTGACTAAAATGATTATTGATCATCATATATGTTATGTTCTTTGATGTTAAATACAAACTTGGCTAGTTTGATATATGAATGCATTTATCAATCACATGATTACAATGTATAATATATTCATACTATTGCTCCCTAAATGTGTACTTCATTTTTATTGTCCAACCTTTTTTATAGAACCAAAAGGGGGAGATAAATATATGATGGATATAAGATGAAAATAATTAATGAAGAATATTAAGAATTAATATGCTAAGGGGAGTTTAATTAGAATGATAAGAATTAAACTCTTGCATATGTTTAAGTGGAGTTTATTTACATATCAATTAACATTCTTACATTTTATTTATATCCATCCATAAAACTTAAATTTTATTCAAAACGTTTCTCATCATTAAAAAGGGGGAGATAGTTTAGGTGAACACCTTTTTTATGTATATTTCAATGACCACAAACCTTATGCAATAAATGATTAAGTTTTATGAATGGTGGTCTACTAATGATTGCACTTGAGTTTTGTTTAAGGAACATGAATTGCATAAGTGAACAAGCAAGAAGTCATTCACTTCATCAAAGTACATAAGTATCCACTCAATAACGAAATAATCTCAAAAGGAATGTATCATATATCATTCAAAAGAATGATTATTACATCTTCAAGATAGCATATTCAAGAAGATGATGATCAATTACATTCATACAACAATCAAAAATCACACTATGCTATAAATTATAAGCAAGGTCAATTGAAAGAACGAAGATCAAATATGAGAAACGAAGAATGTTAGGGTGATTAAACAGATGAAAAAAAATATTCTTGACAACATTCTGAAAAACGAAGATCATTCTAGAAAACAATCTGAAACACGAAGATCATTCTAGACAGCGTCCTGAAAAACAACATCATTTTGAACAACAGTCTGAAAAACGAAGAATTTTCTAGTTTACAAAGAATAAAGTCTTCTTTAATTCAAGATTGATTTGGTCTACGAAAATATATCAATCTACATGGCAAATCATCAATATTTATTACAAAGAAACATAATTAAAAAGCAAGACTAATCTTTAAATTTGATGGCTAAGATAAGTAAGTACAAACTGGTAAAAAATCATAAAGTCGCTACATCTTAGACACATGTACATAATAAAAAAGCTTGGTACGCAAAAATGTCAGAAGTATCAAAATTCAGCACTTATATCAAACAGAAACAAAAAATATTCTTGTTTTATAAAAGAACATTTTTGTTATTCTCTTTTAAAGAAATAATTAAAACAAATCATTTACCACAATATAAATTATATATATATATATATATATTTAATGTTATATAAATTGACACAAAATAAAATATTACTAAACACAAAAACATGTAAATAACACATCTATCATGTCAAAGGCTACTGATTGTGGCGTACATTGTACGTTACAATCATCACATAAATAACTTTCACGTCTATTATGGCAAAGGCTAGTGTAAATTGGGTTGTTCTTTTTGTTTCAGATCTGACACTGTTGACTTTCATATTAAACCTTAAACATTTGTTATTTAGATAATAAAAATAATAATAATAATATCTAAATATATGATGATCAATCTATTATGAAATAAATAAAAATAATAATTCATTTCTTGAT
>JBBPBT010000240.1:3348014-3362385 GCA_037974875.1 Cicer bijugum | reverse complement strand
TTAGTATAAAGATTGATTAATTTCTATTTTCACATATACTTTTATATGATATAGACATATTAAAAGTAGGAACTCTAAAAAAGACAGTAAAATGAATAGAATAACTACTAATAAATTTTTAGTAAAACATGTTTTGTCTCTTCTTTTATTTAATTTCAAATTAATAAATTTTATAGTTTAAATGCAATCCTGTATATACTATTTTATTGTAATTTTTATAATTATAAAGTTAAAGAGAAGATGTATATAATCATTTGTAAAATAAAAAATAACTTTAAAATAAATAAAACACGAATCAAATTTATACTAATATATAATATAAAAAACTCAATAGAAATTATAAAAATTAAATTAAAATTAGAAAATAATACAAAAATAATTTTTTTTAATATATTAATGCTGTAGTAAACATGATATTAAAAGCAGATGTCACACCACAATTATTTTTATCACATATCACAATTGATGTGCTTGTGAATGCCAAAACTACGTGAAAAGTTAAATATCATGTGTCTCTTGTGACATATTTCAAGACTACATATGAAACATCATATTATTGAGTGCTAAAGGACATGAGTTTTAGGCATGATAATGGACAGGTCTCGATAGGGCTCTATAGACATGTTCTACTAGATACAATTCTTACAATATATATATATATATATTTGTCTTTGATTTTGTGTGAATATAACTTTTAATACTTGTACTCTCCAAATACTTAAGTACATGTGATTACTTACATATTAACTATAATGACTCAATAAATAACAAAATTTCATTGGAATTGAATTAAAAATCACTCAAAAGATATTTAAAATTGAATGGTAAAACATAACAAATAAAACTATTTGACTAATCTAACTTTCAAAACATACTCACAAAAATATCAATAATACATTCATACTAAATATCTTTGATAAGAATACATTAATAAGCTTACAAGTTGTATTATGCAAAATTTGTAAAAAAAATATATTAATATATTATACTAATTAATTGTTGTTATAAATGTCATAGTTACCCTAATGTCACATCTAAAGGTTGTCTTATGGTTGCCAATTCTAGGGGTAATAAGAGTGCAATTGTTTTAAGTTGCTTTGGGTTGAACATTGCTATCAATAATGTTTTTCAAATATAAGATATTGAAGATGTAAGGTTCAATCATTTTACTCCTTCAAACATTTAAATAGTCAAAAAGGTCCTTGAAATTAAATAATGTGAATCAATTTGATCTTTTAGTTAAGTTATTTTGTTATGAGACATGATGCAGAGGCTCCTTTATCCATCAAAATATAATGTGACATAGGTTATCATATATCTCTTATAGAGAGAGTGAGAAAGAGCTCCATTGAGTGTTAGCATTCACAATAAAATGACATCAATTGTATGGTGTCAATCAACTCCTAGTTGATGTATGATTAAACATTCAAACTTAAGTTTGAGTTTTTAGTCTAACATGGACTAGAAATTAGTTAAAAGTAAAATATATAAAAAAATCTACATTTATTGCTTAAAATTTTATATGGAGATATAGGGTTACGTTCTCTTGGGGAGCATGGTCTTTAGCTTTGTGTTGCTCTTGGTTTAGTCTCCCCAAAAAGTGATATCACAACAATGGTTTGATTTTGGTGTTAGTGGATTCTAGTATAATATGTCAATTCTAGTGATATGGGTTACAAACAATTGAGGGAATAGTGTTGAGATTTAAGTGTGGATGGTGAGTCTTATATCTACTATGAATGTACTTACGGAAAGTTAAGTGTGGAATTAATATCTATTTTAGATATAATTTGTGCAAGAAAAAACTAACAACTTAAAAACAATTTTACTAGTTAAAGAGTAGAAAGCGTGAGGACTTCTTTTGATGTGAAAAAGTGGAGTCTAGAGATTACATAATGTTATTCTAGAGTAATATTTTTTCACTACAAAAAATATATATCTCAAAATCCAGGTCCAATATCAATATTGAATGTATAAACGTCCTTTATTCAAAATCAAACTTTTCACTTAGATTTCTACGACTACAAACCAATATAGTTAATAATGGCGGTCATATTTTTGTCAATAAATGTCATTTATTTGAGTTTTATTCCTCTTTATATAGATGCTTAATTATGGGTGTTCAAAAAAATCAAAAACTGAACCAAACTGCCGAACCGAACTGGTTTTGAACTGAATTAGTTTAAGAATCAAATTGTTTTCGAATTGATTTTTTAAAACTAGAACTGAACCAAACCGGTTTTCAGTTCGAAAGAACCGAATTGGATTTTAGTTAAAAAAACCGAACCGAACCAGTTTTTATTTGAAAAAACTTGAACCGAATTTGTTTTTTAGTAGTAATTAGGGGTAATTATGTAAATTTTATCCTATATGAACAAAAAAACTAAGTTAAACCAGTTTGGTTCAGTTCAAAATAATAAACCGGTTCACCACTTTTATAAACCGGTTCGGTTTGGTTTTTTAACTAAAAACCGGTTCGTTTCGGTTTTTCTAAACTGAAAATCTATTCAGTTCAATTTTCAAACGGTTTTAGTTCAAAACTGAACTTTGTCCACCCCTATAGATGTTCTCTTTAAGGAGATGTATTAGAACAAAAGGATAATTCAGCTTGAGTCAACCATTGGTTAGTTTGTAATTTGATTATTGTTGGTAAGTCAAGTTTGTTTTAGTTGTTATAATGTATTAGCCATTGATGACCAAATCGTGAGTTAGTTATTAAGTTAGTTTTCCTACTAACTGATTCTATAAATTTACATAGGGTTACATGTGCCTTATATAAAACCTTGAATCTAGCTGCTCACAACTAGTTAACTTTCATAAGTTTCAATTATATTCAAAATATGTCTTTAGTTTCATCTTCCTATTGATCTAAAGAGATTTCTTTCATCTCAACCATTGTGCATGCTAACTATGACAATTCAAGATCATGAAATCAAGGTCTCAATCTTAATCCAACACAGAATACTAGCAGGCCTTACTGCTTCCATCCAAGTGAGGGTCCACCATTGGTCATTGTCACACCTTTGCTCAATGGAAAGAATTATCACATATGGGCAAAAACTATCCGAAGAGCAATGAAAGGGAAAAACAAGCTTGAAAAAACAAGCCTAATGCATTTTATCCTGCACATAGATATTGGCAAAGATGCGACTCTCTGGTTCTTTCTTGGATAACCAATAGCACAGAGATACTTAATTCTTATATTAGTATAACAAAAGGAGATTAATATCATAATCAAGGTAATGCAGGTGCCTTAAATTTATTTAGTTCTTTAATTGTTCTTTTGGGAGTAGTTGGGTAATTTGAGGCCAATTCCTCAATGCAAATATGATTGTAGTTGGGTAATTTTATTCCCCTAAAAGGGATAAATATCAGTTACATTTCCCAAACATAAAAACATTCCTAACCCTTCATAGTTAATAAGATAGAAGACAAGTTTTATGTATCATACTACCTTTACAAACAAACAAACGGCAGTATGTGTTAGACATAATTCCATTTTGATATCATTGACAAACATACATCATTTGATTAATCTAACATTTTAAACTGAGTAAAATTTCAGGAATAACAACTCAACCCTACATACTTGAGACAATTGCTTGGAACTCAAGGAATCAACCAAAGTTGGAAGATTTACTGAGCAAATCGATTAGACAATCGATTCTGTAAAGGGGTTGTATAAAAATGTGTAGTCTGTGATTAAGGCAATCGATTGGCACATCCATTGATAAGTCGATTTTGTAAATCACAGAACCAAACCTTTAGTGATCAAATCGATTGGCATATTGATTGTTCAAATCACAGAACCAAGCTGATAATTAAAATAATCGATTAGCACATCGATTGTTCAAATCAAAGAACCAAGCTGATAGTAAAATAATCGATTAGCAACTCGATTGTGCAAATCACAGAACCAAGGCTTTTAGTAAGCTAATTGATTGGCAAATCAATTTCGAAAATAAGTTTTCAAAAGGAACATGTTCTGTGATAAATACAATCGATTGGATAATCCATTGAAACAAATTTCTTTTGTAACAAGTTTGGTATCAATCGATTGAATGAACTAACTGGTAAATCATTTTTCAGAAACATATTACATAATCGATTGGCACATCAATTTTGCTTGAAATGGCCAACTCTCTGTAATAATCCAAATCGATTGGCAATTCGATTTGATGAAAAACAACTGAGTCCCTGTGACCAGTAAAATCGATTGGCAAATCGATTTGATGAAAAACAACTGAGTCCCTGTGACCAGTGAAATCGATTGGCAAATCGATTGGAACAAAAAGTTTAAGTTACACGGAAAACTTAGTCTATGGCCAAATCGATTATGAGAATTAATGAATCGACTGAGTAATCGATTGTTTTGATCTCGTTGTTGGAACAAAACACTGTTAATCGATTATGCAATCGATTCCAATGTGAACTGCATATCAATTTCTGGAAAGTGCATTAAAATAATCGATTAGGCACTCGATTAGTCTATATAGTTTCAAGATTCAAGAAAAACAAGATACGCGATAATCGATTGGGAAATCGATTGAGCCTACTTTTATACATTAATGAATCGATTGGGTGTTGTTTTTCAGAAACTATATAAACGATTTCAATCACTTTCTCTCATAACTTTTGATAACTTTTCATAACATTTCATATCCTTTGCTCACAACTTGAATAACCTTTGATATTACTTTTTCAGACCCGAACCAAATATTCTTCATGATCTTAGAGAGCTGAAAAAGACAACTTGAGAGAAATAGAGAAATCTCACAAACACTCATTTGGAAAAGTACTTCTTGTGTGAGATTCATTGCAGTGATTGAGACAATTCTGTATATCTTTTATTCTTTTCTATAACAACGTTTTTGTAAAGAAAGAACTGAGAAAAACCCAATATAGAAACTGGTAGCTATCTTCGTTGATGAGGTTGTTCATTAAGAAGAAGCTTCATCGAAATTTTGGGAGAGTTTGTTGATTGATTCGAGGGATTCGGTGGGTGCGCAATAGAAGCGAGAGAGAGTTTTAAGATAGATAGGCCGTGGGAGCTGGACAATCTGTAAAACACACTCTAGAGATTCTATTGGAAGGGACTGGACATAGGCTGTCATACTGACAGCTGAACCAGTATAAATCTTGGTGCACAATCTTCTATCCCTTACTCTTATTTCTATATTGCTTGCATGGTTAATCTTGAATATATGTTCTTAAATATTTGTATGTGAATCTTTATCCTGTTAAGACTTTGAATTCGTAACTGTTGAATTGGAATTATATTGATCACGTTGGTTTTAATATTAATTTCAATAATTGAAAACTGTATATGTTAACCTAGTTTATTAGTTTGTAAAATTGATAAATTCGTTTCATATAATCTGTTAATAGAGGACATAGTAACCAACAGTATGTAACTAGATTCTAAAGATTATTCCGTTAAAACTCAATCTAAAGTGCAGAGAACTCAATGAATGAATGAGTACTAGTGCATGATGAGAATAAATGTAGAAATATTAGAGTGTTTTCATAGAAAAGAAGATAAGTTTAGATTGAAATGTGAGTTGTTTTCGTTCAAAATAATTGGCCTAGCTGTATAGCTGAAGCATTTCCAAAGTGACCTAATAGAATATTTTAGAACTCTTTCTAGTCACACATGATAGCTCACCAAAATTAATAACAAACTGCAAATAAAATATCATACGGTAATTTCCTGCAACATAAACTTCAGTTATGTATTATTGAAGTGCATTGAAACATACAAATGCGGCGCAAGGGCATCTGCGCAAATAAAACCCAAAGATAAAAAAAAAAAAAAAAAAAAAAAAAGGAGGAAAGAGAAACAATGGAAAAATAAATCTGATCTACTAAATGAAAAAATTTATGACATCTATCTAAGTTCTTCTAAAATGACACGTGGCAGAATTTCACATTTTTATTTCCTGCCTATTTTTCCCCAAGCTTAACTAGTTTAGTAAAGAAAAAACAGGAAACCTATCATGCCAGCTCGAAAAAAAAAAGGAAAAAAGCTACCCCAACAAATTTATGAGATCTTGAAAATTGAAAACTAGCCAATCGGCTTTTGCAGCAACGGCTTCTCGAAGTTGAACACCAGCATAGCAAATGAACAAGTCGGCACCACCTGGTCTTCGAGCCTAAATGTGCAGAGAAAAGCACACAATCACATATGAATATATTATTCAAGAAAACCTAACAATGACACAACTAATTTGACTAAAACATCAATAAAAAATAAAGTTCATTCATATTTTTGTATAGGAAAATGTTAGTGGTTAATTTGTTAGAAAAAGAGGGAATTTGCTAGCCGTAGGGATCAAACCCTAGACATCTTTCTCAATACTCCTTCAGTGTCTCAAACTCATATCACTGGAATACACCTTTGGGTACAATGCACAAATATAAGAACAGCTTATCATATACAATAGAAAAAATTGCAATTACTTATCCTAATGCTGAGAATATAGTTAGTTAGGATTACTTGTTAGTTAGCCTATTAGCTCAGTTAGTATATAAGTCACAAGGTTGACTCATTTGTACTATTATCTGCATTTGTATTTCATTTTTACCATCGTCAATACAATAAGCTTTTAAACTTTTCTCTCTCATTTCCATGGATGCCGTGTTTCTTAACACCAAGTCAAAATAACAAATACATCTCCTCTATTTTGTAAAAGACATTGACCTCTCCGTCAGAACTCTTATTAGTTTTGTTATTATTATATTATTATTATTATTATTATGTTTATTATTATTATTATTATTATTATTATTATTATGTTGCAGATATTATATTATTAGGCAGCAGTTATGTTCATAAGCATTTATTGTATAAACAGGAAAACTGATAGAAAAGTCAGAAGAGCAATTATTTGGGAATTGGATATTGGTTGGGAGAGAGTGAGAGACCAAGCTCTGGATGAGAGAGACCTGAGACTCTCGAATTTCTTGGGAACCCATTGTGTAATCTATTCAATCATCAATAAAAGTTTATTTCCTTTAAATCTCTATGTTTGGTATGGGTTTCTATCAACTCCTAAATTACAATCAAATTAAGGTGATCGATATTTGTTTAGAAATTAAAAGGGATGTGTAAATCATTTAAGCATACCTCGGGGGAGGTGGGTGTAATTTTCTTTATATAATATTTGTAATTGGTAGCAATAGATGTTTTAAAAAAATAGGAAAAGGGAGAAATGAATTAGATATTTTGTAATTGGTAGCAGTACAACTGTCCATGAAGGGATTTCAACCTTGGACAAATTCTTCAATAAACTCAGTCTAATTTTCAAAACACAAGATTGAAAATGAGATATTTCATAAAATTACAATGATATATCTGATATTTTTCTTACCTCAAAATCAGTAGCACCATCTCCGATCATAGTTAATGCCTTGTATCCATAATCCTGAAAATATTTATGATCAGCATTACAAGCAACGTAATAATTAGTTTAAAAAACTGAAGTGCATTACTAACCTTCTTGATTTGTTGGACTGCAGTGGCTTTTCCTCCACTCATTGAAGTAGGCTCATTTTCATCAAATCCCAGAAACTGTCCGGAGCTTCCGAAAAGTAGTTGATTGGCAAAAATGTTCTCTTGCGGAATCCCAAGTATTGATGCAACAGGCTTCATAACAAGTGTGCTATAGTTAGAAACAAAACGAAGTATCTAATCCATAATCCTGTATGAAATAGAACCAGCATACTTATCTAATGTCAAAAGCTTTGCCTAAAATTCTTACATGGTGACAGATTCTATTTATGCAAGGACTGCATGTACTGATTTTCAAATATTTTTAGCTAGTACTCCATGAATTTAAAGAAAATCAATCCAAATTCACTATACATAAATAACTACTGATATCTTCTTCTTAGTCTGAAATAAATCAGAAAAAAAGTATTCATTTCAACTATTCTCCATACATTGATCATTTGCCGAAAGCCCCCTGAGATCAGATAAACATGTTTGTGATTAGCCTTTAGTTTCTGGATTAACTCTTGGATGCCAGGGGAAAGCCTGCATATTAAGAAGAAAAATCATAAACATTGTTCCAAATATGTCTGAACTGACCAGTTCAGGATAGAATTGATGAAACAATAATGAGAAAACAGAGAAAAGAAAGTAGTCAGTTTAGCTACAATAGTTGAACAAGATCCAGCCCTTTTCTGCAATGGCAAGAGCTTTATAGTACTAAGTTTCCCTTCTTTGACACATAGCATTATATCATACAAATGTTCAAAATAAAACCTTCTAGTTCTGAGTTCTGCCAAATTAAAAGTCTGAGTTCAGCTAGTCTCAGTCATACTTTGGGGGCCTTTGGTGAAGAAAATTCTGAAGTTGAGACAAAGAAGGATTGAACAAAGATAATCTAGCAGCCAAGGCTTCCTCAAAAGGAACAGAACCACCCATTGCTCTGTGAAAATTCAACACTTAAATCAAATATAATAAATAAATAAAATACCACAGAAATTCAAAAACATAAACACTTTTCTAAACAAATAATTTCCATTTAAACAATCAAACCTAGCAGTCCATTCTGCAACAGCCTTTCCAGCCCCACAGAATTCAGCAAGTTCATCAATTCCTTCATCCAAACACACAGTACTATCCACATCAAAGCACACTGCATCACCATTCTTCCATAGATCCAGAATTTCTAGCCATCATTAAAGCAAAACACAAAATCATCGTTCCAACAAAACATGGAAGCCAATAACATTGCGAATTTACTGACAGTAACACATAAATTATATAAAATGCTAAAAGATATCACTAAACCCTGTATGACAACGTTTTCATTTTATTCACGTAAGAGTGTTTTCAGTATCAGTGAATATTAAAAACACTATTTTTAAATATTTAATAACTATCCATAACTTACACAGCATTCTAGTCAGTAATTTAGTAGGCTAACACTTTCAACATTGAGACTGCGACGCAACTTAACTGCTATTTAAAACCCTGGACGACAATATATTGCTAAAGAAGAATAAAATTTCAATAAGAGACTACACATTACCATAGATAAAAGATACAAATGTAAAAGATTTATGTAAACCTTTGGAAGGAAGCGTATTCTCGAAATGGCCAACTTGAGAGTTTCCAACAGAAGCAGCAGAAGCCATTGTCAAAGGCGGCGAAAACTGCTTCCCAAACGCATCCTTTCTCAGATTCGGGTGTGATGCAAAAAGGAAACTAGATCCGTGTTTTGTAATGGCAGTTACACGAATTGGGTTGATCCCATAACTCACCAATCCTTCCATATAAGTGTTGGATCTGAAGGTGAGTTTGATTATTGTTGCTTGTGATAGTTGTGAAGTTGATTAAGAAATGAGTGATTGAAGAATTGTTTTTTGTGCGTCGCGAAACAAGAATGAGAGGGGTCGGTGTGTGAGGGTACCAAATTCAACTTCTCATTAACCAATTTTGTTTTTTTCTTTTCGGAAAAATAATAATTTCATTAATAATAAAATAAAACACTATTTTTTTTAATTGAAGTAAGGATTTGGATTAATTGACTTTTGCGCGTGAACTATTAAATTGAAAATTGAATAATACTTATTCTAACATTGAAAATTTATTAAACAAAAGATTTATCAAGGTCTCAAAAATCAATCCTACAAAAAGATAAATAATAACACTAATTGTCTAAGAGAATACAACAGATATAGACATATTAAAAATAGGAACTCTCAAAAGACAATACGATGAATAGAATAACTACTAACAAATTTTTAGTAAAACATGTTTTGTCTCTTCTTTTATTTAATTTCAAATTAATAAATTTTATAGTTTAAATGCAATCCTGTATATACTATTTTATGGTAATTTTTATAATTATAAAGTTAAAGAGAAGATGTATATAATCATTTGTAAAATAAAAAATAACTTTAAAATAAATAAAACATGAATCAAATTTATACTAATATATAATATAAAAAACTCAATAGAAATTATAAAAATTAAATTAAAATTAGAAAATAACACAAAAATAATTTTTTTTAATATATTAATGCTGTAGTAAACATGATATTAAAAGCAGATGTCACACCACAATTATTTTTATCACATATCACAATTGATGTGCTTGTGAATGCCAAAACTACATGAAAAGTTAAATATCATGTGTCTCTTGTGACATATTTCAAGACTACATATGAAACATCATATTATTGAGTGCTAAAGGACATGAGTTTTAGGCATGATAATGGACAGGTCTCGATAGGGCTCTATAGACATGTTCTACTAGATACAATTCTTACAATATATATATATATATATATATATATATATATATATATATTTGTCTTTGATTTTGTGTGAATATAACTTTTAATACTTGTACTCTCCAAATACTTAAGTACATGTGATTACTTACATATTAACTATAATGACTCAATAAATAACAAAATTTCATTGGAATTGAATTAAAAATCACTCAAAAGATATTTAAAATTGAATGGTAAAACATAACAAATAAAACTATTTGACTAATCTAACTTTCAAAACATACTCACAAAAATATCAATAATACATTCATACTAAATATCTTTGATAAGAATACATTAATAAGCTTACAAGTTGTATTATGCAAAATTTGTAAAAAAAAATATATTAATATATTATACTAATTAATTGTTGTTATAAATGTCATAGTTACCCTAATGTCACATCTAAAGGTTGTCTTATGGTTGCCAATTCTAGGGGTAATAAGAGTGCAATTGTTTTAAGTTGCTTTGGGTTGAACATTGCTATCAATAATGTTTTTCAAATATAAGATATTGAAGATGTAAGGTTCAATCATTTTACTCCTTCAAACATTTAAATAGTCAAAAAGGTCCTTGAAATTAAATAATGTGAATCAATTTGATCTTTTAGTTAAGTTATTTTGTTATGAGACATGATGCAGAGGCTCCTTTATCCATCAAAATATAATGTGACATAGGTTATCATATATCTCTTATAGAGAGAGTGAGAAAGAGCTCCATTGAGTGTTAGCATTCACAATAAAATGACATCAATTGTATGGTGTCAATCAACTCCTAGTTGATGTATGATTAAACATTCAAACTTAAGTTTGAGTTTTTAGTCTAACATGGACTAGAAATTAGTTAAAAATAAAATATATAAAAAAAATCTACATTTATTGCTTAAAATTTTATATGGAGATATAAGGTTACGTTCTCTTGGGGAGCATGGTCTTTAGCTTTGTGTTGCTCTTGGTTTAGTCTCCCCAAAAAGTGATATCACAACAATGGTTTGATTTTGGTGTTAGTGGATTCTAGTATAATATGTCAATTCTAGTGATATGGGTTACAAACAATTGAGGGAATAGTGTTGAGATTTAAGTGTGGATGGTGAGTCTTATATCTACTATGAATGTACTTACAGAAAGTTAAGTGTGGATGGTCTCAAAGTCTTTTAGCGATATTGATATTTCGCTTGTTTTTCTTTCAATGCTATGCTAGTCTTGTATCAACTTCTCGCTTAGTTTAAATGAATCTCCTACTAACTACCTAAAATTTCATATTGATGTTGCATTTTACAATCATTAGATAAGAAGTGGAATTAGAATCTATTTTAGATAAAATTTGTGCAAGAAAAGATTAACAACTTAAAAACAATTATACCCGTTAAAGAGTGGAAAGCATGATGACTTCTTTTGATGTAAAAAAATGAGTGTACAGTAGAGATTAGATAATATTATTCTAGAGTAATATTTTTTCACTACCAAAATAAATCTCTCAAAATTTAGGACTACTATCAATATTGAATGTATATACGTCCTTTATTCAAAATCAAACTTTTCAGTTATATTTGTTCCACGACAGACCAATATAGTTAATAATGACAACTATATTTTTGTCAATAATTGTCCTTATTTGAGTTTTACTCCTCTTTATATGAGATGGTTTTATTTTAGGAAAATGTGTTATAAGGATAATTCAACTTGTGAGTCAACCATTGGTTAGTTTGTAATTTGAATATTGTTGTTAAGTCAAGTTTGTTTTAGTTGTTATAATGTCTTAGCCATTGATGACCAAGTCGTTAGTTAGTTATTAAGTTAGTTTTCCAGCTAATTGATTCTACCAATTACACAAGGTTGGGGTGCCTTATATAAAACCTTGTATCTAGCTACTCACAACTAGTTAACTTTCATAAGTTTCAATTATATTCAGAATATTTTCATCCTCCTTGGTCTAAAGAGTTTTCTTTCATCTCAACCATGGTGCATGCTAACTCAACAATTCAGGACCTCAAAATTGTTGAATATTTTGTTAGGGGTTTATTGAAAATCTTGAACAAGAAAAAGATGAAATTGATGACAATGAAGGTTGCACAAATAAATTCCAAAGCGTATGTATCAAACTAAGATTTAGCTTCGATTCGCTCCTACCAATCTATATATATTGGATGCAAACGGGTTAACCGATGAATCCCCTTCAAGATACTTTGGAATTCTTGAAGTAAATTGCGGACAATCACATCAAGCTTATCAACCAATGTAACATGAAAATTCATGTTCTTCTTTTATGCCTCTAAAGTGTCTCTATTTATAGAGAAACTCATAGCAATTGGTGAAAGAAAACAACTCTTGAAAAAAATTGTAACATTTGGTAATTTAAAAGATGCATTGGTTTGAAATGAAACTCAAACATTGCAACCACTTGACCAAGTAGTACATTAAGTTATTGTATTTGCTACATTAATATAGTTATTAGAGAATTTCAAATGTATTTTTCCTTCACATTCCCCTACCACTTTCAAAATATATATAAATTCGTTATTCAGGAAATCTCATAGTTTCAAATAAAGGTATCTTACAATTTGAACCATTTCTTAGTAAATTATTTTTTCACGCATCCCCGCATAGATTGACAGACAAGTTTTAAATCAAGCATTCATTAGAACAAGTGTGGATAACTCACACATGAAACCTTGCGTCTCATATCATTTTCGTAAGAATTTAAGAGTCAAACTCTTGAACTCTATGAAGTGACCCACTTCATTCTCATTTAGGTGGACTACATTAAAAATACACCAATAATTATACATTCCAGCAAATATATGTGATATGTCCATTAAGAAGAAACTTCATCCTACCACTTTTATTTTATTGTCCAAGTATTTTTACCCTTTGGGATGTATCTATTGTCAAGTACTTCAATAATTTCATAGTGTACTTTCATCATTGAACTCAAGACTTAATGTTATTCAAGTGTGAGTTGATCGTTTCACCATTGGTGATTTATTTAGATATGAGCTTGTATCACATCCCTAATGATGTCTTCAACATCATGTTTAGATTTTGCAAGATACCATTGTCAGACCTTTGTCCAAAGATTTGCAAGATTCTTTTTAGTTCTTACCAACACTATGGATATCACTCCATTAAATCTTTACATAGTTATGTCTTATACCAAAATGTTTAGATTTTCTATTATATATTTGTCTATATACTTTTGATATTGTGGATTATCTATCACATTGTATGGATACTGGTGCTATTGATTTTGGTCAAATTGGTATCTCATACTCATACAACCAATATCTTGGTCATTTAACTTCTTTATTATCTACAACTAGAACAATCAATTTTTTTCCAGCAATAGTGGTGTCGGCAATACAAGTTTATTTTTTTAAATCCCATTAAATTGCAAGTTTAAATCTTTAAACAACCTGTTGGGAAAAACCAGAGATAATTAGCAATAATTATCTCAATAATGCGGAATATTTTTTCTCCCCCACTTGTGCAGATAAATGGCCAAATAGAAAATATAATTCTAAGAGCAATAATAATTGGCAGAAAATTAAATATGAGACAAACACAATTTTTAACGTGGAAAACTTCCCTCAAATTGAGAGAATAAAAACCACGGGACCTAGTCTATGAAATTAAAGTAATTCATCTGCAATTATCTGTATTTGATGTATACTTATAATTATTTGATGATCAATATTTTGTAATTGTTATAAATTTTGGATTTCGATTTTGAAACTAAAATGTTCATCATTATGATTACTCTATTAATGTTGTTTGAATGTTTGTAAATTAAAATTCTAATATATCCGATTTAAAATAAATAAAAAATCACAATTAGCACAAAGATGGATGATTAAAATGGTCGAGCGAGACAACAAAAAAATAATAAAGTAATAAAGTAAAATACAAGGTGAATGTCTTTTCAACTATTTTACTTTAATTATTTTTAGTTTCAACAATAAATTAATATATTTTGTAACTCAATTTTTAGTTTCAATTATCAAATACATTACTTCAATATTTGACATATCCATCAATCTCAATATTAATATGTTATTTTATTTATTCAAGTCATTCGGCTAAATTGA
>JBBPBT010000240.1:3332930-3347412 GCA_037974875.1 Cicer bijugum | reverse complement strand
AAACACATTAAAAGTTAACATGTAGATAAATAAATAAATAATGTTCATGAAAAAATAATTATTTTTATTTTATGTTGGGATATTTAAAATTTTAATATTCTCTTAAATTTTGAAGTTGACAATTAATTATATTGTTAGTTATACTAGACTTTTATATTTTTATTTTATCTATTTTACGGTAAAAATTAATTATATATTAATTAATAATGCAAAAATTACATGTACATATATAAAAATATATCAATACACAATCTAGTTGGTATAAATACATAACTCTTGTAATAATTCATTCATTAAGTTGCAATACAATCAGTTTCGTTCATCATTTCTCATATGCATTTGCAATATTCTCTGAGTACTTAATTTGGAGTTTAAAGCTTATGCAAAATAAATTCTATATACAATTAGGATTTTAAAATAATTGAAGTTTATTAGCAAAAAATTGAAATCGGTCAACCTATACTGATGCAACAGACACTAACATGTTAGGCACTTCATTCAAACATGTAAATATATATTAATATTGGATAATTATAAGTGCCTAGCACGTCAAGAAGTGACGCGTTCTACCAATTACATCTTCCTTACTTATATACACATATATTGATTTATTTATTTATTTATATAATGGATAATAATAATACTCGTTGACAAATTAATGTGTTACAACTTATACACTCAAAAATTCCTACTATATATAATAAAAAGTATAGCACAAGCCTTAATTAAACCTTGAACAATGTCTTTCTTCAAATCCTATGGAAAAGTTAATGAACATGAGCAAATGATGCTTGAATCAAAAAGGAAAACAAGAAAGAGAATCACAATCATAAGCTTATCATCAATAATCTTTGTTGGTATTGTAATTGCAGCTGTATTTGGAGTTGTTAACAACAACTCAAAAAATGATCATGACAATGCTCCTCAAAATTATGCCACGAATTCTATAAAAGCTGTTTGTGATGTAACATTGTACAAAGATTCATGTTATAGTAGTCTTGGCTCAGTTGTAAACTCGAGAAAAGATATTCGACCCGAAGAATTGTTCAAAATTTCAATCAATGTGGCATTAACTCATGTATCCAAAGCTGTTGAGTATTTCAATGAGCATGGTGCTTTCAAAAAATTGATTGATGATAGTAGGACTAAAGAAGCTTTGAAAAATTGTGGGGATCTTTTGGACCTTGCTGTTGATCATCTTAATAATTCATTGACTACTTATGGGGAAAATTCTTCACTTGTTCAAGTTTTTGATGATCTTCAAACATGGTTAAGTGCTGCAGGTACTATTTTAAATATATACATGATGTAGGAGCCAAATCACATATTTACTTCAATGAAACATATGACACATCATTAAATATTTATATTTTTGGGATACATCATCAAAATATTTTTCTTTCTAATATTATTTCGGTTTAAAATGAATATTTAGTTCTTTTAATATATTTTGTATTAGTTTTAGTCCTTACAATTTTTTTTCTAATTCCTAAAACATAGAGAAATTATTTTTTATTTTAATTCTTATGGCTTTGGTCCTATTTGATCCATGTTAAATTTGTTCTTGTAACATTGGTCTATATATTTTTATATCACAGGACTATTTAACATGAATAAAATATATATATGGATCAAAGTAAAAAATAAACTGTGACAAAAAGCCAAAATTTTAGAGATTAAAACTGATAAAAAAAAATATAAGGACCAAAATTGAAAAAAATAATAATTATATTATAAGGACTAAATTATTAATTGCACACTATTTAGAAAAGTAAAATTAGCAGCTAAAATCAGAAAAAGAAAAATGAAATCCACCTCTAATTTTATCATCGCTTAATTTAATAAATTTTATATTTTTCCTTTCTAATTTTTTGTTGCTAATATTTTTATAGTAGTGATTTAAGCCATTTGTTTTTCTTAATTCTTGTTTTGCTTGAGAGATAAGTGAAAAATAAAAAGGATACAAATGATTTCAATCCATAATATAATTGGTACTTTATGGTGGACTCTAGTCTAAGCCGTTTATCAATTTGTACAACCAGAACATTAACAAACGTCGGCACATAACCCTTTAGGGAGGGTTCTAAAAAAAATTTATAGTATCCCTCAAGTTTTGAAAAATTGCATTGCTATCTTAATTTTGTAAGTTGAACACTCTAAAATTTTATATTTATACCTTATACCTATAATAAATATCCAGTTTGTCACAACTGTAGCCTATCAGGAACCACCACCCTTGAAACTTGATCCTAGAGTTTTGTGATTATAAAAACTCAATTTTTAGATTTGAATAGAACCTCCGAAAATATTGAGACAGCTCATACTCTAGTGGAGCTTTTGCTTGATAACAACAAAACAAATATAACTTGTTTTCATGTATATGTTGTTATAGGTACATACCAACAAACATGCATTGAAGGTTTTGAGAATACAAAACAAGAACTTAAGACAAGTATAACAAACTATCTCAAAAATTCAACAGAGTACACAAGCAATAGTCTTGCCATCATTACATGGATTAACAAAGCTACAAAGACTCTCTATTTAAGGCGCTTACTAAGTTTACATCAACACAATAAATCACCGAAATGGCTTCATTCAAAAGATAGGAAACTGCTTGGAACACAAGATTTGAGATCAAAAGCTAACATTGTTGTTGCAAAAGATGGAAGTGGGAAATATAAAACTATATCTGAGGCACTTAAACATGTTCCTAATAAGAGTAAGAAGAGGACTTTGATTTATGTGAAGAAAGGGATTTACTACGAGAATGTTAGAGTCGAGAAGACAAAATGGAATGTGATGATTATTGGTGATGGTATGAGTGCTTCAATTGTTTCTGGTAGACTTAACTTTGTGGATGGCACACCAACGTTTTCAAGTGCAACATTTGGTATGTGACTCTATTTGTTTTTTATATCACTTTTTATTTTTAGTTTTTGAAATAATAATTTTATTTTAGTATTTGAAATCTACGAAAAAAATTTAATATTTTTATATTTATGTTTTCTTATGTTTCGATAGTTTCACTCAAGTGTTTAATGAATTTCAGTTAAATAAAATAATTAAAAATATTATAATTCAAATTTCAAGAAAAACAACTTTTAATCAAATTTTATTGATCTCCTCCTAACTGAATTTCAAATTACTAGAGCCTCTTTCCTCAAAAATAGGAGGGTTAAGACAAAAAAATCTGATAAACTTTACTATTTACTATTAAATTTTGTTTTGATTTTAGTCGATGTAATATTTGTTTCTGTTGATTCTTGTCGTTGTAACATGTGAGCCATATTGATTTTAGTTCTATACAAAAACAACAAAACATATTATAGAAACTAACAGCAAAAACTAGTATATTTACTAGGACAAAAACTCGTGTATACATATTATATATATAGTTTGAATAACTTTAGAATGTACTGATTTTATTTTTAATGGGGGTACAAATAGCTGTGTTTGGAAAGAACTTCATAGCAAAAGACATGGGTTTTCGCAACACAGCGGGTCCACAGAAGCACCAAGCAGTGGCACTAATGACAAGTGCAGATCAAGCAGTTTACTATAAATGTCACATTGATGGATATCAAGACACTCTTTATGTTCATTCGAATCGTCAATTTTATAGAGAATGTAATATCTATGGAACAGTCGATTTCATTTTCGGAAATTCTGCAGTTGTGATACAAAACTGCAATATTTTGCCAAAGTTACCTATGCATGGACAGCAGAACACAATCACAGCACAAGGAAAAACTGATCCTAACATGAACACAGGTATTGATTGATGGTTTCATTTTGTGTGTTTTTATATAAATATATGAGATATATTATATTCGAGAAAATCTTTTAATTCTTAATTTTTATTCATCGATCTATACAAAGAGTTAAATTGTTTTTTAAAGTATATATTAGCTAAATTGTAATTAAAAAACATATTGTATCATTAATATAAATTATATCTTAATGATATTTTATCTTAAATCTTAATATATTTAAACATATTATTTCGAACAGGTATCTCAATTCAATACTGCAACATTTCGCCTTATGGAAACTTGAGTGGTGTTCAAACATATCTTGGAAGACCGTGGAAGAATTACTCAACAACAGTTTACATGAGATCAAAAATGGAAAGTTTTATTAATCCAAATGGTTGGTTACCTTGGATAGGAAATTCAGCACCAAACACAATTTTTTATGCAGAATTTCAAAATGTTGGATTAGGTGCATCAACAAAGAATAGAGTGAAGTGGAAGGGTTTGAAAAATATTACTACTAAACAAGCTAGTAAGTTTTCAGTTAAGGCTTTTCTTCAAGGAGATAAATGGATTCCTACATCAAGTGCACCTTTTAAGTCTGATATTTGACTGCAGCCATAAGATGCAGAAAGCTCCCTTTGTTAGAAATGTCATCACATTTTTTTGTTATATTTTTCTCATTTCTCATTATTTTCCTTTGTCTTATTAATTTATACTGAATGTTGATTCTTTATATTTTATTTTTAGTTATAAATAAAATAAAGAGTGAACACTGATTTTGAGTCAAACTAGTCTCTGAATGTATTGCAAATGCAAAAATATTCTTAAGTATACATCTTTTGGTTGTAATTTCATAACCAAAGTGATTAAATAAATTTATCAGAAAAGATGACTAACAGAAAACAAATTTGAGAATACTAATCTAATTTTTTTTTTTTGTAGAGGACTAATCTAACTAATAAAAGGTACATTGGATAAATTCAAGAATTAATACTATAGTGACATGCTGGATAAATTCAAAGACCAAAGTGACTTTACTCAAAATTATAAAGGTTTAACTTTAAAAATGTTTTCACCTCTATAAATGCAGATGTTTTAGTCTCTACAAACAAACATTTCTAACATTTTCAGACCAATCCCTTCTAGGTAAGACCTGAGTCCTCTACAGTTGTTGTATGGTGTAGCAACTGTGACGACTACTAAATTAAGAGAGAAAGAAACTAATACAAAAGGCATTCCCCTTTTTTCATACTTGTATGCACCAATCACTATATCTTTGTGTCAAGTGTCTTTCACTTAATAAAGACATATGTGCAACTCCACACACACACACTTGAAGTAAAATCAAGACTGCACTTAAATTTCACAATAATTGTGGAACAAGCCTAATTACATTGCAATATATTGTTTCTAAAAACTTGTACAAACATACATATCAAGACCTAAGTTATCATCAAGCATTCAAGATTATCATCCCTTTTGGATTCTATTCCTTTAAAATGAAAAAGCATATAGTAACTAACATTACATCTAACAAAAAACAAAATGAACCAAAATTATACATTTTCAAACATAAACTTATACTTACCTATATCTATTTCAATAATCCTTCCGTGTAAGGTATATCTGTATCAGGAAGCCAAGTATTTCCCAAAGTAAAATTAAGAACAGTAAAATTCAAAGCTTGTGTAGCATTCAAAAGAAAATAACCAGGCCATTGTACCCTATTGTTAGTTAAAGAACCAGGTCCATAATTATTGAATTCACCATAAAAAATAGTATCTAATCCAACAGTTCCATTCCATTCTAACCATCCAGAAGGTTGAACAAAATCGCCGATATACGATTGCATATAAACAGTTCTTGAATAAACTTTCCATGGTCTACCTAAGTAACTCATTGTTGAATTTAAGTCAGCAGCCAAATCAGGTGCAGCATTAATTGTGCAGTTTTGGATTGAAATTCCAGTGTTTTGATTTGGATCGGTTCGGCCTTGTGCTGTTACCGCGTTTTTTTGATTTGGCAACGGTTTTCTAGCGAATATGTTGCAGTTTTGGAAGACTACTGCAGCGTTGCCGAATATGAAATCAACTGTGCCATAAATGTCACATTCTCTGTAGAATTGTCTTAAAGAGTGCGCATACAGTGTGTCTTGATAACCTTCGAAACTGCATCGATAGAATGTCGAGAGATCGGCATTGTTTCTTACTGCTACTGCTTGGTGTTTTTCAGGACCAGCTGTGTTTTTGAATGTGATATCTACTGCTATGAATCTTTCACCAGAAACAGCTGCGTTTAATTAAAATAACTAATTATTCTTTGTAAATGAGAAAATTTTAGAAAATAGAAAGAAATAAAAAAAGTAGTACTAACCAAAGGTGGAAGAATTGAAAGTTGTCCAACCATCAATGACACTATGGTTTCCAGTGATGACAGTCTTGTTAATACCATCTCCAACAAGAAGGATATTCTTCTTTTCTTTTGGAACAATTACATATTCCTCATAGTATCCTTCTCTAACATAGATAAGAAAATATCCATCTTCTGGCTTTGTGTTATTTGGTGCAGCAGAAATAGCATCTCCAATAGAAGTATAGTTGTCTATCCCATAAGGACTCACAATCACAAAGTCATTTAATAGAATTCCTTGGCTATCACTTTCTTTAAGAATCCTTTCATTTCTAGTACTTGTACAATTTGATGCTTTTTTGCAACTATATTTTGTGTGGAGAAGCTGCAAAAACAAATGTAATGTTTCAATTTTAGTCTTTCAATAAACACTTTCATGCATTTAATATATATATATATAATCTAATTAACTTGGATTCTCTTTAGTCCCTTTATATTTTAAATTCATATATCATATTTAAAAATAATTAAAATTCAAATTTTAAATTTGAATCATCTGATCAAGTCTAGATGTGTTTACTGTAGTGTAGAAGTATAGTAAATCCAACCTCCTAGTTGTTTGATACACAAAGAAAAGAAAAGCTCCTTATATGTGAGTTTTTCCATTTTCTTTTTCATCTTTATTTTTTAATTTTTAATAATATTAGTGAACATATTTTAAGATAATATATTTTTTTAACATTATAATTAATTAATTTACTCTAGATTAAAAATTAATTAATATGAAGAAGGATACTTGATATGAAGGTTAAGACAATAATAACTAAAATAAAGTCTTGCACATTTTATGATTCTAAAAAGTGAAATAAAATGCTCCAATGATGATCAATTTTCGCTCATTTATGAAACTTAATAAAATGAGAAAACTTGCTAATGAATCAACAAAAAGTTTCCTAGATTATAATATCATATGGTATGTAGTAAATACAATGAAGATCACATGTGCATGGTTTGTTTATTGGAATAAACAAAGAAGACCCCACGTGACTGATTATAGAGTTGTTAGATTATTATGTTAAAGACATTTAACTATAAAAACAGAGGAAAACAGAGCTTACTAGTTTGAACTGTGGCAAATCCATGTAATTATGCATAAGTCAAGCATGTGGTTGACTAGGCTAAGTCAAAAGTTTTAGTTTATGCAAGTAGATATTTTTACTTCCTGTACTAGACTATACACGTAATATTATTTTACACTAAGAACAATTACAACATGCCAAGATATCTAATAAAAAACTTAAAAATGAAGTTGTACAATTTTTTTTATGTGTTGGCAAATTTTAATTGGTTTTAGTTGGCAGTTTAAAATAACTTTATATCTATGAACTGAATACTTGTATAATGGTGAAGTATCTATATTGATATGTATGTCAGTATACGGATAATACTCATTAATATTTTATTTTTCATCTTTATTTCATTATGTTTGAAATTTCTTACTTTCTCATATATTAATATAATATTATTTTTATATTTAAATTTTTTAATTGTATAAAACCATCAGAGATGAACTCTTACTCTTTTCGTAAATTTTAATAAAATATAATATATTTTTTCTCTTTTTAATATTATAAAATTCACTATTTTATTAAAAATGGTAGAGGTCCCCATTAGATTTTTTTAGAGGTCTATATTAAAAGCATCTTTTATCTAAACTCTCAAATTAAATACTTCTTCCCTTACTCTAAAGTCTAAACTAAAGCACCAAGCAATATCTATGGAGTAACACAACAATGTAAAAACTATAGAAGAAGTTTAATTGAGAAAATATAAATTACCTTGATGAGCTTCTCAAGTGGTTGCCTAACTTTAAATGACTTATTAGGAAGACCATGTTTGCGTGTCTTGTTCCTTTTCATGTTTTTATTCAAAGCCTCACTTACCAATCCAAGTGAAACACTATAAAATTCTGTTACATCCTTCAATGGAACAGCAAGAGCATTTGCAATGTTACTTTTAGTCACAACCAACCCATCATAGCAAGTGTAATGATTAGTAGCCACAGCACTAAGATAACTTTCAATTTTATCAACAAGTGATGTATCTGAAGAAGAGCTAGTTGATTTAAGTTCATCAAAAATGGATCCTAAATAATCCACATTGAGGTTGTTAAGGTCTTTACAATCACCTAATGCACCAAACTCTTCATGGTTTAAAGATGATGAAGATTTGTGGCGTTTGAGGAAATCTTCAAACACTTTTGCTAGTTTTCTTGCTTGTTTTAGACTTTGTTTTATGGAGAATTTTCCAAAATTATATGGATCGGAAGGCGATGAACCGATGGTAGATAGTATCGAGCGGCATAGTTTCGGATATAATGTCGCTTTACACGCGACCGAAGGAGAAGGAGAAGGAGAAGGAGAAGGAGGAGGAGATTGAGCTAGAAGTAATGGTGTTAAGAAAATGAAAAAGATAAATAAAAGAGTGAGGGGAAATGGTTTTGGTGGTGATGACATTTTCTTTAGTATGTGTTTGTTTGCTTGTGAATGTGTTTTGGAATAATGGTAGTAGTAGTAATTTATAGGCAAATAAATGAAGTTGTTGAGATGTTATACGCGTAGAGAATTATTCAAAAGGTTAAGGAATAGTACACATTACATAGAACAACTTTTTAAAAAAGGTGGTTTTTAAGATAAGAAAAAAAATATATAAGTACATAATTTTCATTAAATTGACAGAAAATCGATATGATTTTAAAAAAATTAATTTTTTTCTTTTTTTTTTTCTCTCCTGAGTTAGGTTTATGTCTCTGAATTATTATTTTTTTCTTTTTAATAAATTTTTAGTTATAAGAAAAAAGGTACACACTATATTGAAGTATAGGGTGTGTCGGTGTGGGGGTACATAAATGGGGTACAATAAATGATTAACTGCATTTATAAGGTGCAATGGAACGTGCAAGGGAAGACTTGAACTAAAGGTGTAGTTGCCATAAAAATGATGTTTACTTAGTTCTATAGTAATAAGGCATATGTTTGTTTGTTTGGTTCTTTATTTGAAATTATTACTACTTCTACTATTTGGTACAACTAAACAACAAGGGAAGGTATCAACCACCTTTATTTTCTTTGTTTTCTTTTCTTGTTATTTTTTTTTTATGTCTTTCTCTTTATATTTTCAGCTTCCAAAATGAATATTATGGTTAAGTATATCATATTTTAATTTCAATCTCATAAAAATATATATATGTAGATTGGTGTGTGTCTATAATGTAGGACTTTAAATAGGTAAAGTGCTTTTATTTTATTTTGCTTTTTTGCTATCATATCTCCAACTAGAAGTTAGAAGTTAGAAACTAAATGTACCAAAAATAAAATGTTAGGAACTAATTATTTTATATATGCTTCAATACAACAACAAATTCTTAGATTGTTTCAGAATTCAGCTTACAGGTATTTTATAAAAACAGTCACACTTTTCAATCTACCTAAGAATATTTTACTAAAAATAAAATTGTGTGAGTTAGTCCATAAGACTAAAATGGGCAGTCCTTCAAAAAGGTGGTTTGAGGTAGGGGCTTAAGCTATAGGTTATTATGATTCGAAAGAGAACATAAGGTTGCAGCTAGAGTAATGAAGATACGACTTTGAAAAATGGTTTTTCTCTTCGGAAATGAGTGTTGTATTTGTAAATATTTTAAAGTTCAAATTATAATTGGGGATTTTAAGAGATCCAAGAAGAGAATCTCAATGTGATTTCCCCACTTTACATTGTTGGTGATTTTATGTGTTACAGAACAATCAATTAGTGTCGTTGAAGAGGAACATGGGACGTTAATTTGGTGAATTTTATGTGATGATGGACTCAACGAGGATGGGATATAGACTCATTCCATAATAATATCAATTTAAAAGATTAAAACTTTTTTAATGGATGTTTTGTGTATATCTGAAATAAAATTGAAGCCGAACAATATGCATATGGTAGGTTACCTACTAATAGTGTCATACAATATTATTTGACAACACCATATGATGTTTTTAGTACTAGAGAAAATCAAACAAGTAACAAATCTAACAGATTTATTTAGAGTCGTATTGAAGATTTTTTACGATTAAATTATTGGTGTGTCGAGTGTGAGTAAAAGTTTTACAATGGATGATAAAATAAATGATGAGTAAAATATAAGTGATTGGATTCATATTCTAATACTTTAAGATTTGAGTGAATACGACAAGTTCAATCCACTTGTGTGTTTGCTCTCAACTCAAAGTGATGATTCTCCAAACTCCTTCATGACTCAGTAGTGATATCAGATTGATGTTGGAATTTGAGTTTCAAAAACTATCACAATTTATGCCACCGAAGATATTACTGGGTTGAGTCGCGGACTAGGTCGCTCTCTTTAAGACGTTTCGCGGCACTACCCAAATTGTGCAAGGCAGACTATCAACCACGAAGTCCCCAGGATAAAACAGCCTAGATCACTGTATCGGAGTTCTACTGCACTGTAGAAAACCGTTCTAGAATTACACCCTCAATATGGCACTTAAAGTCACTCTAAATATGACGGTTAAAGTCACTCTCAATATGACGATTAAAGTCATTCGCAATATGGTACTACGGCCACTCATAACTACGGTATAATCACCGCTCTAAAAACCGAAAGGGACTGCGGTATAATAACCGCTCTAAAAACCGAAAGGGACTACGGTATAATCACCGCTCTAAACCAAAAGGGACTACGGTATAATTACCGCTCTAAACCAAAAGGGACTACGGTATAATTACCGCTCTAAACCGAAAGGGACATAAAGAAAGGGGAGAAGTGCTTTTTGTAGCATCGCCATTCCCGTTACCAGCGATGCTACCTCACGACCTTCTCGCCCCCCCCCCCTAACCACTCAATTGGAAATAGCGAGTTTTTACCTTTCGTGGGATTCGAGCCCGGTACCTAGGGGATAAGTACCGCCTCCCCACAGATCCCACTACCAATTGAGCCACACAAATCCCACTACCAATTGAGCCATTAGGTCAATTGGTAGTGGGATATGTGTGGAGGCGGTACTTATCCCCTAGGTACTGGGCTCGAATCCCACGGAAGGCAAAAACTTGCTATTTCCAATTGAGTGGTTAGGGGGGGCGAGAAGGGCTTGAATCCCACGGAAGGCAAAAACTTGTTATTTCCAATTGAGTGGTTAGGGGGGGCGAGAAGGTCGTGAGGTAGCATACTCGCATTTCTTTTCTAAGCAATGTAGGACTTTAGTATGTATATATTTGAAACTACTTAAAATACTAGAGTTTTCCAATGTGGGATTTCAAAATTATTTCTTTTCAATGTGGGACTTAACAAGTTTCTTTCCACTTAAATTTACAATAAAATTTCTTTTCAATGCGGGACTTCAACACATTTTTAAATTCACACTATAACATACTTTTTTTTCCAACATATGTGTTACAGAACAATCAATTAGTGTCGTTGAAGAGGAACATGGGACGTTAATTTGGTGAATTTTATGTGATGATGGACTCAACGAGGATGGGATATAGACTCATTCCATAATAATATCAATTTAAAAGATTAAAACTTTTTTAATGGATGTTTTGTGTGTATTTGAAATAAAATTGAAGTCGAACAATATGCATATGGTAGGTTACCTACTAATAGTGTCATACAATATTATTTGACAACGCCATATGATGTTTTTAGTACTAGAGAAAATCAAACAAGTAAAAAATCTAACATATTTATTTAGAGTCGTATTGAAGATTTTTTACGATTAAATTATTGGTGTGTCGAATGTGAGTAAAAGTTTTACAATGGATGATAAAATAAATGATGAGTAAAATATAAGTGATTGCATTCATATGTCTAATACTTTAAGATTTGAGTGAATACGGCAAGTTCAATCCACTTGTGTGTTTGCTCTTAACTCAAATTGATGATTCTCCAAACTCCTTCATGACTCAGTAGTGATATCAGATTGATGGTTGACTAAGGTAACTAGTTTCTTGTATTGAAATTATATCTAACAAAGATGGTCAGGTGGTGTGTCTTATTAAGGTTGAGTGTCAATAGCAGTGCAAGTAAATGAGGATGAAAAAGCATTTCTTTAAAAGATGACTCATATATATAATATCTTAAGATTTTAAATATATATATATATATATATATATATATATATATATAATATGAAATTCATTTGTGTGATTGCTTTTATCTAATTTATTATTCAATATAACAACAAGGATGGAAGTGAATAATTAGTGGACATGAATATTACCTAGAGTTAATAGAGTTAATAGTCACTTTGGACTTTATATGTATGAGAGAATCACTTTAATTCTTCAATGCATCAAAATAATTACAAACACATTTCAATTGTATTAAAAAACTCAATTGAAGGACAAAAGACATATCCAAAGACTAAATAAATATATTCAAGAAAACACGTGTTTAAATTTGTTTTTATAAGTTTAATATATTCAAGAAATATTATGGAAATTTCTCGTGCATTTAAAACTCAAAATGAATATTTACTTCTATTATTATTTATTGAGAGTTCAAAGATGTATTTAGCTAGCTGGTGGCATTTTATACGGCCCACAATGCCAGCCCAAATCCCATAAACTCATCCACTCCAGTCAACGTTACAATCATAGAAATTTGTGAGGTTTAAATAATACTGTAAAACAGTGGCCACTAAGCACTTTTTAGCAAGAAGCTTCTTATGTTCACATTGCACACTCCCCAACTTCATTGTCAAGGATTGGAAGCTCTCTCAAGTTGCAAAATAAAAACAAAATAAAAATGAAAATGTTTGTTAAATTTGATTTTGCAGTCAACTAATTAGCTGTACTCTACCTCCAAAAGTCAAAATTATATTGTATGAAATTTTCTCAATATCTAAGTAGGGCATATTGAGAGTATGGTGTGAGACAAAAAACTGGTAATCACTCGGGATCATAGTTTAGAACTATCAACGTCCCTTAATATATTTATCACAATTTTGCATATAATTTTATACACATATATTAAAAAAATTAAATACTATACTACTACTAAATTTTTCGATTTTGTATATTAGTATTCGGAGTTGTTCTTAAATAGTAGGTGCTTTAATTAAATAATTTGGAGTTGTTCTTATATTTATAGACAAAAGAAATAATATAATGTATTATTTCTATCGCTATTAAAGAAGTTGAATTAATAATAAAACCATAAATAAAAAATATTATCTTCAATTTTGTATATAAGATAAAGTAAAATTAATAAATATATATATATATATATCTAATTTAAATTTTAAATTAAATACATTAATTTTTATTAATTTAATTTATATATATATATATAAAGAGAAAATAAGAGATAGTATGATATTTGTTTCTATTTCTATGACTAAATTAAATTTAGTGACATTGGAATTAGTGTATATTATATCATTGTTAGGGATAGAAAGTACCTAATTTTATTTTGGTGTTATAATAAATATAATTTTGTTGTGTACTACTTTCAAAATAAAATATAAAAAAAAAAAAATAATAGTTGAAAATTTAATGTGCTTAGATAAAATTTTAATTAAATGCATTAATTTTAAGTAATTAATTTTATTTATATTTTATTTTAAATAGAATATATATATATATATTGATGGGATTTTTTTAGGAATATAGATGGATGTATTGAACCAAACAATATTGAAGTTTACAATTGATTCTTTAATAATTTATTGCAAAACACATCACGTGAACTAAGTACTTTTTGTTGAAACAATGTGAACAATGTATGGTGAGTTTGATTTTTAATTATTTACCATAATAACCACATTATTAATAATTAATAGTGTCATACCATCTTTGTGAAAATTTGTTACAGCACAATTTTGGTCCAACAGCAGAACAACTTGGTGTATAGTATTGAGATGAAACAAACTAACCCACGTGGATTTGCTTTTCAAATGATGAAATGTGGTCCCAATAAAAGAGATATCTCTCCCGACTAGGCAATCAGTACTCCCTCGTATTAATATCATAAGTAAAAAAGTGGATTATTATTACAAGTAAAAATTAATTATTTTTAATTTATTTAATATTAGTATTTTCAATATGCTCTTATTTTATTAAAAAAAATTAATGTTGGTAGTTGAGTGTTTTATATTTAAATAGATAATTTAATAAATTTAGATTATATATTAAATAAAATTTAAAAAAATTAATTACACTTAATTAATTCTTTGAATAACTATAATGGTATTTGGTCATTTTTCAATCAAATATTCGAGAAGTTTCTTTGAAAGATAAAATTTAGCTATCTCTTAGTATATAATTTTTCTGATTTTATATATAAACAAAAATAAAAATATTTGATTCTA
>JBBPBT010000240.1:3287754-3324411 GCA_037974875.1 Cicer bijugum | reverse complement strand
CATGGACACAAATTGTTTGCTGAATAATTTTATAGGGACTAACAATTATATTTTTATTCTACACAATTAATTAAATCCTTATTTAATTACAAGTGTTAATATTGTTAGAATTAATGACTACCCAAATCTAAACGGGGAGGAATAGATTCTTTATACGCAACATATAAAAAATTATTTTAACTTTTTTGCATAAGAAAATTATGCTTGTTGGAACTATTAATGCAATCTTTGAGATTTGTTACAAAACACTATACTTGATGACAAAAGTTCAATTTGTTAATTTTCAAATTGAATAGAGTCTTAAGACCAATCGACAACTAATATACAAATTGAATAACACTTTTAAGTAAGAATTAAACCAAACTTGATAACTCAAAAAACTAACACCAAAAACTACAACAAGGCAAAGATTTTAATGAGCATTAATAAACATTATGCACTAACACTAGACTTTGTTTCACACCTTATGCTTAAAAGAAGATGAAAAATTAATTTTTAATACAACTAAGATCCATTAAGAGCGTGATTTTATTAATGATCTTCAAAGTTGTTTTTCAATCAATTTTGAAATAATTTTTTTGCACTTCACTAAATCAGAAAATTAATCTACAATTTTAATCAACACTTGTGTAGAAAATTTTTCACATTGACCAAAAATAACTTTTCAAGAATCAAAAGTTTACATTAATCAATTAATTTTCATAAAATGAAAATATTAGAGAAGTTATGGCAAAAATTATGATTATGCTTATTATCTAATATGTGCTCGTGAGTGTATCTAAGTTAGAAACCAAGTTCTTCATCATCTTGATCAATCTCACATGTCCTCTAAGCTACATGATAAACCTTTGACCTCTAAGATAGAGGATATACAATATCATATAAAATATGAATTCATGACAAAATAAAATGAAGATAAATTTTTACTTGAAGACAAATAGTAAAAGGATAAACAATTCATAAGAAGAGGATCCAAGACAAAGGATGAACAATAAAAGGATGAACTTCTAGTTCCCTTCATCCTCATACATATGGAATGTTCCAAAGTACCATAGTATGAAAAAATGTTGTACTCGACAAGAGAGGCAAGACACTGCATCTCTTAGAAAAGGAAAAGCCAAAAGTACAAGTCATGTCATATAATATGGAAAAATCAAACCTCCTATCCGAGGACGGGCTACAACTCAACTGAATGACATTTTTGTTAATCAAATTAATGACTATGGATATTTAAACAAATCTCCAACGGTCACTTAATATTTTTCCTCATGGATGGAACTTCATAACCTCTATAAAAGGAAGATAGCTTTTCATAATTCAATACAACAACTACTTATACAAAAGAGAGATACTCAAAGCTAAGAAGAGCAATTTCATCATCTCTTTGCACTTTCTATTGTATTTAACTATATCTTTTAGAGCATCATCTTAGAAAGTTTTACAAAAGAGAAAAAATCATACTCTCATTACAAATCATTAAATATGTATCTTCCAAGTTCATATAAACTTGGTAATAGTTGTAAATCAAAAACAAAAATAGTGTAAGCCTGGTGAGGTTGGAAAACAAACACAAAGAAGAAAATAACCCTTTAGAGGACAAGTCACTTTGAACTATAGTGTAACTCACAAGTTTGTGAAGAACTAGACGTAATCCATTTTAGGTGAACTAGTATAAGTTTACGCGTGTCCTCTTTATATGTTTCAGTTTTTCTTTTTCATACATTCACCTGTTAAGACAAATTCTTAATTTAAGTTTTGATGAACATAATCGAAGGTTAATTAAGAATGTTAATTATGATTTTAAATGTTATGTTAATTTAACCTGTGCTTTTAAGTGAATTAATTCAAAGATAGGACTCAAGAAAAGCAAAGAAATCAGATAAAAACTGAACAAATAAGAAATGAGAACATTCTGGACAAAATATGTGAAAATAGATAATGTTCTCCAAGATCAAGACTGATCATCACAACCTCAAGATCAATCAATCTCCATTAGTTCAAAGAAGATTATGCCTCTAAAATTCATGCTAATGTTATCAGTACTTGACAAATATCAATAAAGATCCATTCTAATTGTAACGCCCCGGCCATTCCCGTTACCGGCGGTGCTACCTCAAGACCTTCTCGCCCCCCCTTTCCCTCATGGAAATCTGGCGAGTTTTTGCCTTCCGTGGGATTCGAGCCCGGTACCTAGGGGATAAGTACCGCCTCCACACAGTTCCCACTACCAAAGAGAAAGGGTCATGAATCAAGCAAGTTGAAGCAAGTCAGAACCATCTTCAGCTTAACTGTCAAGAAAGTTAAATGATCTTGAATTAAACAGGACACCCAAATTATTCAGGAAGTCACCTAGAATGATCAAGATTGAAACTCTAGATTGATCATCAATCTCCAGAAAGTTCAAAGACTAAAACTCCAGATTGATTATTAATCTCCAAGAATTATCATTAAAATTCTGCAGAAGTTCATCATCATTCTCTAAGATGTTTTTACAGAATCAAAACTCTAGATCAAATAAATAACATCAACAAATATATGTGAAGAATAAATTATCATTAAATACAAGAAAAATCTGATCAAGAACGAATAAATACGACCAGTCAAACATATTTCATAAAGTATTCAAAGGCTGGAATATTTATATATATATATATATATATATATATATTGGTTTTGGAAAAAAATGACAGAACACTACCAACAACTCTTTTGACCATTATTAATTGCTCTAAAACGTCTATAAAAGGAAGACCAATGCTCAAGGAAACTGTAGAAGTTCAAGTGCTAATAAGAGTTGAGACATCTCTGATTCTATCAAAATAATCTCATCATTATTGTAAAACTCAAACTATAAGAGTTTAATATAGTTTGAGTATATTGTAAGAAACCCTATCAAGGTTGATAGATGACTTAATTAAATCTCTTTCTGGGTGAAAATAAATTAAGTTTGTGACAAATCAAAGTTGATCTGGACTAGGTGCTGTAAAATCAAGACGGTTATTTATTTTGAACACTTAGTGGAAAATATCACATTTGTGAGGACTAGATGTAGCCCAAGTTGGGTGAACTAGAATACATTGTGGTATTTTTTCCTCTTATCTCCTCATTTATTAAGCCGGATTAATCATTTAAGTTAAAAACATAAACTAAATTTATGATTTTAAGTTAACCAAGAACGTTATTCGTTTTCTGGCCTAGAACGTTCTTCGTTTTCTATTTTCTTAACCAAGATCATTCTTGAGTTAAGTCCTTAAGTTTTGTCAAAAAATTTTAAATAAGAATATTTACAATTCAAACCCCCGTTTCCCGTAAATCGACATTGCTACTTCATCACCCTCATATAAATTTGATTTCATCCTCTCATAGAGGATACAACTTTAAAACAACCCACTAGAAATATTAAAACAACAATATCTCTATTCAACCCTCGTTCTAGTGATATTTTATTTACTTCAAAATTTTCTTCCACTAATTTGATTATGAACGATGATGTTTGAACAAAACAGAAAACTCTCTCGAATCTTTTGAATCGAAATTAATTTACCATTAAGATCTTCAATCTTTTTTTATGCTTCAAAAGCCCAAAATCTTGATCCACAAGATTTGGTCACAATCTTCAATTTGATTTGCTGTTCTCTAATTGATGAAATCCTTTATTTGAGTCTTCAATCTCCAACTGAATCTCCTCTAAAATCTTCAATCCAATTGAGCTAGCTTTCTTTCAACCTTGAAGATTTCAAACCCTACTCATAGAATCTCCTTTCTAGGAGAAAAGAATTGAGATTCTTTTCCTTCTTCAATTGCAACCATGGAACCCTCAAGATTTACAACACCACGAACACCAAAAAAAAAAAAAGTAATCCTAGATAAGTTTTCTCCCATTCAATCACTCACACCACATGATTTCTAGGATTTTTCAAAAAGATTTTATATGAGAGAAAAATGAATGTTCATAGTCATCGAATGAATGAGAAAAAAATACTTTTATATGTTCTAAATTGTGAACTAATATGATTCTTTAAAATCCAGAAGAAAAAACCACGTGGGTAATTGGAATTGGCTTATATTGTGATTCTAATCACATAGTCAAAATGATATGATGATTTGAATTAATTTAAATTTCTATTTAGAGAATTTCAATCATACTAAACTAGATGATTTGAATCAACCTAATGGATAAAACATGATAAATATCCATACTCCACATACCTAATAAGTGGTCAGATAGTAGCACAAATTGGGGGTGCAAAAAACAATTATTGGAATGTCAAAGAGATATTTTTTAGAGAATAAAAAAAATAAGTGGTTGTTTATCTACTTTTCAATGTTTATTCTAAATATATATATATATATATATATATAAATAAAATAAAATAAAAACTCTACGTTATTAGAGTAGATTCTGTTTTTCTTTCACTTTCATTTTATGCTTTGAGATTTTTATGAAAGATTTTTAATAAGAAAGTGTTGTTCATAGTTGTTTCTTTGAGTTTTGGCCTAGTCTCCCAAATTTTTTATTTTTTATTTAATAATTTTATCAAATCAAAGTGCTGCAAATGATATATAGTATTTTTAAATGCCAATATAGTATGAATGTCAATTATATCACGTGACCATTTGCACCCTAATTTTTTACTTAAAAAAGATACATTGATTTAATTTTTAATTGATATTATTTAATATATTATCATAAAATTTTAAATAATATTTAATGAATGCAAGTTGATTTCAAGTATAGTTTAATTTGTAATGATAAAAAATCATAAATATTATGTTAATTTCTGCTTAGTATTTTTTATATATATTAAAAAAATGAAAACTTAAAATAGTTATCATCGATCCAACTTCTATTAAATTCCAGTCAAATCTTTAAATCTTGAATCGATATTGTATTGATTCAATATCCAGTCCAGTTATGATTAAGTTGAATTTATCCCACATTCTGGAATGTCATAGAGAATTGTAAGATCTGCTGGGATGAAATAAATGTTGTTCAACTTAAGTGTAAGTAATTAAAATTTCACTATATTAATTTTAACCCTATAAAATTTTATTATTTTATTTTTAGTTTTTATAAAATAATTGCTAAATTTTAATCTCTTAAAATTGTTGGTTTTTATTTTTGGTCATGATTTCAAACCAACTATTATATTTCTTTCTAATTTTTAAATGATTTTTTTTAATGTTAATTAGAATTCATTTAACAATTTACTTACAAAAATTAATTATTTTTAATAAATCATGAATTAAATATAAAGTTTTAAATTTTTTACACTTAAAAATTTATATTTAATTTTTCACTTATTAAAAAATTCTTACAATATCTTAAGCAAGCATATGGAGAGGCCAATGAAGGGGACCATGTGGATTCGCAGTGTGGCCCCCCTCTCCTGAAGCAAGCATGGTAGAGAGGCCGATACATGATAAGCATAAATGTTCCAAACATTTTAGGAGATAATCTGTTCTTGTATGGCACATGTTTATAATTAATGGCTTCCCAATTTAAGTATACATAAACTTGTGTACAGTGCCACATCTAACATGGTGCATGAGTCTAGAATTTGTATTGTTTAGCCATTTTGAATATATTTAAAGCCGATATATATTTAATAGATGAACTTATAGTTATAGGCAGCTCTTACATGCCAATTAATTAATAAATTAATTTATATTTGACTAGTAATTTGTCTTTTGAATATCTAATAAATAAAAGTATAAGAAATTTTTGTATACATGAGAATGAAGACAAGTATTTTCTAGTATATATAGATAGAGTTATGTCAATTTTTTTTTCTTCAACTATTTTACATTACGTTTAATACATTGAATTGTATATATATACATATGATTTTAAATATTTTTATTTATTTTTATATTTTAATTAATATTCATTGATGTCCACAAATACCTATATGTGATCCTAAAATCTATTCTATAAACATTTCAGACTTAATCATAATACTTTCTAATGGGTCCTTTTACCACATACCTCATGACAAAATCTCATTTAATGTTCATGAAATTAATTGCATCTTCAAAAAATATAATAATAAATTATAAAATCTTAATTATTAATTTTTGATCAAACAAATATTAATAGCAAAGCATATTGTATAAAGTAAACATTGAAAGGGTAGAAGATTAACCAATATACATTAATATTGATTCTTGATTATTACCAAAATAATTTTATTTCCTAAATAAAATTGTACAAAACAATTCATGCAGCCGAAATAATTTTATTTCCTTATTAAAATTATGGAAATGAAGTTTAACAATTCATTTTTTACAATCGACAACTATAAATACTACTTGAAATTTAATTTTATGGATACTCACCATTCTCTTATGTACGAATTTGTAACTCTTAAATATCAAAATTTTACTCAAAAAAACTCACCATGAAGATACTAAAGTGGACAACACACCCGAGCCATATCAAAGTCTGGTAGCCCATGATTGATCCACCTAAGAGGAGACACAAATTGTGTTTTTGGTGGATCTTCTAATTAGAGTTCAACAGTGCGGGACATTACTTTGTTCTAGTTGGGGAAGGAAATCTTTTTGTTTGTATTGTAAGATAATTTGTTGTTCAAAAGGTTCAAGGAATTTTGGATAGTGGCTTTAAATTATATTGACTTGAGAACTGCTTAAATAAAAAGAATAATCTTGTCTTAGATAATTAGGATTTCTAGTGATAAAAAATGCACATTGTTGATTGTATAAGTATTATAACTAAATGACTCGAATATTACTTAGCTCTTTTAATATATGTTTAGTTCAATTATTCGGTAGTTTTAGTTTTGATTAATTACCCTTGTTATTTGGGAGTTAGTTGGATCTTTATTGGTGACAATTGCTGCAAGACTTTAATAGTGAAGTTGTTGATGAAGTTTATATGTAGCAAAATTCCAAAGGGTGTTATTACACTAGCCTTTAGGTTCGATTCGCCCCCACCAATCGGATGCAAATGAGACAACCAGAGAATCCCCTTCAGGGTACTTTGGAAACCTTGATATGATTTGCACTATCACACCAAGAATATCTCTCAATAGTATGTTATAAAATAATGTTACCTATTCTTTTCTCATGCATTAGAAAAGAATAAGTTGACTTAGTATATGAGAATGAGTGAAAGAAAATGAATGACAATTATTTGAATTCGTTGTTTCAGTACACCAAAAATGACATTTAACAGAGCCCCTTTTACAACGCTTTCTAAACACAAGCGCTGTTGTAAATATATTTTAAAAATAACGGAGCCTTTTACAACGCTTTTGATGACAAGCGCTGTAAAAGAAGCACTATTGTAGGTCATATAACGTTTGCGCATAACGTTATAAGGCTTTTACAGCGCTTGTCAAAAAAGTGCTGTAAAATGAAGCGCTTTCGCGTATTATTTTACAGCGTTTTTTTCACAAGTGCTGTAAAATACACGCGCTTTTAAATAATTGAACTACCTATTACATCGCTTTTTTCAAAAGTGCTGTAAAATACATGAGCTTTCATTGAATTTTACTACCTAATACTGCGCTTTTGTCACAAGCGCTGTAAAATACATGCGCTTTCATCGAATTTAACTACCTATTACAGCGCTTTTGTCACAAGCGCTGTAAAATACATGCGCTTTCATTGAATTTAACTACCTATTACAGCGCTTTTTTCACAAGCGCTGTAAAATACATCTTTTAAATAATTATATAAGTTGGAAACCCTCATATCTACATATTTCAAAACCCTAATATCCTCTACGTACTGTGCGACCATCTATGTTGTCTCAGGTATTTTTTAAACATGTCTTTGTCAAAAAATCTTTAGTTTTTTAATAATTGAAAACTAAAAATTGTTATATATTAAATCTCTTCTACACATATATACCACATGATCTGTTATGTTTTGAAATTGTCAAAAACTCATACCACATGATCTGTTCTGTTTTGAAATTGTTAGTTGATATTGGTTTCTTTTTGAAACTTGTTGATATGTTTATTAGTTTTGTAACTGCATTTAAAGCTTATTAGTTTTGTAACTGCATTTATATAGGTGGTATAATATGGATAGGAAATGGATGTCAGCCAATCGATTGTCAAAAGAGTATGAAATTGGAGTGAAGGAGTTTGTTGAGTTTGCGGTGAAGAATGCAAAAGATCCAAATAGGGTAGTTTGTCCTTGTTTAAAATGTTGTTTTGGAAAACATGTTAGAGAAGATGAATTAGAAGGACATCTAGTATGTAATGGAATTGATCAAAGCTACACATGTTGGATAAGACATGGTGAGAAAAAAAAAAGGAAACATTAATTTTGAGAATAGTTCGACATATGCTTCAACTGACTTCGATACAGATACATATGAGCCGGACCGAGTTGATGAGATCGCAAAAGCAGTTGAAGAAGATCTTTGAGATTGTCCTAAAATGTTTGAAAGTTTGTTGAGTGATGCAGAGAAAGAATTATATAATGGTTGTACTAAATTCACAAGACTGTCGGTGATATTAAAGTTGTACAACTTAAAAGCGAGTAATGGATGGTCTGATAAAAGCTTTACAGAATTATTAACACTCATAAAAGATATGTTGCCAGATGATAATGAACTTCCCAGTCGAACCTACGAGGCTAAACAGATTTTGTGTTCTATTGGCATGAGTTACGAAAGGATTCATGCGTGTTCTAACAATTGCATTTTATTTCGAAATGAATATGAACTACTTAAGGCGTGTCCGAAATGCAATGTCTCTCGATATAAGAAGAAATAATCTATTCCAGCAAAAGTCGTGTGGTATTTTCCTATAATACCAATATTTAGGCGCATGTATCGCAGTGAAGAAGATTCAAAACACTTGACATGACATGCAAATGAAAGAATTAGAGATGGAATGTTTCGACACCCTGTAGATTCCCCACAATGGGCAAAAATTGATCACGATTATCCTGAATTCGGGATAGAGTCAAGAAATCTAAGACTTGCACTTTCTACTGATGGAATGAATCCACATGGTCTTCAAAGCATCCCACACAGCACGTGGCCTGTGATTTTGGTAACATATAACCTACCTCCATGGTTATGTATGAAGCGTAAGTTTATGATGTTGTCTCTGTTAATTTCTGGACCCAAACAACCGGGGAATGATATCGACGTATACTTGACTCCTCTAATCGAAGATTTAAAACGTATGTGGGAGACAAGTGTGGAAGTTTATGATGGGTATAAGAAAGAATATTTCAATTTGAGGGCTATGTTGTTCGGCACAAGTAATGATTTTCCAGCATATGGTAATTTATCATGATATAGCATTAAAGGTCAGTGTGCATGTCCTATATGTGAAGAGAGTACAAATTGGATGCGGTTGAATACTGTTCCAATATAATTTATGGATTTCGAAAATGTACATCTTAATAATACTACCTCCTTTCCTTTTTAATTACAAGCACTTCTTTTTTTCACCTTTATAAAGAAAAGCTAGTAGAGTAGTTAATGTGTTCATGTGTTAATATTTATAATATAACTTTAATGTATTCCACAATAATTTTTATATTCTAAAAAAAATTAATAATATTAATTAAAGTTATATTTTAAAGAATAAAATAAATGTACCTAATAAAGTAAAAAAAAAAGGTTATATTTGGTTTCTGATGGAAACCTTTTACAGCGCTTATTGGGAAAAGCGCTGTAAAATAGCCTTTTAAAAAATTAAATAAGGACGCCTTTTAGAGCGCTTTTTTAACAAGCGCTGTAAAAGGCTTTAAAAATAACATTCATCAGACACCTAACAGGACCTTATGTAACATGATTTTCTTCAAACACCTTGTACGCATTTTTTGCAAAAACACATTGTTAACAGGCTCTTTAACAAAAACACAATATTAACAAAAACATCAGACTCAAATCCATTTTTCGTAACATGGCAATAAGCCTGAAGACCAAGTTTCGATTTAAGAAGGAATGTAAAAAGATAAAAAAGGGTGTTGAACCTGAAGACCAAGTTTCGATTTAAGAATAAAAGGGAATGTAAAGAGATAAAAAGGGTGTTGAGGTGGCGATTGAATTGTTTGGAGGTTCAGCATAAAAGGAGTAAGCTTTGATGTTTGTGAAGAAGATGCATAAAAGGAGTAAGCTTTGATGTTTGGTGAAGAGGAAAAGTTTAAAAAATAACATAACAAAACACAAGAATAAGGCCTTTTACAACGCTATTTTAAATAAGCACTGTAAAAGATTCTTTTAAAAATAAAATAAAGAGACCTTTTACAGCGCTTGTTTGGCGCTGTAAAATAGCCTTTTAAAAAATTAAATAAGGACGCCTTTTAGAGCGCTTTTTTAACAAGCGCTGTAAAAGACTTTAAAAATAACATTCATCAGATACCTAACAGGACCTTATGTAGCATGATTTTCTTCAAACACCTTGTACGCATTTTTCGCAAAAACACATTGTTAACAGGCTCTTTAACAAAAACACATTGTTAACAAAAACATCAGACTCAAATCCATTTTTCGCAACATGGCAATAAACTTGAAGACCAGTTTCAATTTAAGAAGGAATGTAAAGAGATAAAAAGGGTGTTGAACTTGAAGACCAAGTTTCGATTTAAGAATGAAAGGGAATGTAAAGAGATAAAAAGGGTGTTGAGGTGGCGATTGAATTGTTTGGAGGTTCAACATAAAAGGAGTAAGCTTTGATGTTTGTGAAGAAGATGCATAAAAGGAGTAAGCTTTGATGTTTGGTGAAGAGGAAGAGTTTAAAAAATAACATAACAAAACACAAGAATAAGGCCTTTTACAACGCTATTTTAAATAAGCACTGTAAAAAACTCTTGTAAAAATAAAATAAAGAGACCTTTTACAGTGCTTGTTTGGAAAAGTGCTGTAAAAGGGCATTTTAAAAAAAACATTCATATAACATAATAAAACAATGAGGTCTATTACAGCACTTGTTCAAATAAGCGCTGTAAAAGACTCTTTTAAAAATAAAATAAAGAGACCTTTTACAGCGCTTATTTGAACAAGCGTTGTAAAAGGCTTTAAAAAAACATTATATAACATTCTAAATCAATGAGGTCATTTACAGCGCTTATTTGGAAAAACGATGTAAAAGAACCTTTTAAAAAATTAAATAAGGACGCCTTTTACAACACTTTTTTAACAAGCACTGTAAAAGGCTTAGGCCTTTTAGAGCGCTCTTTGAAAAAGCGCTGTAAAAGGGTTATATATATAATAGTAACCGCTTCAGTTTCCTCTTCATTACGTAAACTACACTATCATCTCAACCTTCATCGTTCTTCTCTTCTGTTGCAAACCCTATAATCCTGTCCATTACGAACTGTATTTCCACGATCATCTCCTTCATTTCGAACCTTATTTCCATCCAAGATCATTTCAAACCTTATATTTTCATTGAAATACGTAACCCTCATTACGTATTTCTTCAAACCGTTTTTCTGTGAACCTTATTTCTGTGAACTTTCTGCGTTCGCTATTTTCTTTGCATTTCATCTTTCTTCGAACCATTATTCAGGTATTGATGTTATCAATTTTTTGTAATCATTAAAATACTTGTTGAGCTTGTTTGAAATATATATACTGATACATGTTGAGCTTGTTGATGTTATACTAAACTGCATGTTGAACTTGTTGTAGTTAAATGGATACAAACAAAGATTTAGAATCTCAAAATGAAGAAGTTGGCATCTCTAAGGCTTATGAAAATGAAGTCAAACGTGGTGCAACTATAATGCAAAATATGATTAAAGCTAGAAGCAATGGCATCAAGTTTGAGGTTATACTATACTATACTCTGTTTGTTGTGTATTTTTTTTAGCTTTTTTTAATAGCATGTACTTACTATATGAGTTTATTAGGTTGGCTGGAATGAGAGTGGTCAGCCAATTGACCCCAACAGCTCTATGTTTGTAAGCTATATTGGGGCTGTTGTTCGTCAAAATATCCCAATTACAATTAACGATTGGAGAGATAAGGCATTGAAGGATGCCAAAGATATAATATGGAATGACATTCAAGTAAATTTTTTGATCCAATCTTTTGTCATTTATAATTTTTTTCATTGAAATACTTTACTTATAATTTTTTTCATTGCAGACGACTTTTGTCCTTGATGAGGGACGAAAGAGTTACCATTTAGAGAGTTGCTGGGAAAATCCATCGGGGATTTAGATCGCATCTCTCAAATTTCTATCTAAAAGATAGAGAAGGAAACACAACTGCTGAACCTCCAAAAATATATCAACATTATATATCAAATGATGAATGGAAAGCATTTGTTTCCAAACGTTCTGACCCCGCGTTTGTCATAAGTGATTAATTTATTAGCATTTGTGTGTTTTATTATTCATATTCGTAGCGTATTTTAAATTTTTATATAATTGCTATTTTTTTATATAGAATATTAGTAAGGCAAATCGCGAGAGGGCAAGGAATCCGACACACCCATACAAAAAATCACGTATGGGATATGCACGTCAAGAGCAAAGACTTGTAAGTAATTAAACATCATTTTTATTTAATGAGAGAATTTGTATTATAAACTATAAGTTCTAACTAATATTTTGTTTATGATCTTAATGAATAGCGACAAGACACCCAATCCGATCAACCGTTGGGTCGTCATATCTTGTGGATGGAAGCTCGTGTAAATAAGGATGGAGTGGTTGATAACGAAAATGTTCAAAAAGTAATACAACTTTGTGTAAGTATATTATGACTTTAATATTTTTAAATATTGTATTTATCACTTGAATACTTTTTAATATTGTATTTTAAAAATGCTATTGAACTTATCTTTTTAATGTTACATGTATTTTAGGAGACTATCGAACAAAGTGCTGAAAATCAAGAGGGCAACAAGGCTAGTTACAACGACATTCTGGGCAAAGTTTTTAATGTTCCTGAATATTCCGGTTGAGTTAGGGGGAAGGGATTTGGCGTAACTCCCAAAAGCTTTTTTCCTCAAGAGAAACGCCAAAAACCTTCCAACGAGGAAGTATTAGAGAAGCTCAGAATCCTATCAGAGCAAGTGGCACTCTTGGTGAATATGAATAAAGACAAGCAACTTTCGGATCAGCTCCAACGTGAAATACAAATGGAGAGCGAAACCGCGAGTTGCAACGTCGGTTTGAAAAGTATTCTCGAGGTAATTAATTACTTACTTGCTCATGTAATTACTTATGCATTAAACAATATTATATATTAACTGTACTTATGTTTTAACTATTGACTTAGGGTGTCACTTCATGTTTCCTATACTTGTCCTCGCCCACTCATCGGAAGGTGGGAAAAGGAAAATTGTACAATACTTTGGGAGAAGTATTGCACAATACTCCGATCCCTGCGGGCCATGTCAAAGTATCGCCTACTGTTGCTTTCGAACCAACTGCACCGTTGCCGATACCGGACAACAACGAAGATATGCAGATATTGAGCGAAGCTATTGGTAGTTACATGGCATGGCCCACAAACCTTGTTGCCCTCGTTAAAAGGCCTCCCATAAACGAATTAGTTACGTCTCCCGAAAAGGTTTGTAACATTTATTGCATAAGCTTTGTCAATTTTTTTAGATTTAATAAACTAACATATAACCTCATTTTTGTAGGTCCAAATAAATAAACCACCCGCACATCCAAAAAAAGGCAGCAAACCTCAAAAATTGGAGGTTAATGGAGCTGCCAAATCACAAATGCCGGAGGGCAATAAAGCTGCCAAACTTGCAGCAAGAAAAAAACTGGATCGAGGGAAATCAGTCGCTGCTACTGCTGCTCCTAAAATAAGTCAGCCATGCCTTGGTAAATACGGGGCGTGTCTTGACATCCAAGTAAAAAAGAACATGGGCAGCAGCGATGTGGAAACTCGATCCAGACAATGTAAAGAAATACATTATAGAAATGTTTTTAGGAAATATAGAAAAGGATAAATTGTTCTTCGCACCATATAATTCAGGGTACGTAATTTTATCTTTTTTAATTGATGAGAATTTAATTTATTAGTTGTGTATAAACAAAATTGCTTAACCAATTTTTTTTTGTTGTAGGGAACTTTGGGTGCTATTTGCAATCAATGCGGTCTCTGAAGTTATATACTATTTGGATCCCGTGCATGACAATTACAACAATCATTCTGAAATAAAGACTATGTTCGACACGTAAGTAATATTCATTTATTTCTTACATATATATATATAAATAATGTGTTTGTTCATGCTATAATAATCACATTTATTCATTCAATAGTGCCTTAAAAGTTTTTCGATCTTAAAGAGGTGCGATAGTGTCGAAGCAAAAGTCTAATAACATTACATGGATCCCAATAAAGTGCCCTCGTCAAACAAACAACATCGACTGTGGGTACTACGTATTGAGATTCATGAAGGAGATTGTTGACAAGAATAAAACTATTATTCCAAAAACGGTACGGTATTTTGATTATATGATTTTCATATATAAATTATCTATATATTTGATACTAACTTAATATAATATGTTCAATTTTTACATTGCAGTACTTTGACAATTCCAGTCCATCATATTCTGAGCAAGATCTGATGGAATTAAAGGAAGAATGGTGTGAGTATGTGCTTGAAATAAAAATTATTTGATTTTCTGGAAAATAGCATGCTGCTGGGCAAGGGATATGAATATTATAGATAGCTAGTGCATATTCTGTATATTTTTTTAGTTATTATATGTATATGATCATAGGACAATATATAAACATGCATATGAATATGTTGTAAATTAGGTTCAATGTATATGTAGTTACTTATGTTGTAAATTACTATGTTACAGGGTAATATATATGTATCATATTGTGTGAACTGCTTATTGTAAATTATTGTGTTACAGTGTAATATATATGTATCATATTGTGTGAACTGCTTATTGTAAATTACTGTGTTACAGGGTAATATATATGCATCATGTTGTAAATTACTGATTCTGGTTGTGTTGTATTGTGTGAACTGGTTCAAAATAATTTTGGATAAAAAGATAAAAGACAGCGCTTTATAAAAAAAATTGCCATAAAAAGCTAAAAAGCGCTTCTCAAATATATACAAGGCTTTAAAAAAAATGCACATTTTACAGCGTTTTTTTTTTGAAAAAGCGCTGTAAAAGGTACACCAAAATATGAATTATGGGTCTACCTTCTACAGTGCTTTTTACAACAAGCGCTGTAAAAGGTACACCAAAATATGAATAATAGGTGTGGATTTTACAGCGCTTTTTCGAAAAAGCGCTGTAAAAGGTACACCAAAATATGAATTCTAGGTGTGGATTTTACAACGCTTTTTCGAAAAGGCGCTGTAAAAGGTACACAAAAATATGAATACTAGGTGTGGATTTTACAGCGCTTTTTTGTAAAAGCGTTGTAAAAGGTACACCAAAATATGAATACTAGGTGTGGATTTTACAGCGCTTTTTTGTAAAAAGCGCTGTAAAATCCACACCTAGTATACAAATTTATACGCACATTTTACAGCGCTTGTTGAAATAAGCGTTGTAAAATGTGGATAATACGCGCACGTTATATTTACATGATTTATAGCGCTTTTTTAGAAGCGCTGTTGTATCTTTTACAGCGCTCGATTCCACAGCGCTTTTTTTAATGTCACTTGGGAAAGAGTTGCAATTCTTCTTCTGCCACTATTTGCGAAGGGACATATATAATTACCGTTCATATATTAACTGAAGTTATGTAATGGTCTGGTCTGGTGGCAAAACATTGTGTCTGTTCACGCATGACCCGGGTTTGATCCTGGCATTGCGCGTTTTCAAGGTGGAATTTTTCCAAAAAGAAGGAAACATGCAGATTTGAACTCGGGACCATACGTTAGAAAAGAATGAACATAGCCAATACACCAACAACAATATCATGTTATGTATAACCAATTATAGATACATATATTACCAATATTTTGGAAATATCTCACAATCCCCCACCATTTTCAAAATATACTTAGTCCCATAATTTTGGAAATATCATGGTTTCAGATAATGGTATCTTACAATTTGAACCATTACTTAGTAAGCTATGGGTTCCACTTATCCCGAATAGATTGGTAGACAAGCTTTGAACCAGTTATTCATTAGAACAAGTGTGCACAACTTACACATGAAATCTCGGTACTATCGAAAGAATTATAAAGATGACACATTTGTTAAGGCCTTGTGTCATGTACCCTTTTCATGAGAATTTAAGAGTCAAGCCCTTTAACTCTTCGAAGCGGCCTCACTTCATCCTCACATAGGTAGACTATATCAGAAATACACCCATAATATGTATTTCAGCAAAATTATGCTATATGTCTATTAAGAGTAAAACTCAACCTTCCAACTTTACACTTATGGTCCAAGTACTTTCAATCTTTGGGATATATCTATATTCAAGTACTTGCAATCATTCTAATAGTGTACTTTATCATTGAACTCAAGACTTGATGTTACTCAAGTGTGAGTCGACTTTCCACCATTGATGATTAATTAGATATGGGCTTGAGTCCCATCCCCAATGATGCCTTTAACACCATGTCCCTTGTCAGACCTTTCGTCAAAGGATCTGCAAGATTCTTTTCAGTTCTTACAAACACTATGGATATTACTCCATTTAAAATTAAATCCTTTACATAGCTATGTCTTAGACCAATATGTCTAGATTTTCCATTATATACTTGACTGTATGCTTTGGACAATGTGGATTGACTATCGTAATGTATAGATACCGGTACCATTGGCTTTGGCCAAATTGGTATCTCATATAACAAATTTCTTAGCCATTCTGCCTCTTTACTACCTGCAGCTAGGGCAATGAACTCTGCAGCCATGGTGGAGTCGGTAATGCAAGTTTGTTTCTTTGATCCCCAAGAAACTGCACCTCCACCAAGGTTGAAGATCCATCCACTTGTGGAAGCATGATCCTCAACATAAGTTACCCAACTGGCATCTGTATATCCTTCCAAAACTGAACGATATCCACTATAGATTAAACTATAGTTAATTGTTCATTTTAAATATTTTAATACTCTATTAACAGCCTGCTAGTGTTCTTTACTTGGATTGCTAGTATACCGACTTAATCTACCTACAACATATGCTATGTCAGGTCTGGTACAGGTCATGACATACATCAAGCATCCGATTACCTTTGAATAATGTAGTTGTACCACTGGGCATCCTTTATGTGGTTGTAAACTAACATTTTTACCAAATGGAGTAGAAACAGATTTGCAATTAAATTGATCAAATTTATTTAGTACTTTCTCAATATAATGAGATTGAGATAAACCAATATTTACTCCATCTCTAATGATTTTAATTCCTAAACTCACATCTACTTCACCTAAATCTTTCTTATAAAAAATTTTTGATAAGAAAGTTTTAGTTTTCTCCACCTCATCTAAATTGGTGCCAAAGATTAACATATGATCCACATATAAACAAATCATAACACCATTTCCATTATGAAATTTACTATAAATACACTTGTCAGATTCATTTATTTTATATCCAATAGAAAGCAAAACTTTATTAAACTTTTGGTACCATTGTTTGGGTGCTTGTTTTAACCCATGTTAGGATTTATTTAATCAATATACACACTTTATGTTCTTGTCCTTTGATAATAAATCCTTCAGGTTGTTTCATATACACCTCTTCATCTAACTCTCCATTTAGGAAAGCAGTTTTAACATCCATTTGATGGATTACAAACTTATAGATTGAAGCTAGTGCCAAAAGCACTCTTATGGATGCAATTCTTGCAACAGGTGCATAAGTATCAAAGTAGTCGATACCTTCTTTTTGTGTAAACCCTTTGGCAACAAGTCTAGCTTTGAATTTATCAATGGTAACATCAACTTTCATTTTCTTCTTAAAGATCCATTTACAACCTATTGGTTTGGATCTAGGTGGGAAGTCTACTAATTTCCAAGTTTTATTCCCCACAATTGAGTCCATTTCCTCTTGGATGGCTTCTTTCCAAAAGGAAGAGTCTTGAGACTTTATTGCCTCTTCATATGTGTTTGGGTCACTTTCTAAATTGTAGCAAATTGGTCCATAATTGTTACTGGAATCATTTGTTCCTTCTACAAGGAACATAAAGAAGTCTAGGCCATAATCTTTCTCTTTTCTGGCTCTTTTACTTCTTCTGGGTTCTGAACATGTCAAAGTATCATTATTAGATACATTATTTTCTAGACTTTGTACACTAGAACATACAATTTGCTTGGGATGTGGAATTGAGTTAAATCTATTTTCTTAAAAAATTGCATCTCTTGAGTCAATCACTGTGTTAATAGGATATGAGTCATTAGATTCAACAACCATTAATCTATAGGCCTTGCTATTTTCAGCATAGCTCAAAAATACACTTTCGATTCCTCTTTCTCCATATTTCTTTCTTTTTGGTTCAGGAACCTTAACAATTGCTCTACAGTCCCAAACTTTTATACAGTTAAGATTGGGTTTTCTTTTCTTCCAGAGTTCATATGGGGTTATCTTGTTCCTTTTATTGGGAACTCTATTTAGTAAATAACATGCAGTTAGCATGGCTTCACCCCAATAACCTTTAGATAAACCAGAATAGGATAACATAGCATTGACCATTTCTTCTAATACCCTATTTTTCCTTTATGCAATTCCATTTTGTTGTGGGGAATATGGTGTAGTTGTTTGATGCACAATAGTGGATTCAAAATTCTCAGGATGATAGAACTCTCCTCCCCTATCACTTCTAAAACACTTAATAAAAGTTTCATGTTGAAGTTCTACTTGTGCTTTAAATATTTTAAATTTGTCTAAAACTTCATTCTTAGAGTGCATTAAATAAACATAACAAAATCTAGAGTAATCATCAATAAAAGTGACAAAATACTTTTTACCACCAATTGTAGGCCAACCATGTAAATCTCATACATCAGAGTGAATTAAATCTAATACCTTAGAACTTCTTTCAACACTTTTAAAGGTTGTCTAGTGATTTTAGTTAGCATGCAAGTAGTACATGAATTTGAATTTTTATCAAAAGTCGGAATTAAATTTGATTTCATCATATCATTCAATTTTTTAAAGTTAATATGTCCTAGTCGCATATGCCATAAATCACAAGACTCAACAATATAAGCAGAAATCGTATTACTATTATTACAGTTACTAACAACATTACATTTGAACATATTCTCACAAAGGTAACCCTTCCCTACAAACATACCACCCTTAGAGAGAATAAATTTATCTCCCTCAAATACACTTTTGAACTAAAATTATTAAGTAAAGGTACAGAAATCAAGTTCTTCCTAGGAACATAAAATACATCTTTAAGAGTAAGTACTTTTCCAGAAGTGAATTGAATCTCCACTGTTCCTTTTCCTTTGACTTGGACAGTTGAGGCATTTCCCATGTACAAAATACTTCCATCTTCTTCATCAATGGTCTTAAATTGTTCTTTGTTTTTTCACACATGGCGGTTAGCACCATAGTCTAAAATGACAACAAGATTATCTTTTGTTGCACTTGAATTCTTATCTTTGTTCTTCTTTTTCAAGAACCTGCACTCATTTTTAAAGTGTCCTGGTTTTCCACAATGATAGAAAATTCTTTTTCTTTTCTTTCGATGTTCATTATTACCATTGTGTTTTTCATGAGATTTATCAAAATCTCGATTTCTTTTCTTAAAAGATTTGCTTGAATTTCCTTCCTCCATTACATGGACCTTTTCATGAGAAAATTGGTTTTTAGTATCCTCTTGTTTACGATACTCTTCTTCTTAACGAAGGTGATTACCCAATTGCTCAAGTGATATGTCCTCTTTCTTATGTTTCATAGATTTTTTTGAAATCTTTCCACGAAGGTGGAAGTTTGTCTATTATAGAGGATACAATAATGGTTTCATCCATGTGCATCTTATGTTGTTTGTAGTTATTAAGAATACGTTCCATCTTATGCATTTGTTCCATTACTGATTTATTATCAATCATTTTATAATTATTAAATTGAGAAATAAGAAATTTCTTACTTGTAGCGTCTTCTTGTATGTATCTTGACTCCAATTTCTCCCATAGTTCCTTTGCAGATATGCTTCTTTGATATATATCGAACAAGGAGTCAGACATTCCGTTGAGAATATGGCCCATGCATATATAGTCATCATTGTCCCACTTTTGCCTTTCTCTTGTTTCTGCCAGTGTTTCCACTTCCTTCTCCAGCGGTCTTGTGGTGTTCAGAACATACACTATCTTCAAAGTTGTAATGAGAAATTTCATCTTTTTCTGCCAACGGATAAAATTTCCTCCATCGAATTTCTCCAACTTCACAAAATTAGAAGTCATTTCTTTGAGTGATGCAGCCATTGATTGAATATAAAATCGAACCTAAAGATTGTTGGATCTTTATTGGTGACAATTGCTACAAGAATTTAATAGTGAAGTTGTTGATGAAGATTCTATGTAGTAAATTCCAAAGCGTGTTGTTACACCAGCCTTTAGGTTCGATTTGCCCCCACCAATCGGATGCAAATGAGAGAACCAGCGAATCCCCTTCAGGGTACTTTGGAAACCTTGATATGATTTGCACAATCACACCAAGAATATCTCTCAATAGTATGTTACAAAATAATGTTACCTATTCTTTTCTCATGCATTAGAAAATAATAAGTTGACTTAGTATATGAGAATGAGTGAAAGAAAATGGATGACAATTACTTGAATTCGTTGTTTGCATCATGTCCATGTAATTACCCTTGTTATTTGGGAGTTAGTTATCATTTCTTGGGAATTTTGTTAGAGTCTATTTGAGTTTGTTTTAGTTTTCATAGGTTGATATAAAAAATGGTTGTTTGCCTTTCATCATCTTGTATCTTTTCAAATTAATGATTGAATAAAGACGAATCATTATTCAGTTTATACAACTTCTCATCCATATTAATATAGTATCAAGAGCAATTCTCTGATCCTCTTTCCTTTTGTCTCGTTCCTTTCTTCCACTTCTGAAATCCTTTTTCGGTTGATCGCATCTCCATGGCTGACAACACTACTCTCTATTCGGATTTTGCAACCAATGCATATAATCCCTATTATTTGAGCCCTAATGAAAACCCCTTTTTCGTGCTTGTAACCCTATTGTTGGATAGAAAAAATTATTCTTCCTGGTCGTGCGCAATGATGAGTCCCCTTTTGTTGTAAATTTAGAACATCAGCCCTCAATCAACTTCTACAAATGTTTCAAAGCAATGTGTGTGCTTCTCCTAAAACTAATACACCAACAACCTCTACAAATTATGTAGTTTGTTCTTATCCCTCCATCAATTCAATTGCCAATCCTAAGATAGGTAACAATAATATTCTTTGGATTATAAACATTGGTGCTACATATCATATTACTTGTTCTCTAAAATATTTTATTGTTTTTCATTCAATTAAACCCTTTATCACGAATATGCCTAACGGTTATCAAACCACTACAAACATTTCTGAAACTGTTAATATTTCTGATCAAATTACCTTGCACAATGTTACTATATACCAGGATTAATCTTTTATCTGTAGCAAGATGATCAATTCTTTAAATTGTTTCTTTACTTTTTGTGCTCATGATTGTTTGATTTTGCATAAGCACACCAAGGAACTAATTAGTACAACTGAGAAACATGGCGATCTTTATGTTTTCAAAGCTTGTGCCACGATTTTCCTTCATCTCTTAATAGTTCTTCATGTTGCAATATGACTATTGATGATCATGTTGTATTCTGGCACTATAGACTAGGTCACTTATCTGACTCTATTGATAAATGTCTTTCTTTAAAATTCTCATTTGTATCATATAAAAATACAATTGATTTTCCTTCGGTGGCGGATCTTCTTGGGAGCAGGAGCCACGACACCCTATATTTTTTTTAATATATATATTTTTTTTTAATATATATGTATATATAATAACTAACAATATATTATCAAAATAATAATGATAAATTATTAAAATATCCTTAAATTTTATTGTTGATTTTGAGTAATTTTCGCCTCTATCTTCTCCACTTATGTACTCTCTCGAACCAACAAACTCTAACACCCTAATTAGTCACTCAACTATTAACTAGCTTTTTTATGTTAATCATTGATATATGATATAATGTGGTACTATTTTTAATTGTGAATTATTTTAATTAATATGTGTATTTTTTTTTAGGAGTGACACGATATTTAAACATAAAAAAATTGATGCATTTTTTCAAAAAGAAATTTTTTGACAAAGATGAAAATTATAAAATGGATATATTTTATTTGATAGAATTGTGTGAATTGTGTGATTTGTGAAAATTGTGTGATTTGTGAAAATTGTGTGACTTGTGAAAATTGTGACTTGTGAAAATTGTGTGACTTATGAAAATTAAAATTCTAATTTGTTTCAACTTGTCTACTATGTATGAATTGTGTGATACTCTAAAAAACACGATATGACTTTTAAAAATTTCAATTATAATATTTAAATTTCAATTATAACATTTCAGTTAATATTTGTCTCTCCCCGGCTCCCCCAAATATTTTGTGCAAGATCCGCCACTATTTTCCTTGTGATATATGTCACTTTTCTAAGCAAAAAGCTCTTCCTTATACGAATAGTAATTCTAAGAGTACTCATATGTTTGAATTATTGCATGTTCACATTTGGGGGCCCTATGCCACTTCCTCTATTTTTGGTCATAGATATTTTTTGACTCTTGTGGATGACTATAGTAGATTCACTTGGATTATCTTAATGAAACTTAACAGTGTAACTAGACAACATCTGAAGAATTTTATTTCATTTGTTGAAACTTAGTTTAATATTAAACTTAAATATTTAAGGAGTGATAATGGTGTTGAATTTCTTATGACTGATATCTTTCTTTCAAAAAGTATTATTCATCAAAGATCTTGTGTTTAGTGTTCTCAACAACATGGTGTTGTTAAGTGCCAACATCAATACATTCTTAATGTTGCTAGATCTTTATCCTCTCAATCTAATATTCCTATTTGTTTTTGGTATTTTAGCATGCAACATACAATTCATCTTATTAATAGAATACCTAGTCCTCTTTTGGAAAATAAATGTCCTTATGCTTTGTTATATAAACATCCTCCTACTATATTGCATCTTAAACCTTTTGGTTGCATAGCTTATCCATGCATTACTCATAATAATAAGACTAAATTTGTTAATCGTTCTCGAAAAAATATTTTTTTAGGTTATAGAGATGGGACCAAATGTTATCTCCTTTATGATGTTATTTTACATGAATTTGTAGTATCTAGGAATGTAATTTTCTATAAAATTGTTTTCCCTTTCTCTAACAATGTTACTTCTTTGGCTAGTGTCATTGCTGATGTTGTAGTCACTTTAAGTGATGATCACACTGATTGTAATAATCTCCTATTGAGGCTGTCACACCGATTATCCAATCACGTATCCCTAATACTGCACCATACACCTATTCAGTTGCTATTTCAGTCTCTATATTTCATTAGCAACCGATTTAGTGACGGAAAAATATTTAGTTCATAAATTTAAAATAACGGTCTCTATTTCGGTCACTAGTGTGACTGAAAATATTTGGTCTCTAAATCGGTCACTATAGACGAAATTTCTAATAGTGATAATTAAGACATTCAACTAGACTGAAAAGTACATCAGCCTACATAGAAGACTACCAATATAGCCTATTGCCCTTACAGATACCCAATAGCCTACTTAAAAAAAAATACATAAAATGGCTAAGTAATATTAGAGTCATTTAGTTGTAATAATAAGAGATAAATAAGATTTAGAAGGATTTTAATTAATTAAATGAATTGTAACTGTAATTAAATACAATTAAAAACCTTAAAGGAATTCTTTGAGGTAAGTTTGGGGGAGCACTAGTATTATAAATTAACAGTTATTCTGTAGTGAAAAAGAGTAACACAAATGTGTACTAAAAAATATAAAATAAAATAAATTCTTTTTTATAATTAACTGTGCAACCTCATTACAAATGAGAGTCATTCAAGTAAAAAGGCATAAGAACAAGTCTCACAGAGTAATCGGGTGGCCTATATAGAAATTAGAATCATTCACATCAAAAGGTGGGACACTTAAGTAAGAATAAAAAAATTAACCCTAATATGTTAAAAAAACCTAAGTTAAAGAATTGGATTTCTCAAACAAACTCTCAATGCATGCCTTGATTCTTTTTAGATTAGGTAATTCTAGTTGTAATTATGTGTAACTAAGTTATTGAATTTTGAACATCACCTTTGATCTTATGCAATTTTGCACAACACATATACACAGACAAGCGAGAGGTTCTAGTTTTGCTAAGGTTGAGGTTTGGTTTATCATTATACGGTGGTTTAAATATCTAAGTTTGATGAAGGAACATTTGTCTAAATTTTGTTTAAATTGATTGAATGATGATTTTGTCTTTGTTGTATATTTTCTTTTTATTGCATGTCGATAGGTACTAGTTCAAGTTTGAGGTGTGACAAATCTTAGTAATAAGATATATCTAATATTTTTGCAAGGATTATTATTTGATAATTAGGTAATTCATGATTGGTTATTTTTAAAAAATTGGGATATATAAGATTTTTTAATTATTTTGAGTAAACTACAATTTTATGATTGCTTTTGAAGATTTCACGTGTTTGTTCTAAGTTTGTTGGACTATGGAGTTGAGTTGATATGAAAGGTGCTGCACAATGATGTAGTACCAATATATTGAAGCAAAGTTAAAGAAGGATGAGGGCTCTAGTGAGATGAAGAGTGTTATAACATCTTAGAGTGTCTTTGTTACAAACCGAGAAGAATTAAACATCATAGTACTGCTTTAAACATCATAGTACTGCTAAGTTGGAGGCCTGGACTGATCAAGGACAATGGCGCCATCTAAAAAAATAGGTAGTCCTCTTTTGTACCTACATTGAAGGACACAAGGCAAGAATATTGCTTATTCCGTGAACTTTTTCACCAATTATAGTGTCATCTAGTGTAGGTTCATAAATGTAAAAATGCATATTACTAGAAATAGGCATAACACTCTTTCTAATGGCAAAATGGGTGCTTGATGCTCAATTTCTTTGTCGACTATCGCATCTAAAATCTCGATTTGATTGCATCCTTCTCTTTCTTTTGAATGTTCCATGGCTTTTAAAATATTTAAAGTGACAGTTTCTTCATTTACCTTTAAAGTTAAGGTGTCATCCGCTACATCAATCATAGCTCACCATGTTGCTAAGAATGGTCTCCCCAAGATCAAAGGAATGTCATTGTCCTCCTCCATGTCTAGTACCACAAAATCCACTAGAAAAATGAACTTATCTACTTTGACCAACACATCTTTCACCACTCTACATGGGTGTTTCATTGAGCGATCCTAATACTGTATAATCAGTTGTGTATCTTTGACTCTTCCTATGCCTAGCTTTTTGTATATGAAAAGGGGCATAAGACTTACACTATCCCCAAGATCACACAAGGCCTTCCCAAAAGTTCTATTTCCAATATCGCAAAGGGATATATAAGCTTCCAGGATCCTTGAGCATCCAACATAATTCTAGTGTTGGGCCTCAAACCATTACAAAATATTTGCATCTCAGCAGTGTCGTCATAAGCATGATTGAGGCATCCTGCTAGTAAACTCTTGAACCTTCTGTAAGTATCACGAAGAGACTCTCTTTCTTTTTGTTTGTAACTGGAAATCTCTTGCCTTTTCTAACGAACAAAACTGAGGGAAAGTATTGTTCCAATAACTTATCTTCTAGGTCATCCCATGAGGTGATGCTACCGACAAGAAATGAATTACGACACTTCTTATTATCATCTTTCAACGACAATAGAAATAGCCTCAACCTCTTGGCTTCTTTAGAACAACCATCCACCTTCACTGTTTCATATAGTTCAAAGAAGTTTGTGAGATGTGTATTGGTGTCTTCATTATGTTTTTCTGCAAAATGTATCTCCTTTAACTCTCGGTATAGAGCAGGACTAACTTCAAACTTGTTGACTGGAATTGGTGGGTTATGGATAGCCAACCAAGAACGGTTTCTATTTCGATTCCCTTACTTGTCGAGGGTGCGTTTAAGTGGGGTTGGATCAACCATTTCCATAAATATGAAGAAATCCCCCAAATCCTCTTCTTCCACTACTAATTGTCTTTCCCTTTTTCTCATTTCTCGAACTGCCTTTTGATTTACTTTCGCAATTTTTTCGATTTCTGGATCAAAAAAAAAAATTAGCTGAGGATTGGTCTCTCATAGCACGTTAGATAAATTGTGAGTAATGAACAATTTTAAAATACAGAAAAATAAATAATTAAGTAAAACTAAAACCGTTTTAAAACAAATTTTTTTCTTTTCGAAATTGAAAATAAAATGAATGCAAAAATTTTATTGCAGAACAAATTATTTCAATTATGTAAGTAAATCATAACTCAATAGTGATATGACAATCTCCGACAACGGCGCCAAAAATTTGATAGCATTTCAACAAGTGTACTGAATCATTGCAAGTAATAATTAAAACAGTAGTACCGAATGTCGAACTCAAGGATTGCGTTTTACTATTGAAAATTGAACAAATATTTGATCAAGCAATAAAAAGCATTAAGTACACAGATGATTTTCGGAATTTATTGAAATTATATTTGAAATTAACAACCGTAATAAAATTGATTACAAAAATTTAATTATGAAAATTGAACAAAAAGTTTTCGAATTGATTGAAATAATATTTAAAATTAACAACAGTGATAAAATTGATCATTTATTATAAGAAAAATGTCAGGGATAAGTTTCACTTCGAATCCAACTTTGGTGTCTATTTTGATCCTAGTTATTTGAATTCCTTTATTGAATTATTACCGAATTCTTTTAATTATTTTTGCCCTAATGTCTTAGTGACATAACCTTTAATTCCAAAGTAACCCCTAAGATTAGAATTAGAATTAAGCCTTATCGTACATGAATTTCAAAGATTAGAATTAAACCTTATCGTACATGAATTCTCTTGTTAAACTACTGCATTTGCAACTAATTTTATTAGTTTCATAGCTTGCCTATGTCCCTAGACTACGATATCATGAATTTCTCATATTAAGCATTCGTAAAGTCCACTCCCGTTCAAAATATGAATCGTAGAACATTTTAAAGTTGATCAAGCAATAAAAAAACATTAAACACATAGATGAGAAAAATAATTCAGTAAACTCATTCATATAACTTGAAATCATATCAGTAAAATAAGGGTTTCATGTTGTTACCCTCATCCTTAACAAATAAGGTTTAATTACTCGTGATAGAGATAGAAAAGATAGAGATAGAGAAGAATTATAAGAAAGATTCATAAATGATTCAAGATAAAATTGCTCAAATGGTGTTAGAAACGATCGTCTTTGAGTTTCTGTGTTAGGGTACAAGTCTCCCAACTTCCCAATAGTCCAAAAGATCCCTCAAAAGTGAGAAAAACATGTTTTAATATATTCTGATATGATTTGGGTGCCTCTGGCGTGCCTCATGCACACCTAGACAAAATCAAGATGTGAAATTATTATCGAAATGTGCCTAAGGCGCGCTTCAAGCACACAACATCTTTTGTCTGACGTGTAGTGCAATTTTCGCCTCTTTGAATTTTGAATTTGGTTCCAGTGTCTTCATTAAAGTTGTATCTATAGATCTTAGCTTTTATTTTCACTTAGTTTGACTCCAATTGGAAATCTACAACTCCAGATATGGATGAAATACTCAACATAGGTCATGTTGATTTCTCACCAAAAGTCAACAATGCTCTAAAACAACAAAGCAATGTATAGATAATAAAAGATATTGCAATTAAGTGTTCAAATTAACTAATAATCACATATATATAAGGCTAAAGATAATGAAAAATATTCATATGTTGAAGAGTCGTCAATTACCTATCTTTGAAAAGCACACTAAAAAACACAAGTTAAAAAACAACACAATTTAGAACCATAATTAGAAATTAATTAACTTTGTTTGATTATCATCAAAACATTAATTTGTGATTTTTTCTCAACACTTCTATCCAAAATCCTTCAAAGACAAAAGTTCTCTGAAGTCTTCTACACCTACGTAGCTCTGTGCATGTGTATTTCTTTCTCCCAATCTTCAGTAATCAACCAAAAACATTACTAAAGGGAGATAAAGAGAAAATGAGGAAAACCCCAAAGCTCACACAAGACATTAGAGTTTGAAGAAATTGAGCCTTGATATAGTAGATATCTTCCATAAATCAGCTCCCGTTGAAAGGGATTATCCTTAGAAAAATTGTTAGTTCTTTTCCTATAATTGTTTTTGCATTTTGCATGTGGGTTTTTGAGTTTGATTTTAGTTTATTTTACTGATTTGAAATGATTTTTATGGGTTTAAAATAGTGGGTTCCTTAAAATTTGAGAGTGAGAGAAAACTATGAGTTTTAGAATGCTAGAAATGTTGAAAATTTGCATTTAACTACTCTTTAAATCATCCATTATGTATTTGTGGTGTGATGATTCTGATGTGTTAGGAATTCCAATAAATAGAATTAATCCCGGTGGTTGAAATATAAAGTTAATGTGTTCCCAGAATTCAAACACACGTCGTTCTACTTCTAATTCTTTTTATTATTTTGCCTCTGAATTTCTTCCCTTTCGTCTTTGATTTTCTTTTGCTATCGTTGCCTCTGATTTTCTTTGGTTTGGTCTCTAATTTCCTTCTTTTATTTTGTCTTTCATTTTCTTCATTTTTGCCTCTGGTTTTCCTCCTATCATGGTGCCTCTGATTCAAGTATGACTCTTATTATGTTGCCTCTAATACATACATGTTTATGGTCATGCTTCCTCTAACTCTAATCATGCTGCCTCAGATCCAAGAATGACCGAGATCAATATGCCTCTGATAATTTTGCGTCTATTCAGAAATCTGATTCTGGTGATGCTACCTCATATCCAACTTCCTCTAATCACGTTGCCTTTGGTCAGAGTCAGCCATCCAAACTATTTGATCAAAATGAAAAATTTAAATGACATAACCCAATATAAATGAACAACTAGCTAAGATTTTTTTAATGGATGATTGAAGTTAAGTTACGTTTTAATTCTATTACCTTGCTGAGTTGATTAAATGGTTATATTAATCGTATAATGAAATGTGCATTGTATACATAACATTACATATGCATTGCATTCATCAAGTCATGCTATTCATGGTCCAAGTACACAATGAGATATTTGATGATTGTTTCAGGCATGAAACAATGGATAAAGGAAGAACGAATCGGGACATTGATTTGGGGGTCATGAACTAACCAACTTTACCAAGAGGTCTTAAGTATCTTGGTGACCTATGTCAAGCTAATTGGGAAAAAAATTGTACTCTAAGGAAAAGAAGAAATCATGCGTAATTTAAGGGAAATAAAGAGGAATATAATATTTTTCATATTTTAAGGACAGAAGGATTTTGACATTTGTAAAGTTAAAGATTGTTTTAAAGATAACATTGAATATTCTATGTCATGCTTTTCATTACATTTAACTTATTTCTCATTATCTCTCTCCTTTTATAGAACTCGTTGAGATTATTATATTATTCTCTATTTTTATGTATTATTATAACAAATAAGAGTGATTGAGGTTGGGAGTTAAGAAAATAGAGGATAGAATTATGTAGTGATATAGTTTAAGTTTGTACATAAGATGATGCTTGTATACTATGTATTATATAAATTTATAACAATTTTCTAGATACATGGTGATTGTTCCTACAAGTTCATTTGCTTTATTATTTTTCAAATCCTTTGATTGTTTTCACTCTTTAAATGTTTTGGTTGTTTTGAAGATTTGTGAAATTTCTTTTTCAATAGTGGAAGCTTTGTACAAGAAAATGTTCTTTTTTTCAGCTTAACGTTTTTTCGACATGCACTAACATCTTGATGTTGATATTTAAACGGGGATAAAAATGAATTTGTTGTCTCTTGTGCAGTCAGGTTTCCACAAAACCATAAAAATGAATCGTACAACATGGGTAAATCAAAACTTGTCAGTTGAAGCATAAATTGTTTAATGTAATATAACTCTTCTCCAATGCACTAACATTGGTTTTTTACCAGACGCTTGCTTTTATGCCAAAGGATCTAGTGCATGTGATTACTAGATGTGCATAATCAAAACATGTGCTATAAGGTATTAGACACATTATAGACCATAATGACTCATTTCATTATATGGTGTTACAAGACGATCAACACATCGTCTTGATTCTATCTATGAGAAGTTTCGTTTGTACATTAGACAAATTGTCAAAAGATAAATTGCTCTTTACATGACTTTGTTATGATAAACATTAATTATATATCGTTCTACATGAACCAACTTAATTCCAACATATTGAATGCCATATATGTAATCTACAATCAGACATATGTATATGCATTTCTCACAGTAATCATTCTAACTACCCATAGCAATCAAATTATATTTCAGATGTACCACAACAATCAAGTTACACATCATGGTTCAATAATCATAAATAGCATACAAAATTAAAAATCATCTCCCAATATTTATGGCATATCATCTTGTGGATAAATGGCCAACAATGAAATAACTCTCATTTAGTGTCATTCATAAGAGTCATCAAATAAGCCTTAGCTACCATTAACTATTTATCCCTGTTAAGATTTGAGTCTCCTTAAACATATAAGTTATTTTGCACTAACTATCTCGATGTGTATAAAATATTTCCCTCACCATTCAAAGAGAAGTAATCATTCAAGTGATTGTCACCAACAAGCTTTAGATTATTGCACCAAGCTCAATCAAATAGAATTGTCTTTGTGAAAATATCTATGCTTATACCGAAAATCTTCAGACACAAGTTTTCCGGTACAGAATTATATTCCGGAAAACTTCACCCACAAGGTTTCTGGGACATAAATTGTTACCGGAAAACTTCATACCCTAGTTTTCCAGTACAGAACAATGTTTTCGAATTTAATTCTTTAATTTTTTTAATTTTTTTAATTTTTTTAATTTATTTTAAATGTTATCAGATATATGAATGAACCGTTACTATTAATGGATAAAACATGTGTCGATACTATAAATATTTTTGACACAAATCAGGTATGAATAAATAAAAGTAATATTAATATTGTAAAAATACATTATGGTGATTAATTATAATTTATTTTACTTCAGATATTTGATTCAAGGGATGCTGTTGTGAAATGGGCAAAAGAAATCGGCATAAAAAATAAAGTTACTGTTATTATCAGAAGATCAAATATAGAGACAAGAGAGAAAGGAAGGAGAAATGAATTAATATTAGGATGTGACAAAGGAGGAAAATACAAGGGTGCTACTAGTTTAACTCGAAGTTCAACAAAAAAGTATGATTGTTCTTCCAAGCTTAGATCAAAACCATTAAAAGATGGTTCATGATGGATAGTTAAAGTAATTTGTGGAATTCACAACCATGAATTACCTGATACTTTGGAAGGGCATGCATATGTTGGACGCTTAGATGATGAAGAAAGAAAGCATGTTTATGACTTAACAAAATATAATATTGCACCGGGACACATATTACTCTCATTGTAAGACCGAGATAATAGTAATGTTACTAAGATCTCACAAATATATAAATAGAGGAGTGTCATTCGATTGCACTTGAGAGGTAATAGAACAAAGATGCAACATTTATTCAAGTTAATTGAAGATGCAAAATATGTGTGTTAGAATAGAATGCGTGAAGACTCCGATGTTATGAGAGATATTTTTTGGGCGCATCCAGATTCAGTGAAGTTGTTGAATTTGTTTTCGATTGTGTTGATTATGGACAGTACCTACAAAACCAATAAATACAGAATGCCATTACTTGAAATTGTTGGTATGACATCAACATAGAATACATTTGTAGTTGGATTTGCTTATTTGGAATGTGAGAGGGAAGAAAAATTTTGTTGGGCATTAGAAAGACTAAGAGATTTATTTGTTACACAAAATAAATTTCCTCAAGTAATTCTGACAGACAGAGATCTTGCATTAATGAATGCAGTCAGTATTGTATTTCCAAATGCTATTAATTTACTTTGTCGATTTCAAATTGACAAAAATGTTGGAGCAAAATGCAAGCAATATGTCTTAAAGGATAGAAAAGAGTCGGTATTGAATATGTGGAAAGACATTATGTATTGCAATGATGAAAAATACTATAGCATGCGGTTGCACATGTTTGAACAATCATGTGTTGATTCTAAAGTGTTTGTTGATTATGTGAAAGAAACTTGGTTGAATCCACATAAGGAAAGATTTGTTAAAGCATGGACAAATCAAGTGATGCATTTGGGGAACACAACGACTAATATGTATTTAATGTCATTTTATTATATATTGTTGAATATCATTATATTTTCTAATGTGATTGTAAAATTTTATTATAGGGTTGAGTCAGCTCACTGGAAACTAAAGTTAATGTTGAAAAACAGCATGGGTGATCTATGTAAATGTTGGGAGGCTATGAACAACATGATAAGGTTGCAACATAAAAAAATCAGGGTCTCGTTTCAAAAAAGTTTTTATGATGAAGAGCATGAGCACATAAATCCATTTTATCATAGATTGAATACATTTGTATCAAGAGAAGCTCAAAGACGTATTGCTGAAGAATATGACAAAGTTGAGTGGGTGGATGTTGACAAATTTGTATGTGGGTGTTCTATCAGAAGGACATATGGGTTACCTTGTGTTTGTGAATTGGGATAATATAAATTGTTGGATGAACAAATTCCTTTAGATTCTGTGCATATTCAATGGAGAAAATTAAGCATGGAATGTGAACTCACCCAAGACATAGAAGATGGATCAGAATTGGATATGTCTACTGAGATGAATGCGTTATGGAAATGATTTAGAACACTCGATGTTATAGGGGAAGCGAGTGTTGAAGAGTAAAGTGTGTGAACTTGCTTTTCCAAGTACAAATTCAATGTGTCCGCCACCTGATAAAGTCAAAACCAAAGGACGTGTGAAGAAGAGTAAGGGTAAGAAGCCGGATGGATATGATGTATATCGAGACTCTTCTTACATTGAGCATGTTAATGCAACATATTGTGAAGATATTGATTCCCAACCCTCTCAGTCATCTCAATCTTCAAAACAATTGTTCTTGAGACAATTTCCTAAAGTTATTCAGCCATACATTGATGAAATATTTGATGTGGTCGCGGATGGAAATTGTGATTTTCGCGCTATTGCATTATTGGTTGGACACAGTGAAGAGTGTTGGTCTTTGGTACGCAATAGTTTGGACCATGAGATTGCTTCTCATGTAACTCCATATGATAGATTGTTCTTAGGACGCATTAGAGAAATAAGGGATTCGTTGAAGATATTCGGCTTAGGTATTCAGCCCATGGATAAATGGTTGTCCATACCTGATATGGGTTACGTGATAGCGACAACATATAATATTATTCTTGTCACGTTTTGTTAGACATTTTCAATGACTTTATTTCCTATGAGGGATTCACATTCCAATATGACAAAATTTGATCGCATTTGTTGTATCAGGTTTGTTAATGGAAATCACTGGGTTCCGGTAATTATTTTCTTCCATTTAAATTTATTTTAATGTTTATTAATTTTTTAATTAATTTTCGTTCTTAATAAATTTATTTAATTTTTGCAGTTAAAGATGAAAGATGGATTTCCATTGCCAGAAATTGCACCAGATTGGAAGCAATATCGCACTGATGAAGCAACTTCTTGGGCAATAGCATATAGAGGGCGTCTACAACACTGGGGTTATTTATTAGGTCGATTACCACGTGTTACCCAAAATCCACCTACGAAACCCGTAGATGCAATGTCATTACATGAACCTTAATGTTTAAAATTGATATTTCGTAAAATCGTACTAATTAAATTTAGATTTTTGTCATTCAATTTTATATTGTAATTTAATTAATAACGATAATTAATAATAATTTAAAAGTGTTCATAACAAGTAACTAAAATAACAACAATTCATAAACATGTTCATAACAAGTAACTGACATAACAATAATTCATAAAAGTGTTACTACTCACTAGTGTGACTATGTAATAAATACAATGCTTTAACAAAATGAGTATACAACTCATCATTCGGACTAGCTTCATGTTGATTCAACCCCTGTTGTATAAGATCATCGATCCGCTGTAGAATAGGTGTCGGCTGTGAACTAGAAGCATCTGCACTGGTGGGCGGTACACTATTATGCGGGACCTGAGATACACCATCTAGTCGCACAAGCAATGGATGGAACACCTGATAGAACCACTCCAAATATCCATCTTCACACTCAAATGGATATGTAGCTAGACGAAGCTTGTGAAATAGCTTTGTCCCTGGCGTCACATATCCTAACCATTCCATATCTACATCAAATAATCTAGAAGGATCTGGAAGTAGCGATGAAGGAATATATTGGATATATCCAAACTGTCTCAAACACCTCTCTGGCAGATATTTCACTATAGTGCTGCATAATCGGAGGTGACCAATATAAAGCATGATATCATCAAAAGGAATGACACTCTTGTGATTCTCCCATGGTCTCCATATAACATCCGCATGTGTCAATGCATCAATAATATGTATGTATTCATGGACCTTATGCTTGCCTTGTTTGTAGCACCATCTATTCATTCGGGCAAAGCATTCCACGTCAGCACCCTGGTCACCTCTATTACAAATATTTGAAAAATATTCGTAAATCCAACACTATTGCAAATAAAAATAAATATATTATTAATAAATAAACATACAATAATTAATATTAATAACATAATTAAATACTAATATAAATATATTAAATAAATAATTAATACTAATAACATAATTAACATAAATTAAAATTAAATAAATAATTGATACCTGAAGCAGCGTCATATATGCACCTAGCTGTTTGGTGTCATAACAACATGCATTTGAGAGGTAGTCATAAAGCACTACGAGTGCAGCAGTACCCCAATTTTCAGCAATGGTCGCTCCTGTATACAAAGAAAATATATGACATTAATATTAAATATAGACCAAAATTAATCATTCATTTAAATATTTATAATAGATTCAAGTAATAATTAATTTAAATATTTATAATAGATTACAAGTAATAATTAATTAAATATACCTCACCAAACCATAGTCTAGTTGAAACATGATAACAATATCGTGTAAGGATAGACAAATCATAAGGTCGTTCAGGATACCGTGTGAGCTCACCAGGTTCCTCAGCTCCAGCATGCCCCTCCTCTATATGCTCTCCCTCAAGAGCAGGTGCAACCTCCTCTTGCTCATGTACAACCTGCTGCTGTACCACATGTTCATGTACCACCTGCTCCTGTACCACCTGCTCCTACTGATACATAGCCACATGATCATGATGTTCCTTATCGTCTTCTTCAATGATCACTCGTTTTCTTCTCCTTGAAGCAGTCGGTCGAATCCTCTCTAGGGGATTCATCGTGGACGATGTCGAAGTATCAGTGTCACGTGTAACTCGTATTATTTTGTCGTCACTTCCTCATGCGCCCATTGAAAAATTAAATAAATAAAACAATAAATAAATAAATTAAATTAATTAATTAATTATATAATTATAATTAAATAAAAAAAAATATTTCAAACTTTCGGAAAACTTGATGTTCAAGTTCTCTGGTAACTACCGGAAATATTGAGCATCAAGTTTTCCGGAACACTGTTCTATACCGGATAACTTGAACCAAGTTTTTCGAAAGTGTCCTCTGTACTGGAAAACTTCAATAATGTTTTTCGGTCGTATCTTCTGTACTGGATAACTTTGTATCAAGTTTTCTGGAGTACATCTTCTGTACCGGAAAACTTCAAAACAAGTTCTCTGGAAGTTTTATAAAAAAACTTACTTTTTTAGTTCCGGAAATATTGAATAGTAAATGGTAGATTTTTTAATGTTTTATTATATATATGAGGATAAAAAAAGTCATTTTATTCTTAAAATGGGGTATAGGTATAATTGAGGGGGTATGGGGTAAAATTTTCTTTAAAAAAATGTGTGGTATATTGAAATTAAGCCTAACTCGAACTGGACTACAACTTAGTCCAATCTGAAACACATATGATGGACACATATCCTCTCTAGTTATTGATATTTTGCGATAGCTGAGAGAGAGATCTTCCGTGCGACACACGAGAAGTTATATTTAAATAAAATTAATTAATGTTTTAAATAATAATAAATTTAAAACTTGTTAAAATTGTATAATTAAAAGACATAACAATTATTCAAATTTAAAGTTTACGTTACAATAATGAAAATAACAAAACTACAATCAATTTGGAAGAAAGATAACTCCTCAGCCCCACAATTTTTTTATAGATATAATCTCAAATATAAAAATTTAAATATAATAAAATATACACATAAATATAAAAAAAATAATAATAATTTGATGTTAAACATAAAAATGAAATAGTAATAATTAATTTTAATTTTTTTATCTTTTTCTATAACTAAATACATTAGTATTCAAAATTATAAAAATATGAAAATTATTTAAAATTTTAAAATAATTTACAATGGTAATTTTTTCATTTATATATAATATATATCATATTTTTATTTAGATTATTTAAT
>JBBPBT010000240.1:3252259-3287198 GCA_037974875.1 Cicer bijugum | reverse complement strand
AAAAAAAGAAAACAAACAAAAAGTTTTATGTAAAAATAATCATTCTTTATAATATTAAGATATCGAATGTGTAACACTCAATTTCTTATTATATTTTAATAATATAATAATAATAATTTATTATTATTATTATTATTATTATAATATATGTGATATAATTAATAATTTTTCGTGTTATCTTAAAATTTGTTTAAACTATTAGTATTATTTGTTTATTTTTTCTTAAAACCAAATAAAAATTAGTAATAATAATAAAACCTAGACTAGTATAATATATACACAATCAAAACTTAGCGATGCATTTAATTAGGCTGATAGGCGTGTTAGCTAACTTTATAGGCTTTTATATATATATATATATATATATATATATATATATATATATATAACCTTAACTTTTTGTTATACATTTTAATTCCAATCCCTCCCTAAGTATTAACAAATCAGCTACAATCACAAAATTAAAGTCTATTACACCTGGCTCGTTGTTCTCGATTATGATTTTGTCGACTACTACTATCGGATTAAAGAATCAAATAAATATTACTTTTACAGGATTTGAATTTTGTTTGGTTAAGCTGTCATTATTTTTAAATTATTGTCAAAATCTACCGTTTGTGTTACTATTAGTTGAGCTTTCTTCCGATGATTTAGTTATCATCCTTTCCATATTTTTGTTGTTGATAATTTAGGTTTATGATTAAAATAAAATACTAACTATATTTTATTTATTAATTATATTCTGTTTCAATGTCAATTATTTATAGAATAAATAATGTTAATAAGAATAGTGTTTTCAACAGAATCGGTAAAATTGGTTTGCAAATGTATCATAGCATAAAATAGTCCAAATAAATACTACTTTCTTGCTCATTATACTGCACAAAATGGTCCAAATACCAATTATTTCTTGCTGATTTCTAAAACAAAGAACTTGCACATATCACTTTATTTAATTTAACTAATTTATTCTTTTACATATTTATTTTGTTATTTCATAGTTCATGTTATTAGTATTCCTCAATACTACATACAATATTATTATTAACATACTTGTTTAGCATATTACACTGAGTTTAAATAAATAATGTTAAATTAATATTTCAATTAAATAATATCAGCTCTTGTTGAATGCAACTTCTCTAGACATTCCTCTATTGTTTTATCTTCAAATTTTCTTTTACATAAACATGTGCAATTATATTCTCTATTATGATATTTTTTTATTTATTTTAAATAACATGTTTGTTTATATTAATATAATAATAAGCATATATAGTATTAAATTTCTTTTTAAGTTGTATTACAAATAGTAGATGATTTATTAATTAATTAATTTATTTAATTATATTAAGTAAGTAATTTATTTGTATTTTGTAGTTGTGTGGCTATAATTCTCTCGGGGATTATTAGAGACGACGACTGACGAAGAAACGACTCGTTAGCAAATCAGATTCATTGGACAAAATCTTCAATCGAGGTAAGGGGTGAGAGGAGATTCGATATTATGAGTATAAAATAACGTGGGATGAACGGGAATACTAAAATTCCCATATATTCATCTGGGCTTACTACGTACGGTTGAGCTCTATTGAGTAATAATAATTAATTAATAATATATGAATGGTAATAGCGATGACTAAAATATTATTTAGCAACCTATAGAATTGTCGTGAATCTATTTATATCAAGATTGCAAGTTGTATGAATTTATGAAATCTTATGTTGATGGTTACTGTATGGATGATATATGCTTGAGTATTCTTGTTACTTGATTGAAATTGTGATATTACTTGAATGTGCCACTTATTTTATTCCTTATTATGTGATTGATGAAACTGTACTATGTATTGTGAGTAGTGCAAACCAAATAATGGGATTTTATCATAATTGATTGATATATATATATAAAGATGAATATTGTGAAGTTAAATTAGAACTTATTGAGTTGTGATGGTAAAGTAAGTCTGAGATATGAGTTGTAAATTTTGGAGTTATGATTATTTTGTCATCATATGGGAGTACATCTAGTGGGGGGATTCCTAAGTGGATTAATGGGTTATTTCATTAAATCGGGAACTACCGTGCAACACAAGAGTACTCCGATCGTCGCGTATATGTGTCTCGGGTTAAGTTGAGGGGATCTATGAGGACGTGACCATTCATAAATTGTCTGTCCACTCTTGTAGTGGCATAATATCAGGCCTCCTAATCAACTACTTCAAAGTAGAATGATATCAAATAATGAAGTATAGAGTATAGGACATACATAGTATTTCATCCTTGTGACTGCTCTATTGTGATTGATTTAGATTAACCTTTGATATTATGATCTTGTGTGTTTCTCGTGTTTATTTTGATTTGACTAATTGCATGTTCTCCTCGTTTATCTTATACTATTACATAGTTTCGATACTCACCTTTTGTTGTTTGGGTTTGGTGTTTGCGATGGACACAAACGAGTTGTAAGCTGCAGGTGATGACTAGTACAATAAGAGAGGCATAAGTCATCCTGTCTTGTAGACTTTTATTATATTCATTGTGTTCACGTTATTTTGAGTGTATTTTATTTTGGGAATTCCTGCTCTGATAGTGACATCAGGTTGGGACTATATTTGTACTTAATATTAAACATATGTATGTGTACTTCAAAAGGATTTTGTTGAGTATTGTTATGATTTCGAGTTGTTAAGTTTGATGGAAATTTTGAATTTATGTGACATGTTTATGATTACATGATACTCTTTACCTTAATAAAAAAAAAATATGTTCAGAAGTTTGTACATTTCTTTATTTGAAAAATTTCACTGTTTTAAAAATAAGAAAATTATTATTTTTTTTATTTGGGATTTAGGGTGTCACATTTGTGGTATCAGAGGTGGTCTGTCCAATCAGACCGTAAATGTGTTATGTGTCCGCTATGTTTCCTTGTGTACTTTGTTATGTGTTTTGTGGTTATGGTCATTATTGTGTTAGTGTTGTAGAACTAAGTTAGTTTCTCAATTTCCTAAGTGTCTCACTATGTTCGATTAGCTTATGTGATTGATGTAGGTAGTGATGGCTAGTGGAAGGAATGGTGTTGCGATTGTTGAGGCTCTAGAGTCCATGGCAGGAGTTATAGTGCAGGCTCTCCAAGCTTTGGTTGAATCTCAAGCTACTACACAAGCCTCTGCGCAAGCTGCACAGGTTGTTGCTCAAGTTGTTGCTCAAGCTACTACCTACAATGGTGGCCAAGGAAATAAGCAAATAAATGAGTTCATGCTGATGGATTGATTCCACAAGGCTAACCCTCCAACGTTTGAAGGTCACTATATTCTTGATGGTGCTCAAAAGTCCTTGCAAGAGGTTGATAAAATTTTCAGAGGAGTGGCATGTCCCGAAGGTCATAAAGTGCATTTAGGAACCTTAATGTCGACAGAGGAAGCTGAACATTGGTGGGATAATGCGCACTAGCGTTTAGATAATGCAGGAACTGCAATTACTTGGGCTATATTCAAGAACACGTTTCTAGTTATGTATTTCCCTGAAGACAACTGTAATAGAAATGAGATGGAATTTGTAAAATTAGAACATGGGAATATGTCAGTAGTGGAGTATGCCGCTAAGATTGAGGAGTTATCCAGGTACTGTCCACTTTATGTTGGAGAGGCAAGAGAAAAGTCTAAGAGCATCAAGTTTGAAATGAGACTCTGGCCAGAGATTAAGAAATAGGTTGGAATGCAAGAGATCCGTGACTTTCCTATCCTAGTGAATAAGAGTTGGATTTATGATGAGGATAGTCGTGTTGAAAAGGCACATTACCGAAACAATGGAACCATGAAGGACAAGAGACCTATGCATCATAATAGAGGAAAACCTTACTCTTTTCCTCTTAGTAAATCTAGAAGTCGTCTGAATTATCAACAATATAGTTTTTTTAGCAGGAAATGGAAATAGTAGTGGTAATGGAAAAGGAAATGGAAACAATTATAGTTATGGGGGTGGTAGAGGAAACCCCATTGGACGAGGAGTTAGTAATGGAAATAGTAACAACATGATCAAATCTCGAGCAACAACAATTGTAATAATGGTGATCCAACTACTCATATCCGATGTCACAGGTGTGGTAAGCAGGGTCACATGGCATATGAATGTAGAGATAATGGAATTACGTGTTTTAATTGTAAACAACAAGGCCACATCAGCACCACGTGCCCCTACCCAAGGAAGACTCCACAACCTGGAAACCAGAGTTCCCAAGCCATCCGACCTAAATCCCATGGAAGAGTCTTTGCCCTCAATGATGCATGAGCGTCTGAGAATGACAACTTGATCCAAGGTACGTGTCTCATAAGTGATACTCCTTTATTTGTGCTATTTGATTATGGTGCCACCCATTACTTTTTGTCTCTTGATTGTGTTAGACATTTAGGACTGCCTGTGTCTCGTTTGCAATATGATTTTATTATGAATACCCCAACTAATAATTATGTTGATACCTCTAGTGTTTGTCTTGACGTTTCTATCCATGTGTGTGGAAGGGACTTCTGAGTTGACTTAGTGTATTTACCTTTGCGTCTGGTCAATGTGATTCTTGGTATGGATTGGCTATCTTCCAACCGTGTCCGCGTAGATTTTTTTAGTAAGACCATTGAATTCATGGAGTTAGAAGAGAGAGATAAGCATAGTCATATATTTTCCAACCAAGTGAAGGCCCTCTTGAAAGAAGATGCCCAATTATACATGATCCTAGCTTCATTGGAATTTGAAGAAAAAGTCGTAATACGAGATGTTCCTATTGTGTGTGAGTTCCCTGAATTATTCTCTAAAGATGTCAATAGTTTACCACTAGAGCGTGAGATTGAGTTTAGCATTGACCTTGTAGCAGGTACTGGACCCATATCCATGGCAGCGTATAAGATGTGTCACTTAGAATTGTTTGAGCTTAAGAAGCAATTAGAGGAGCTTTTAGATAAACAATTTATAAGACCTAGTGTATCACCATGGGGTGAACCTATGTTGTTAGTTAAGAATAAGGATGTTTCTATGAGGTTGTGTGTAGATTACCGTCAACTTAATAAAGTGACAATCAAGAGTAAGTATCCGCTATTGAGGATAGATGACCTTATGGACCAATTGAAAGGATCATGTGTGTTTAGTAAGATTGATTTAAGATCAGGTTACCATCAAATCCGAGTGAAGTCTTTTGATATCCCTAAAACCGCCTTTAGCACTCGTTATGGCCATTATGAGTATTTGGTTATGCCTTTTGGTGTGACTAATGCACCATCAATGTTTATGGATTATATGAATCAGATCTTTCATCCTTACCTAGAATCATTCGTGGTTGTGTTTATACATGATATCTTAGTGTACTCTAAGACTAAGGAAGAACATGGTGAACATTTAAGGATAGTCTTGCAAACCCTTAAGGAGAAACAATTATTTGCCAAGTTGTCTAAGTGTGAATTTTGGTTATAGGAAGTAAGTTTCCTAGGACATGTAATTTCGAAAGGTGAAATAGTTTTTGATCCTTCCAAGGTGGAGAATGTCTTAGAATGGAAAACACCTAAATCAGTGACCGAGATTAGGAGTTTCCTAGGATTGGCAGGTTATTATCGTAGGTTCATAGAAAGATTCTCCAAGTTGGCCTTACCTCTAACTAAGTTGACCCGAAAATGGGAATTGTTCTTGTGAGATACCCCTTGTCAGAATATTTTCCAAGAGCTTAAGAAACGATTGACCTCTGCACCAATCTTAGTGTTACATAACCTGAGTGAACCTTTCGTAGTGTATTGTGATGTGTGTGGTTCAGAATTAGGTGGATTACGTATGCAGGATGGGAAAGTGGTAGCATATTGATGACTCATCATCATATGCATAATTTTTATTGATTTTAGTCTTAGTTATCTTTAATCATTAGTTAATTTAATGAGTTATTTAATATATTTTGTTGATTTTAGTCATTTGATTTAATGAAATGTTTTTGTTCTTATTTGCTTAATTAAGTAGAGATTTTTCGTAGTTTTGCGTTGTTACTTTGTTTTAGTGCAGTGCTGAATTTTGGTGAGAAATCAACATGACCTATATGGAGTATTTCAGCCATATCTGGAGTTCTAGATGTCCAATTGGAGTCAATCTAAGTTCTAATGAAAGCTAAGATCCATATCTACAACTTTAATGAATACACCGGGACCAAATTCAGACTCAAAAGATGATAAAATGTAAAATACGTCAGACAGCAGATGATGTGCACCTGGAGCGCGCACTGTGCGCCTGGAGCGCGCACTGTGCGCCTGGAGCGCATTTCTCATGTTTCAGTTCTGTCAACGAACGCCTGGAGCGCGCCCTGCGCGCCTGGGGCGCGTGACGCGCATCATCAATCATAAAAACACAATTTTTTTTTACTGTTTAAGGATCTTTTTGACTCTTGGGAAGTTGGGAGACTTGTGCCCTAGCATAGAAACTCAAAGACGGCCGTTTCTAACGCCATTGAAGCAGTTTTATCAAGAATCATCCATGAATCATTCTTGTAATTCTTCTTTAATCCCTATCTTTTGTATCTCTGTCATGAGTAACTAAACCCTATTTGTTAGGGATGAGTGTAACCAGATGAAACCCGTATTTTTCTGATTTGATTTCTAGTTATATGAATGAGTTTATTGAATTATTTTTCTCAACTCTGTGCTTAATGCTTTTTATTGCTTGATCATCAACATTAAAATGTTCTACGATTTGTATTTTGAAACTGAAGTGGACTTTACGAATGCTTGAGATGAGAAATTCATGAATTTGTAGTCTAGGGATAGATGCAGGTCATGAAACCAATTAAATTAGGTGCAAAGCAATAATTTACAAGAGAATTTCTATACGCTAATGCTTAATTCTAATCTTAAATCTACTAAGGAATTAGGGGTTACTTTGGAATTAAAGGTTCTGTCACTAAGACATTAGGGCAAGAACAATAAAGAGAATTCGGTAATAATTCAATAAAGGAATTCAGTAACTAGGATCAAATTAGACACCAAGGTTGGATTCGAAGTGAAACTCATCCCTGACATTTTTCTCATTATAAAAGATCAATTCTATTATTGTTGTTAATTTCAAACATTATTTCAATCAACTTGGGAACCTTTTTGTTCAATTTTAGTAATCAAATATAATTCAATAGTAAAACGCAATCTTTGAGTTCGACACTCAGTACTACCGTTTTATTATTACTTGCAACGATTCAGTACGCTTGCTGAAACGCTATCACATATGCTTCTAGGTAACTAAGGATTCATTAGAGGAACTACCCTACCCACGACTTAGAACTACCAACAGTTGTTTGTGTACTTAAGATGTGGAGACATTATTTATATGGATTTAGATTTGAGGTTTTCAGTGATCATAAGAGCGTTAAGTACCTTTTTGATCAAAAGGAGTTAAACATGAGGCAACGTAGATGGATAGAATTTCTTAAAGATTTTGATTTTGAGCTTAACTATCATCATAGAAAGGCCAATGTAGTGGCTGATGCCTTGAGTAGGAAGACTTTGAGTGTGTCTTTCTTAATGGTTAATCATAGTGACACCTGATAGGAGTAAATTGGGAATGTTGAAGGTAACTAGTGGACTATTAGAAGAGATTGAAAAGAATCAAAAATTGGATTTATACCTTTTTAGATAAGTTATAGTCAATTGACCAAGGGAGAGAGCCTGATTTTAAAATAGGTGTGGATGGAATTTTGAGATTCAAGAAGATAATTTGTGTTCCCGGTGTAAAGGAGTTAAGAAAGATGATCTTAGAGGAATGACATAGGAGTTGTCTAAGTATTCACCTTGGAGCCATAATGATTTATAAGGACCTCAAGAAGATATTTTGGTGGCCTAAAATGAAAAAAAAAAATATTGTTGAGTTTGTGTATGCTTGTTTGACGTGTCAAAAGTCTAAGGTAGAACACCAGAAACCTTCAGGCTTGATGCAACCTTTAAGTATTCCTGAATGGAAGTGGGATATCATCTCTATGGACTTTGTTGTAGGCTTACCTCGAACTCCAAAAATGTATGACAAGATTTGGGTTATTGTGGATAGATTTACTAAATCTACTCACTTTATTATGATAAACATAACTTATTCTATGGAAATTAACTAAAATATACATAAATGAAATTATGAAGTTGCATGGAATCCCATCAAGTATAGTGTCAGATAGAGACCCTAGATTTACCTCTAAGTTTTGGGAAGGTTTATAGAGCGCTTTAGGTACGAATCTTAGGATGAGTTCAGCCTACCACCCACAAACAGATGGTCAAACTGAACGAACCAATCAATCCCAAGAAGACTTGTTGAGAGCTTGTGTGTTGGAACAAAGTGGAAGTTGGGATAGCTTTTTTCCACTTATAGAGTTTACCTATAACAATAGTTTCCACTCTAGCATTGGAATGGCCCCTTTTGAGGCATTGTATGGGAGAAGGTGAAGGACCCCTCTTTGTTGGTTTGAGACGGGCGATAACCTTGTGTTAGGACCTGAGATTGTTCAACAGACTACCGATAAAGTAAAAATGATTCAGGAAAAGATGAGAGCATCTCAAAGTAGGCAAAAGAGTTAACACAATAAAAGAAGGAAAAACCTCGAATTTCAAGAAGGTGATCGTGCATTTATGAGAGTTACTCCAACAACTGGGGTTGGTCGGGCATTAAAAATGCGAAAGCTTACTTCTCGGTTTATGGGACCTTACCAAATCCTTAAACGTGTCAGTAAAGTAGCATAACATATCACATTACCTCCATCTCTTTCTTATCTTCGTAGTGTTTTTCATGTGTCTCAACTTCGCAAGTACATTTTCGATCCTTCATATGTGATTGAGTCAAACAAGGTCCAAATAAAAGAGAATTTAACTTTTGAGACCTTACCACTACGGATTGAGGACCAAAAGATCAAATAATTAAGAGGTAAGACGATTTCATTGGTTAAGGTTGTCTGGAGAGGTGCTACTGGTGAAAGTGTTATGTTGGAAGTCGAAAGTCAAATGCGTGATTCTTATCCCGAACTATTTTCTTCAGGTAAATTTTGAGGACGAAATTTTATTTACAAAAGGAGAAATATAACACCCAATTTCTTATTATATTTTAGTAATATAATAATAATTTATTATTATTACTATTATTATTATTATATGTGTGTTTAATATAATTGATAATTTTTCGTGTTACCTTAAAACCAAAACCAAATAAAAATAGTAATAATAATAAAACCTAGGATGGTATATATATATATAAAAGCGCATAGTTGTTACGGAAAGAAAGATAAGGGATTAGCTTTTGTTACAAATAGTTGCCTTCCAATACTAAACCACATCAGGTATGCTATTCTTCCTCTCCTTTACTTGTTCAGGAAATCTAGAATTCAAAATAATAATTAAACTAGTACCCTTCCTATTCAGACTTATTCAAAACTTAGCGATGTATTTAGCTAGGTTGGTAGGCATATTAGCTAACCTTATAGGCTTACATATGTGTATATATAGCTAAAAACAAACTCTGCTACACTAATCCGCCACGCTGAACTTTTCGTTATGGATTTTAATTCCAATTCCTCGCTCCATATTAACAAATCAAATCAGTCACAATTACATAATTACATCTTAAGTCTATTACACATAGATCGTTGTTCTCGGTCGTGATTTTATCGGTTACTACTATCGAATTAAAGAATCAAACATATATTACTTTTTACAGGATCTTAATTTTGTTTGGTTAGTCTTTCATTATTTTTAAATTGTTATCAAAACCTACCGTTTGTGTCACTATTAGTTGAGTTTTCTTCCGATGATTTAATTATCGTCTTTTCCATATTTTGGTTGTTGATAATTTAGATTCATTATTAAAATAAAATACCAACCATATTTTATTATGCCAATTATTTATAGAATAAATAATGTTAATAAGAATAGTGTTTACAACATAATCAGTAAAATTGGTTTGCAAAGGTACTATAGCATAAAATGGTCCAAATTAATACTACTTTCTTGCTAATTATACTGCACAAAATGGTCAAAATACCAATTATTTCTTGTTGATTTCTAAAACAAAGAACTTGCACATATCACTTTATTTAATTTAACTAACTTATTTTTTTACATGTTTATTATGTTATTTCATAGTTCATGTTATTAGTATTCTTTAATACTACATACAATATTAGTATTAGCATACTTGTTTTAGCATATTATATTGAGTTTAAATAAATAAAGTTAAATTAATCTTTGAATCAAATAATATCAGCTCTTGTTGAATACAACTTCTATAAACATTCATCTATTGTTTTATCTTCAAATTCTCTTTTACATAAATATGTGCAATTGTATTCTCTATCATATATATATATATATATATATATGTAAATAAATAATCTCAATTTGTTTAACATCCAAAGACTTGAGTTATTCTAATTATAGTTTAAAATTGTTACAATGATCATTGCATCGTAAATTTTTAATAAAACATATGTTGCATTTGTATATATGTGCCTAGAGTTTAAAATTTACATTTTAAAGAATCTAATTCTATTTTTGCAGCTAATAGCTTTGTTAATTTTCTTTCAACACAAACCGTATATTGTTAGAATATTGTAATATCAAAAATATACAAAAACTATATTTATTTAGTAATATATATATATTGTTATTTTCATTTATTTTAAATAATATATCTCTTTGTATAAATATAATCATAAGCATATATAGTATTAAATATATTTTTGAGTTGTATTTCAAATAGTAGATGATTTATTAATTTATTTAATTATATTTAGTAATAATTTATTTGTATTTTGTGGTTGTGTGGCTATAATTCTCTCACGGCTTATTAGAGACGATGACCGACGAAGAAACGACTCGTTAGCATATTAGATTCATTGGACAAAATCTTCAATCGAGGTAAAGGGTGAGACGATATTCAATTTTGTGAGTATAAAATAACGTGGAGGTAAACAGGGATACTGAAATTCCCATATATTTATCTAGGGCTTACTACGTACGGTTGAGCCCTATTAAGTAATAATAATTAATTAATAATATATGAATGGTAATAGTGAAGATTAAAATATAATTTAGTAACCTATAGAATTGTCATGAATCTATTTATATCAAGATTGTATGTTGTATGAGTTTATGAAATCTTATGCTGATGGTGGTTGTATGAATGATATGTACTTGAGTGTTCTTGTTACTTAATTGAAATTGTGATATTACTTGAATGTGCCACATATTAGATTCCTTATTATGTGATTGATGAAATTGGATTGTGTATTGTGAGTACTGCAAACTAAATATTGGGATTTTATCGTGATTGACTGATATACATATAAAATGGTGAATATTGTGAAGTTAAACTGGAACTTATTGAGTTGTGATGGTTGAGTAAGTCTGAGATATGTGTTGTAGATTTTGGAGTTAGGATTATTTTGTCATCATATAGAGAGGGTCTAACAAACCTAGTGATTCAGGGAAGTACAACTGAATGAGCCTGATTGTGGAGGGCTACAGTCGAATTGTAAGGTAAGACTGATAGACCTTGGGAGTACATCTAGTGGGGAATTGCTAAGTGGATTAGTGGGTTATTCCCTAAGGTCGGGAAGTACCGTGCAACACAAGAGTAACCCGACCTTCTCGTATATGTGTCTGTGACTGAGTTGAGGGGATCTCTGAGGACTTGACCATTCATGAATTGCTCATCCACTCTTGTAGTGACATAGTATCAGGCCTCATAACCAAGTACTTCAGAGTATAATGATACCAAATGATGATGAAGTATATAGTATAGGACATGTATAACATTTCATCCTTGTGACTGCTCTATTGTAATTGATTTAGATTAACCTTTGATATTATGATCTTGAGTGTTTATTCTGTTTGTGTTAATTTGACTAATTGCGTGTTCTCCTCGTTTATCTTATATTATTACATAATTTCGTTACTCACCCTTCGTTGTTTGTGTTTGGCGTTTGCGATGGACGCATACGAGTTGTAAGCTGCAGGTGATGACTAGTACCATTAGAGAGACAGAAGTCTCATGTCTTGAAGACTTTTATTATATGCGTTGTGTTCACATTATTTTGAGCGTATTTTATTTTGGGATTTCCTGCTCTGATAATGACATCGGATTGAGACTACATTTGCATTTAATATTAAACTTATCTATGTGTACTTCAAAAGGATTTTGTTGAGTATTGTTATGATTTCGAGTTGTTAAGTTCGATGGAAATTTTGGATTTGTGTGACATGTTTATGATTACATGATACTCTTTATCTTAATAAAAAAATATATATTCAAAAGTTTGTATATTTATTTATTTGAAAAATTTCATTGGTTTAAAAATAAGAAAATTAATTTTTTTTAATTTGGGGTTTAGGGTATCACAAAATGCACAACTTTTAAAAATATATTTCCTATTTTGGGCACTTGTTAACATTTTCCTTTACAAAAATAAAAAAGTAACACTTTGTTATTAAAAAAAGAGTAAGAGTTTATCCGATATATTTTCCACATTAATATGAGTACTTTTATGTTTTTGCTTTATGGATATGATATATTTTGGACATTTCTAATAATGTCGATTTTGATTTCTATTTTGACATTTCTAATTTCTAAAATTTTAGCTCTTATTAGAAAACGGCTAGAAAAGTTTTATAGTTATGAATCTAGAATAGAATCGTTGTGCGATGTTTGGTTATTTCAAGTCCATTATTATATGTTTGCTATAGTTGTTGTTTTTGATGTTGAAACGGTCTTTCTTTACCAATGGACAATGATTTTTGATGTATTTAGGTATCTATATTTATAGAAGCTTTAATTTTTGTGTTAATCCTAATTGTTAGTTCACTTTATGTATGGCGAGTTTGAAAATTTATTCATGCTCTTTAACCTATCCAAACATAAATTAATTTATGTTCAACCCAGTTTTTATTATCAAAATCAATTATGCTTGAATAAATTCTATGAGAATTAATTTTCTTCACCACTGAACCAAACACAATTAAAACATTAATTTTGGTTCTTAAATGTGTGAGACACTCTTATATTCTAAATACATACATAAATGTGTCTTTGTTAGTTATTTTGAAGATTAAAATGTCTTTAAATATATCTTTCATTACATTATCTAGCCCCTAAAATTATTAGTAATAGAAATGACACAAGATATATTTACATTTCGATATATTCCCGTCTCCTTTTCACCCCATCTCTTCTCTTTTGATCAGCTTCTCATTTTTTCACCAAAGAGGAGTGAGTGGTTTAGGAGTAAATTTTGATTTAAAATCACTCATTTAAATTACTTCTTATTCTCTTTTATTTAAAGGAAAAGACTTACAAAAGCACTTGTTAAGAATCTAAATGTAGAGAAAAAGTATTGGAAGTGATTTTAACACATATTTAATTTTTTTTTCGTGGTTTCGTCGTCTATGTGTAGTGTTGTGTTTGTTTGTCCGTCGTCTTGGTGCAACATTTTGTTTTCTCATCTTGTTGTGGTGTTCTTTGGTTCAAATTAATAAATAAGCTTTGACCAAATACAAATTTAATCAATAATTTTGATGTTTTCAACGTTAGAGATTCAGAGGCATAAGTATTTCACACCTCAATTTTGTTATTTTTGTAAATTTTTCCATATTTGTAGATATTTTATTGTTTTATGTTATTAACCTAAATTATGTTGTTATAGTGTATTTGAATTGTAATGTTCTCGATTGACAATTCCTATCAATTTGAATGAATATCATGTTTTAGTAAGAAAAAAAAGAATTATAATAACAAGGTTGGTCCAATATATAGTGAGACCTAAGACGAATTTAAATGTGATGTCTTCTGGAGCCTATAGTATTCATTTTAGTAAAATTACTGATCTTTTTAGAAAAACTATTTATAGACGCTTTAAAATAAAAAATATATATTAAATTAATATAATTGATTTTATATAATATTTTTTTCAATTGATAATTAAGTTGATTATTTTAACATTTATTAAGACAATAATAATTTTAAATAAATTTTATTATTTTTAGATTTAAAATATTAAAATATGAGATTTTTTTATTAAATACAAATTTTGTTTAATGGTCTTTAATTAATAAATTTTTTATTTATCTCTAGTGATTTAAAACCGTTGCTTTAATATCTTTACCTTTGAGTTAGTTCTACCATAACAACATTGTTTTACATATTTATAAAATAGATAAATAACTCCATTAATTTGATCATTAACGGTAAATAAATAGATATTTAATTCAACATGCAGCCGTTTCAATATCCTTCGATTGTGCTATTGGAAGAAAAAAAGGAAAGTCATTTGTAACTTTACAATGAAGTTTAATGTCTTCTTTAACTTAAAATTAGTTTATTTTTACTTATTCTAAATTATTTGAAAAAAAAAAGCAGGTTTTTTTTGTTAAAAAATAAAACTGGGTAGTAACGCCTCTGTTTTGGAATTGTACGCGCTTTTGTGATTGTTGTTGTTATCCAACAATGTACTCTGTCATTGATTATTAAATCGTCGAGAGCGGGAAATGACGTGGCAAATAAAAAAACCACATAATAGAAAAGAGTGAATATTATAAAGTCAAATTAATCTTTCAATTTCTTAAATTAAAAAAATTAAAATATCAATAAACACAACCTATATTCAAACTTTAAATTAAAAATTTGAGCTTAACTGTTACGGAGAAAAACATTTACACTACCACCACTCGTTAATAATTCTAATATAATATATTAATTAAATATTTTTTGATTTTTTTATTAATCTCATATTAATATCTATTTTTCTTTATAAAATTTAAATATTTTATAAATTAAGTTGTCTTTAATTATTTAATAATATATATTATAATTTTTTATAAATTTATTTTTAAAATAATTAAATTTCATCTATAATTTTATTTTTGAAATGATGACATTGATCTAATTAAATAAATTATGTATTTAATTAGAATATCATATTAAAATATTTAATAACATTAATTTGTATGTAAATTATTTTAATTAATATTTTATAATATTAATTTGGTTGACAAAATTAAAATATTAATTTGACGGATGTTTATCGGAATCAATTTACTCCTTCACTCGTAAAAGAATTAAATAATTAAAAAATAAATCAATGAGAAGGTAGGCGACACGTGCGAGGTGAGCGGTGAGATATCGAAAGATCGAAAGACAGAGGATTGGTAAACGAACGAAATTGAGTGCGTTTGTAAACCCTAGGTATGCATCACACGCTCATGCTCCTCGCGTGACTTTCTAATCTCTTCTTTCACCCTTTTCTTTCTGTTTCCGATCATCATCACCATCATCATCAATTTTCATTTGTTTAATTTTTTCAGGTACCTTCAAATTCAGCCATCCTTAGTTCTTTTTTGTTTATTTATATTCTTGCTCTTACTTTATTTTTTCCTTTGTTAGATGTATTTATTTGTTTGATTGGTTTTTTTTAATGGTTTAGGATTGCTAATTATTAACTTATTTATGACTTGGATTATGCATATTTGGACATGATATACACAATGAAGTCGAGTTTGGGTGATTTTGGATTTGAAATGAAACTAATGAGTGACTATCTATGTATATGTATATATGGTTTGGGAGTGAGTTGGTTGGGTACTGTATGAGGTGGCAGTGTGTTTGAACTTTGAATTTGGAACTTGGAAGTTGTCACTTTAGGATGTTACAATTAGATTGGAAAGTGTAATGGTTGTTATTTTTATTTGTATCGGTACTACTGTGATTTTGTTGAAGCTCTGAAGTGTAGGTTTTGCTAAAATCAGGTGGCATGTTGTGATTCTGTCAATTTGAATATGCATTTAGTGAAGTTGTCTTTGATGTTTGATTTAGCAGAACTTCGGAATGGAAAATGTGGCTTTAATGAATTACTTACTTTTATGGTTTTTTCAGTTTTGGTCTTTTTGGCTGGTTTGTGTGTGGATGAGTTCTTATGTCCTATATGATGATAGAGTTGTATTGTGTTTGAAATTTTAGTTATTTTTGGTTTGGAATTGGATTTTAGAGGTAGTTTATTTTTCTGTGGTAGTTTTTGTTTGATTTTTGGTTATGAAGGAGTGGGAATGCTGGATGAACTGTGTTGATACTTGGGTTCTTTTGCATTTAATTTTGAATGATTTTTGAATTTCAATGGAAATAGTAATTGTTAGAATATTTGTTTGTTTCTATGATGTATTTGTCTATGTTTAATGTATCTAATGCATAGTTATGGTAGGCTACTGTTAGTGACAGCTGTTAAAAGTTGTTAGGAATCTGTTACATTTTCAGAATTTTGTTTTGTCTCAAAATTAATAATGCTGGAATTTAACCTTTTCAGATTACAATTCTGTCATACTCTAGCACCTTGTTCTGACTGTCCATCTCTGCTTGTCATTATATGGTACATCACAGAAAATTTTCAAATACTTCAAGATCAAACCCAGCATTCTCTAAAACATCTAGAAAACATTTCAGATGAAACTGCCTCCAGGTTAATTTTAGATCAAGTGGAACTGTATTTTCAGACCTGGTGCAACCCATAGTGCTATGTAATATCCATCTGACTGACATCTTTGATGTATAAAGCAGATTTATCAATGTAGGCAGCAGCAATAGGCTATAAGTGAGATGTTTATAATTTCAAGGGTTTTTTGTTACCCATTTGTGGGATAAGATTGTGTTTATGGTTTTTTATAATCTGTATTTCTTTGCACATGACATGCTTACAAATGTTTTTCAATTGTTTGGTGATTTGGGGAAGTTGGATAGATTTGTAGTTTATTGCATGTTTGAGCTAGTTTTTCCTACTCTTTTCTCTTTTTATTTACTTCCTTTTTTGTATTATGGTTTCATGTTCTCCCCAGATTTACTGCCTCTTCTTTTTTTCTAGTTTGTTATACTTGTATCTTGAAAATTTATCTATGTCTTTATTATATTAAAATGCAGCAGCCTGGTGCTTTAGATCTCCTGCTATGTACAGGATTAAGGGTAGGGTTGGCCTCTTACATGGGTCTATTATGGTAGCCTTACCCTTCTTTAGGAAATTGAATCCATGTTGCTATTTGGTGTGTTTGGTTGGAGTGTAACACATAGTTTTAAGGAGTCTTATTTATTTCATTTCAGCAGTTAATTTGGGATACACTTGGGTGATTAGCATGTGTTGGATGTAAAAAGCATGGTTTGTTTAATTGTTTTCTTAAAATATGAAGAGTGAGTGGCTTTGATCCGTTCTCATGATTTTTCCTTTTCTTTTCTTTTATTTTTTTTATTTTTCTATTGTCCCATTTTGAAGGATTCATTATTCTTTAATTAGGTCATTAACTAACAAGTTTTATTTTGTCCAAAAGTGCGAGTACAACTTATGACTTGCTGAAAAAATGACATGATTTATGTGGCTGCTTTTATTTGGTTGTTTTAAAACCCTATTTGGAGTATTTTGACCTTTTCTACAAGTTTCCTGCTACGTTCTCTAAATTAGGAGCATTCATTAATGATTGATGTTGTAAAGTTTGTACAAATGCATAGTATTTAGTATCTATGTTTCTCAGCTGGCTGTCATTTCTCTTAAACATGAGTTAACTAGTTGATCCATTAGCACTAGCAGAATTATGTTTTCCCCCTTTTGTTTTAAATCCTCTTGTCATGGCCTGTTATTTTCTATCGTTCCTGGAAAACCTGGGATTAGAGTGTGCATACACAAGCATACCTAAGCGGAACTGATTTACTTGATGGCTTGACATGATTTCTGTTCTGTATAATTTTCAGTACCCTTAAGATCATCAAAGCAAGCTGTTCTCATCATGGATATAGATCTCAGGTTACCCTCTGGTGAACATGATAAAGAGGAAGAAGAAACGAATACAATTGATAACATGTTAGAAGGTGAAGAAAAATTGCACAATGGAGACGGCAGAAATATGATTGACACTGGCATTGAGGTACATGCTCTAAATGGTGGAGATTTGAATTCCCCCACAGTTGATATGGTAATGTTTAAGGAAGATTCAAATCTTGAGCCACTTTCTGGCATGGAATTCGAGTCTCACGGAGAAGCTTATTCTTTCTACCAAGAATATGCTCGGTCAATGGGATTCAATACTGCAATACAAAATAGTCGTCGTTCAAAAACATCAAGAGAATTTATAGATGCAAAGTTTGCTTGTTCCAGATATGGAACAAAACGAGAATATGACAAATCCTTCAATCGACCACGAGCACGACAGAACAAGCAAGAATCTGAAAATTCAACTGGTCGAAGATCTTGTTCTAAGACTGATTGTAAAGCAAGCATGCATGTAAAAAGAAGGCCAGATGGGAAATGGGTAATACATAGCTTTGTGAAGGAGCATAATCACGAGCTTTTACCCGCTCAGGCAGTAAGTGAACAAACAAGAAGAATGTATGCTGTGATGGCGAGGCAGTTTGCAGAATACAAAACTGTGGTTGGTATCAAGAATGAAAAGAATCCGTTCGATAAAAATCGGAATTTGGGTTTGGAGTTTGGGGACGCTAAACACATGCTTGATTTTTTTATTCAGATGCAAAATATGAATTCGAACTTCTTTTATGCAGTAGATCTTGGTGAGGATCAACGTCTGAAAAATCTTTTATGGATTGATGCTAAAAGTAGACATGACTATATCAACTTCTGTGATGTAGTATCGTTTGATACCACCTATGTTAGAAACAAATATAAGATGCCACTTGCACTTTTTGTTGGGGTGAACCAGCACTACCAATTTATATTACTTGGGTGTGCCTTGATATCAGATGAAAGTGCCACAACTTATTCTTGGTTGTTACGGACATGGCTGAAAGGCATTGGTGGTCAATTTCCAAAAGTGATAATTACTGACCATGACAAGACTTTGAAGTCAGTTATTTCAGATATCTTCCCTAGTGCTTGCCATTGTATTTGCTTATGGCATATATTGGGGAAGGTATCTGAAAATTTAGCTCCTGTAATTAAAAAGCATGAGAATTTTATGGCAAAATTCGAAAAATGCATATTTAGGTCGTTGACCAGTGATGATTTTGACAATAGATGGGAGAGGATTTTGGACAGATTTGAGCTTCGACAGGATGAATGCATGCGGTCTTTGTATGAAGATCGCAAGTTATGGGCACCAACATTCATGAAGGATGTATTCTTAGGTGGTATGTCTACTCCCCAACGATCTGAAAGTGTAAATTCCTTCTTTGACAAATATGTTCACAGGAAGACCTATGTGCCAGATTTTGTTAAACAGTATGAAACCATCTTGCAAGACAGGTATGAAGAGGAAGCAAAAGCAGATTCTGATACTTGGAATAAAGTGGCAACATTAAAAACTCCTTCACCTTTAGAAAAGAGTGTTGCAGGAACTTGCACCCATGCAGTATTCAAGAAGATTCAAGCTGAGATTATTGGAGCAGTGGCTTGTCATCCTAAAGCTGACAGGCAGGATGAGACAATTGTTGTTCATAGGGTGCATGATATGGAAACAGACAAAGACTTCTTTGTTGTGGTGAATGAAGTAAAATCAGAGTGTTCTTGTATATGTCGACTATTTGAATATAAAGGTTATCTTTGTCGACATGCATTGGTGGTTCTTCAGTATTCTGGCCATTCAGTGTTCCCACCTCAATATATTTTGAAACGGTGGACAAAAGATGCCAAGGTAAGGAGTGTAACGGGAGAAGAATCTGAGCATATGCTTGCCAGGGTGCAGCGATACAATGATTTATGTCATCGTTCACTAAAACTGAGCGAAGAGGGATCATTGTCTCAAGAGAGTTATAGTATTGCATTCCATGCACTAAACGAGGCGCACAAAAGTTGTGTAAGTGTTAACAATTCTAGTAAGAGTCCTACAGAAGCTGGTACATCAGGGGCTCATGTTCAGCTTTCCGCTGAAGAAGATACCCAAAGTAGAAATATGGGAAAGCCAAACAAAAAGAAGAATCCAACTAAAAAGAAAAAGGTTTGTTGTTCCTAAACAGTTGACTTCTATACTTTTTATTTTTTTATTTTTTTTTGTCATGACCTCCTTGTTGGATTGCAGGTGAACTCGGAGGCAGAAGTGATGACTGTCGGGGCACTAGATAACTTGCAACAAATGGTTTGTCCTCCTACACTACTAGTTTACCTCTCAAAGTGTGAACCTAAAGGAAAATAATTTATCAAGCATTAAGTGGGAATTTGAACTTAGTTAAATGAGTACATATATCTTCTTGCTTAAAGTAAACCATGCTTCTACTAAAAGGGACTTCTTTTGTAGGAAAAATTCAGCACAAGAGCTGCAGTAACTCTTGAAGGTTATTATGGCACACAACAGAGTGTGCAGGGAATGGTAGGATTACGATTTGCTTAATGTTATAGTTCTAATATATATTATTACGTTCAATGAGTGAACTTGATAATTTTCTTATCTGATTGTGTAGTTGAACTTAATGGGACCAACACGTGATGATTACTACGGGAATCAACAGACTCTTCAAGGACTGGTGTGTAGAAGAAATTGTGATTAATTTTTGTTAAATATTTTTTGACGTGCAATAATGCAGCAACTGTTTTATATGTGTAGGGGCCAATAAGTTCCATACCAACCAGCCATGATAGTTATTATGGTGCACATCAAAGCATGCCCGGTTTGGTATGGTTCACTAATACTAAAGATGATTTTCTGTCCCTTGTAATGTTTGATGAATGCTTATACAGTCAAAACTTGCAGGCACAACTGGATTTTTTGCGAACTAATTTCACATATGGCATTAGGGTTAGTATGGTAAATTTAAAGCCTTTTAGATAGTATTACTATTTGAGGAATCACTTTTGATGCATGAAATTGGTGGGGGTTCAAACAATTTGATCATTAATTCTTGAAAAATAAAATATTTAATCTCATTAATCTTTTTGGGACTGTCAATATGGTTTCTGAAATTGTCCCAAAGAACTTATGTGTTTGACGAATTTCAATTGAAGTACCAACTTGAAATTTCGTTGATTTCAGGGACAAAACTGTTTAATCTCTGCAATCTCATGAACTAAATTAGTGATTTACTCATTACCATTTGTTTTCTTCTAAAGATCACTTATGTAGTAACATACTAACATGGCACATTGTAGCAGGATGATCCTAATGTGAGAGCAGCACAGTTGCACGAGGATCCATCAAGACATGCGTGAGTGACACTATATCTTTTATATTAAGGTAGTTGATATTTTGAGTCAATGCAATTATTGTTTGTGATTAAAATGAATATTTCTGTTTATGAAAAATTGAAGCAGTGATTCACATTATTCGAATGTCTATAGGCTAGGGAAAAGAGGTCTTTGAGCTTCTCATCTGGTGTAGAGAATGGAATACCCCAAAAGACCAAATTGAGGTTATATTGGAAAACCTCCAAATCCAGTATTTGTAATATAATGCTGTTATATTAATAAATATAGGATAACTTCTGCTAACGTGTATTATAATGTTATTAATTAATATAAATGGTGTTAGGCTTCAGAGTTCAACCTCATGTAGAGATTGTTGTATTATAAACCTATTCTTTAGGCTATTTGAGAAATTGTAAGTATAAAATATATATTATGTTAGTGATGTGGGTGTTTGCATGTTTTTCTGTACAAAAGAGAGTGAAATTTCATTAGTCTATAAGTTCATTTTTCCCTTAGTTTTGTTTCTTGTGTTTATCTCTTTAAGCAAGATAATGTGACATCTCAATTCTGATAAACCTTATTTAACGATTCATTTACACGTATTTTTCACATATTTTGGTATGTCATTGATGTCTTTGATTTAATTTGCATGAGGAATAATTGGGTGTCCGTAGTACATAGTTATAAATTACACAAAAAGGTGTTTCAACATTCGTAATAGGTTCCAATTTGCAGGACTGAATAATATAATCAAAATAGCTTCTTTTTTATTTTGGTCAACATAATTAAAATAGCTGAATTTCATAAAAAAATGGCGCAATTTGAGACAATTGGCGGTTGAGAACTTCTTTTCCCCCCTTTTTTTCTAATTTTTTTTTTGACATTTTTACCTCATTTGCAATCACCAATCTGGACAGGATTTGTCCAGATTAATGCATGAGGACCGGTTAAAAACATCAACTTCTTCAACATTTTCCCAATACCTCACCAACACCATTCAAAAAAAATCTTTTTTTTTTTGTTTTTTTACGAAATTCATCCTCATCACTCGAATCACTCATTCACTATCCACATAATTTTCTTTTTATATCAAAGGTAACGTGACTATATGGTCTTTTTCATTGTATTTTCTATGATTTATTTTTTGTTCGACACATTTTTTGAATTTTATTGATAGGTGAAATATTAGGATTGGCTGTTTCGGACACACCTAAAACCATGTCTGGATCCACTGATCTAGACACAATGTATATTTTATAAAATATGCGTTTAAAATTGACTAATCCAGTTATATTTTTTCTTGTTTTATTTATAAAAGCACAATGCATTTCAGATATAGATGATACTGTTGTTGATGTGAATCATGACAATCATTATGTTGATGTGAATCCCAAGATTTCTGAACCAATTGTTGATTCTCCATATTTTACTACTAACTTCACTACCTTCAAGAACTTTAAATATAGAGATGTTTTATTGAGGTGAGTTTGTGCAGAAACAATCAAATTAGGGTTTGTTACTGAAATTAATAAGTGAGATAATGGATCAAGTAGAAGAAAACAATATCATGTATTGGGATGTGAAAGGGGCGGTGTGTATAAAGAATACAAGAATGTATTGAAACGTCAAGACAAGAGATCCATAAAATGTGAGTGTCTACTTAGATCGTGTGATTATTTGTTGTGCTTTAGCATATGAAAATTTATTGTAGTTTGTGAAAAACACAATCATGAGATGACAAAAAATTTAAAAGGTTATCCTTCTGCATGTTGTTTAAATGCATATGAGAAAAAACTTGTTAATGAAATGACAATATGATCCTTCCTAAAATATTATTATGACTTTGGAAAGAAGAAAGTCTGGCTATGTGACTACCATCAAGCATATTTATAATGCACGTCACATATACAAGTCCATAAGAGGTCCTAGATAAAAAATGCAACATAGGATGAAATGTTTGGTTGATGATAAGTATGTCTGTAGACATAGAATGGTTGATGATTTTGACACAATCTGAGATATCTTATGGGCTCATTTGGACTATGTGAAGTTTTTTTTTATTTACATTTTTTCCTTTTGTGTTGCTGATGGATGTAACATATAAAATAACATGTATTGCTTACCTTTGATTGAGTGTGTTGGTGTCACGTCTATCGAAAATACATATTCTGTAGCATTTGCTTATATGGATTATGAAAAGGAAGATAATGTTAGTTGGGCTGTAGAGATATGTCATGACTTATTGAAATCTCCTGATAATTTGTCATAGGTGATTGTGACTGACTGAGATAATACTTTAATGAATGATGTTGCTAAAGTATTTTCGAGTGTTACTATGTTATTGTGTCGGTATCACATTTCCAAAAATGTGACAATTAAGTATGAGTTGAATGTCAAAGTCAAATCTAACAAACCTAAAGAAGTATGAGACAACATCATGAGTGCATGGGAAGTTGTAGGCAATTCTGATTCAAAGGAAACATATAATTATTCACTTCAACTATTCAGAAATGTGTCGGCAAGTTTTCCTAACTTCCCTAAGTATGTTGAAAATACTATACTAGATTTGGTCATTGCAAAAGTTGTAAGTGCATAGATAGATCGTGTAATGCACATTGGAAATACGACTACAAATAGAGTTGAATCTGCTCACGATAAGTTGAAAAGGTATTTGATGGATAGTATGAGTGATTTGTGCAAGAGTTGGGAGTCAATAGACATACAAGATTTATTGCAGCATACTGAGATCCAAACATCGTTTCAAGTTAGTATTATTAGGATGGAAAACATACACAAAGATAAAGTTCTGTACTCACTATTTGTTGGAAAGGTTTCAAAAAATGCACTAGACTTAATTGCAAGTGAAGCAAAACGAGTGAACAAGTGTGATATTGACAATTCGAAATGTGGTTGCAAGATCAGAAGAAATAATAAAAACATAAAAATTATAAGACATAATAAAAACCAAAATAAGGTAAAACATAATATTAAATGTCGGGTAGGTTTGATGAACATGATATAATGATCTTTCTACATTAATCTTTTAAATTAAACATATGATCATAAATACCCTTTTTGAATAATTGGAGCTCAACTTATTAAAATGATCTTTCATCAGTCAAAACTTAATTCATCAGTCAAATACTTTGAGTGGAGCATCTTATTGTGTCTTTTCAAATTGGGGCTAAGAACATTTTTTTCTTTATTTGTTTTTGTTTTTTTAATTTAATTTAATTTATTATTATTATTTTTAAAAGTTGCTCCACTTTATTCAAAAGGACACCCAATAATGATTTTATCGATAAAGCAAGGGACTAAGAAAGATAATTCATGTAAGGCTCAAAGTGTGCAACTAGTGGAAAGACGAAACAAAATAAAACAAGTCGTAAGGCCTGAAAAAACTAATCCTACAATGTTTTTTTCTTCAAACATGATCGTAGGAGAGTTTTGCCTTCAGACGATTGCAAGTCAAGTTCTAAAGAACACAGTCAATGGTGAATAATCACTCATAACAAAGAAAAGGGGCATAATATTTGATGATGTAACACAAACCCCTATATAAGCCCAAAACTCACATTTAGTAGCTAAATCAATGAGAACATGCTGTCAGAGAATAAGCTAATTCATCAAACTGAAAGTGTGGTATCAGAAGGTGAGTTCATTGCCTATTTAACAGCAACATGCACAAAAATTATGATTCCACATCGAAGACATCAAAAGGTTTTCTTGCAAACATGGATAAGTTATTATTAATTTTTTTATTTTTATAGAAAAACTAGAATTAACATGTTGCACAAACAATCAAACAAGAAAATGTACTTCCCCAGGCTTGGACTAGACATTGTCCTCAATGTAAAAAGTAAAATAGTTATGAAAAGGGTAGGAAAGCTCACAAGATTATGGTGGCGGTAGAAAATGGCCTTGTGCACGTATTATGGCCGGCCATTCCTATTTTCTACATTTGTCTTGTTTTAGCTCAACCTACAAAATAAAAAGAAAATTTTGAAAAATTAAAACCGTGGGTTGCCTCCCATGCAACGCTTGTTTATGGTCCTTAGCTTGACCTTCATTTTTGTAAATCTTAAGTTGGAGATCGTAGGATAAGAATAATCCCTTTCTTTATTGGATTCCCAACTACATAATGTTTCAACCTTTGACCATTCACAATGAAAATTCCTACGGCCTCACTCCAGATTTCTACAGCTCCAAACGGGAACACGTTGTAGATTTGAAATGGCATGGACCACCATAAATGAAGTTTACCTGGAAACAACTTCAATTGTGAATTGAAAAGTAGCACGAAGGCACCTTATTTGAATTCTCTTCTGATTATGTACTTATCATGCCACTTCATGGTTTTTTCCTTGCAGAATTTAGCATTCTTATAAGCGTCTAACCTCAACTCATCAAACTCATTAAGTAAGCTTCCTTTTTCACCAACAACCTTCAAATCAAAGTTAAGGATCTTTATTGCCTAATATGCTTTTACGTTCGAGCTAAACTAGGTGGTGACAAGACTTTCCATAGATCAACTTGTGAGGAGTCATACCAATGGGAGTTTTGTATGTTGTACGGTATGCCCAAAGCGCATCATCTAGCTTCACGGACCAATTCTTCCTTGACGCATAGACAATTTTCTCGATAATGCTCTTAACCTTCCTATTGGAAACTTCTTCATGTCCACCAGTTCGAGGGTGATATGATGTGGAAATTTTGTGCTTCACTCCATACTTTTTAGCAGACCTTCAAGCTTTTTAGTTATGAAATGAGAGCCTCCATCACTAATCACCATCCTTGGCACACTAAACCTCATAAATATTACCTTTTTGAAGAGCTTAATCACTACCTTAACATCATTTATTGGGGCAGCAACAACTTCAATCCAATTGGACACATAATCAACCGCTACAAGGATGTATTGATTTCCAAGAGATGAGGGAAATGGTCCCATAAAATCAACTCCCCAAACATCAAAGATTTCAACATCGAAGATATTGTTCAAATGCATTTCATTTTTTTTATATGTTTCAGGTACATTGTCATTGATCACATTGAAGCATATAGCGATTTACATCTTTGAAGAGTGTGGGCCAGTAGAAGCCTTCTTGAAGTATCTTTGCTGCAGTTTTTGAGGAACTAACATGTCCTGCAGCTTTTGACAATTAAATATGATGCTTTCCATTTCTTCTTATGAGACACATATTTTGAAAACTCCATCAGCCCCTCTCTTAAAAAGCAGAGGTTCATCCCAATACTAGTGTTTAAGATATGAGAAAAATTTCTTCTTTTGTTGATATTTCAAATTTAGGGGTAATACTCCTACTGCTAGGTAATTCACAAAATCAACATACCATAGTACTTCTATTTGTGCAAGAGCAAACAATTGATCATCACTAAATGAATCATCCAACGGAAACTCATTTTCATTTTTTTCATGTAGCCTTGAGAGATGACCGACCACCACATTTTCAATCCCTTTCTTGTCTTAAATTTCTAGATCAAACTCTTGGTGAAGTAGTACCCTTCGAATCAACCTCGATTTAGCATCTTTCTTACTTAAAAGATATTTATTTGTTTGAATGCTCTGTGTAGACAATTATCTTCAATCGCACCAGGTAGGAACGAAACTTGTCCATGGAAAACACTACTGCCAATAAATCTTTCTCGGTTGTGGCATAGTTAACTTGAGTTTCATCCAAAGTCATGATGGCATAATAGATAGCATGAAATTTTTTGTCTTTTCTCTGCCCCAACATTGCGCCTACAACAAAGTCGATGGCATTGCACATGATTTATAATGGAAGACTCCAATCAGGTGGCTGCATAATCGGGGCAAATATCAATGCTTCTTTTAACCTGCAATATGACTCAAGACAAAATTCATCAAAGACAAAAGATGCATCCTTTAGGAGCAGAGTGGTTAAAAGTTTAGAAGTCTTACAAAAATATTTAATGAATCGACGATATAATCCTGAATGCAGTTTCATCCAAAGTCATGATGGCATAATAGATAGCATGAACTTTCTTGTCTTTTCTCTGCCCTAACACTGCGCCTACAACAAAGTCGATGGCATTGCACATGATTTAAAATCGAAGACTCCAATCAGGTGGCTGCATAATCGGGGCAAATATCAATGCCTCTTTTAACCTGCAATATGACTCAAGACAAAATTCATCAAAGACAAAAGATACATCCTTTAGGAGCAGAGTGGTTAAAAGTTTACAAGTCTTACAAAAATATTTAATGAATTGATGATATAATCCTGCATGATGTAGCTAAATATCACTAGAAGGGGGGTTGAATAGGGATTTTGCTGTTTAAAAAAAATTTCTAAGTGTTTTAAAAACTATCCTCTCACTAAGGATGGCTAGCTCGAGGATGAGATTTTTCAACTTGTTAGATCTAAGTTGAGCAAAAGAGTAGGAGTAGAATAAGAGAGACACACACACAATTTTATACTGGTTCACCCAAAGATGGCTACGTCCAGTCCTCACACCCATGTGAGATTTCACTAACTTTCAAACAGATCAATCCTCACACCGAGGATGATTACAAATCGTGTATTCTTTAGCTTCACCAAGCTTACAATCAATTTCTGAATATTTCCAAGTGTAACTCACAAGGAAATTACAAAGTGATATGAGAGTGATTGATACTTAATACTTTCTCAAAAGATTTACAAAGATATAGTGTTGGATAAAAGAAAGTAAGAAGTGAGGGTGTTTTGCTCTAGATAGCTTTAAGATGATAGATTTTTTTATGCAAGTGTGTTGTGTGTAGATGAAAACCGGCTTGCTGCAATTTATAGAGGTCTTGTGATGTTCATTTCATAAGCCAAGCCTTTTATGACCGTTGGAAAATCCATTTGAGAAATGCCAAGGTTTTTCTTTATAATTACGAAAATGCCATTTAGCTCACTTGATATTTGCATTCCATGTTCTAGTACGAGGTAGCTGTTTTCTTGGCACTTGGGGACACGAGCTGTCCTTTTCTCTTTCCTTTCTTTAATGTTTGAATATTGTGTGGAGTCATTTTCATTCTCTTTCTTTAATGCCTTGATAAAGCTTCACATGTGAGCTTTTTCTCTTTCCTCCATTTAATGTCTTGTAAGAACATGTGATGTCCTTTTCATTCCTTTCTTCAAGACTTTGTGAAGGCTTCACGTGAAATCTTTTTCTTCTTTCCTTGCCTTAAGACATGTGATCAATTTATTTAGGACTTGTTTGTTGTAGCCTTTTTGAAGATTTGACTTTATAATCCTTTTAAATCACATAATAGTACATGTAGCCTTTTGCCTATGACATGATGAGTTGCTTTCATAAAGTGTTGGGATGCATTTCAAAATGATGACTATAGGCACATGCTAATATCATCATTCCTCGTACCTTTCTTTTGCATTCTTGCTACTTTTCTTCAAAGGCCTTCCTTTAATTATATTTAATAGTACTTTGCCTTTATTGAATGAATCAAACTATTCATTCTTTAATACTATTCTACCCTTGTTGAATGAATTCAAATAATTCATTCTTTAATACTATTATGCCTTTGTTTAATGAGTTCAAAACAGCGAGGATAGCAGTTTCCTCAACTCGTGAGGCCATCCTCGTCATTTTCCATACTTAGCATTTAACTCATAATTTTCTTCTTTTTCCTTAATGAATGATAACCTGTTTTCTTATAAGAATACACTCAAAAGCACAGATTAGTCATTAAACACAATCATAATCTTTTAATTAATTTTGTTATCATTAAAACCAATTTGAGAGAGATTTTGTCTCAACACTGCATGCCCCAAGAAACTTCTCATTTCTTTTACGGAGGTGGGATGTGATATTTTCTCTATTACCTCAATTTTTTCTTTGTTTGCCTCAATACCATGCTCGTACACCAAATTTCCAATAATAATTCCTTCTCTAACTATAATGTGGCATTTCTCCCAATTTAACACAAGATTAACTTATTCACACCTTTCATGTACTTTTTCGAGATTGGCCAAACAACTCATCCATGAATACTTCCATTATATCCTCAACAAAATCAGAAAAAATTGACATCATCCATTAAAAGGTAGCAGGGCATTGCACAAACGAAAAGACATTCTCCTATAAGCATAAGTGCCATAAGGACAAGTAAATGTGGTTTTCTCTTGGTCGCTAGGATGAATGGGAATTAAAAAAAAAAAAAAACCAGAATAGCCATCCGAATAGAAAAAATGTGATGGCTTTGCTAAGCTTTCTAATATTTGGTCAATAAAGGGGAGAGGAAAGTGATATTTGCGAGCCGCTTTGTTTTGTTTTCTGTAATCTATACACATCCTCCACCTCGTAATTGTCCTAGTTGCAATGGCTTCATTTTTTTTCCATTTTTGACAACACTGATACCTCATTTTTTTTGGAACTACTTGAACGACTAACTCATTTCCTATCAGAGATAGGGTAAATTACCCCGACATCTAGGAGTTTAAGTATATATTTTTTCACAATTTCTTTCATGTTAAGATTTAACTTCCTTTGATGCTCAATAGAGGATTTATAGCCTCTTAATGAAAAATTAACTTCCTATGCATGCAAATGGATGGATTAATTCCCTTTAAGTCCTCAATAATATTCCCAGTAGCTTTTGGATACATCTTGCGGACTCTAAACAATTTTTCAGTTTCTTCACCATTTAATGCAACACTTACAATGACAGGAAATGTAGAATTTTCTCCAAGAAATTCATACCTAAGATTTGAGGGCAAAGACTTACGTTATACTTTTGGAGCCTCTTTTGGGAGAGATGTTTAATTTTCTGCTGCTAATGCCTCAAAATTTAAGTTTGAAAGAGGGGGATTTTCACCCAACAAGTTAGCATATGGATTAGCTTCCTTTGCCAAGTCTTCATAACTTGTGCTTCCAATTAAGCGTGCTTCCATCCCATCATGCAAAAGTGGTTCTAAAGGATGCTCCTTAACACAATGATCAATTTAATCGACCTTGCAACAAGAATCTTCAAGAGAATGACTTTTCATAAGGTTAGACAAATTAAATTCAATCTTTTAATCACCCACATTAAAGACATGCTTCCCATGTTTTCCATCAATAACAACTCCTATTGTGTCTAGAAAAGGTCTCCCAAGAAGAATTGGGACTTGGGAGTCCTCTTCGATTTCCAACACCACAAAATCAACCGGTATAAACAATTGTCCTACTTTGATAGGAACATCCTATACTATTCCCATCGGATACTTGATAGATCGATCACCTAGCTGTAAGGAAATGTTTGTGGGCTTTACCTCACCCACATCAATCTTCTTACAAACTGACAAATGCATGTGGCTTACACTAGCCCCAAGATCAAACAAAGCACGTTTAAAACTCATATCACCAATAACACAAGGAATAGAAAAAACTTCCAAGGTCTTTAAGTTTGGGAGGCAATTTATTTTGAATTATGGCACTACATTTCTCAATTAAAGCAACTGTCTCATTGTCGTAAAGTTTTCTTTTGTTTGACAAAGTTTCATTCAAAAACTTAGCATATGACGACATTTGAGTCAATGCTTCGATGAACAACATGTTTATATATAATTTTTTTCAAAAGTTCCACAAATTTCCTAAATTGCTCCTCAATTTTAGCCTTGGGAATCTTTGGGGAAATGGTATGGGTGGTTTGTATGGTGTTAGAGGCATATAAGGTTTTTCTTTTTCCCCATCTACCCTTTCACTTGATGGTTGGATTCTTTTGCTCTCATCCCTAACATTCACTTCCACATCACTACCCTAGGTTTCCTCTAATTGTTTTCAGTTTCTTAAGGTGACATCATTTAATTGTCCGTTGGTGTTAGGTTCAGGCTTCCCAGGGAATACACTGAAAGATCTAGAGGATGAAGCAATTTGTTTAGCCACTTGGCGGTGATTTATGTTTCCAAAATTTTATGGTGGTGTGGCCATTGAATCTACCTTAGATGATAACTGCCTAAGTGCTTAATTCATTGTCTGGTTTTGATTTTTAAACTCCTCATTTTGCTTGGTTTGAGTCAACACAAAATTTTTCAGCAAAATTTCTAAGCTAGACTTTTGGGGGTTGTTGAAAGACCTTGGTCCTTGGAAACCAGGTGGTCTAACCATTGGTTGGGGGATAGGATTAAGGAGAGGATTTTTGTAGGAAAAATTTGGATGATTCCTCCACCCTTGACTTTAAGTATTTGAAAAAGGGTCCTTTTTTTGTGGATTGTTAAGATAATTAACTTGCTCATTATCCACCCCACCATCAACAACCACATGACCAATAATACCACAAATATCACAAGGAGAAACATTTGGCGTGACATCATGTATATTCAATTTTTTAAATTTTTGAAACAATGCATCTACCTTAGAAGCAATATGATGTAATACATCAACTTCATACATGCCTCCTTTCTCTTGAGGAGATCAATCAATTGACCATTAATAATGGTTCTGTGCCATATCTTCAATTAGAGCATAGGCTTCTTTTATGTTCTTGTTCATCAATGCTCCTCCTACAACAACATTTACCATTATTGTTGTAGTGTATGAGATTCCATTGTAGAATGTATGGACAATTAGCCATCTCTCCAACTTATGATGAGGGCACAATCTCAAGCTCTCTTTGAAGTGCTCCCAAGCTTCATAGAGTGATTCTCCTTCCTTTTGAGAAAAACTTGTGATTTGATTTATCAATTGTGCAGTTTTGATTGGAGGAAAATATCTAGCAAGGAATGCTTGCTTTAACTGATTCCATGTGGTAATGAATTCAGACGGCAATGAATGTAGCCAAGCTCTAGCTCTATCCCATAATGAAAAAGGGAAAAGTCTTAGTCTAATGGTGTCACTAGTGTAACAACCCAAATTTTATAATAAACTATTAATTTTATATAATTAATTTGATGTTAAAATTATTTTAGAATACATGTTGATAAATTTCGTGATTAGTTTTCGTTATATGTGTGCTCTAGATAATGTGCTAGTTTTATACATATTGGACTAAATGGGTAATGTAAATAACAAATATTATATTTTATATATTTTACAAAAAATATTTTATTGTAATATTTTAAAGAATAAATTTTTTGACGATTTTATGCGTATATGCGCGTACACAATGAATGTGATATTTTACAAAGCATTTGATTGATGTTAAGTGTGCACATAGTTATATCCCAATTAGTTATAATTATTTTCTATTTTTAGTTAACTATTTTATAAATAATTATCTTGAGATAGTAGTAATATTGTATTTGTTTTTCTTGGTTTTTATATACTTGTTATGTCATTGTGATTTTATTTTTATTTATTTTGAATTACTAATTAATATAAAGAGTTGATGATATATTTACTTATTTTATAATTTTAAATATTTTCTAACGATGGTAGTAATTTAATGTAAGTATTTAGAAAAATAAGTATAATTATAGTGATTAATTTGAATATGAGAGTTTTGTGTTTTAATGTGTTTTAAAAGATAAGTTATTTTATTTTATAAAATATTAGTTTTGAAATATTAGTAATATTTTATTAATGAAATTGTGTTTTAAGAAAATAAAATAAAAATGGTAATAGTAAAACAAAAAGGAGACTAATGGACTTGACCCATGTATGTAAAATATTTAAATCTCTTAATAAAATAAAATAAAAAAACAAGAAAGGGATGCCATAAAGCCAAGAGGAAACCAACAACTAGTCTATCGTTGGACATCGATGATCGATAACTATTCCAAAAAACTCTCCATTTTCTCCCAAATTTGAGTATGTTGTTTCATTCATTTAGCTAGTCAATTAAACATATATAATTTTTTTTATATTTTTAATAACTCCAATTTCTCTATAAAATAATTGATTTCTTCGTTTGTAGAATTCGTTATTTTGCACCGTTCTTTTTCACCGTAAGTCCGATTTAAGTGAAACCAACGTCAAAATGATTGTGTGAAAAGTGGTTATATTATCCACTAATTGGTTTTCTGATCTATGATACTTTTTCTTGACCAAATTTCGAATTTAGTTTTTAGACTATCTTCTCATAATTTATTTTTGACGTTTACATATAAACTGTCGAGTTAGATCGATTGAAGGACAAAGAGTCAACGAACAAATGTTGTTTGCTCGTGGAAGCGTATTCGCGTGCGAAAGCTTCAAAATAAGGTCAGGGTGAGAGAGCTTTGAATTCTTGAGTATAATATAATGTGTGATGAATGAGAAAATCTTATTTTTCAATGATTCATCTATTTTCCAACGATTCATCTATCGCTCGCTATAAGGTGTTTTGATTTAACTTCAATAAATGTGTGGTATTTGATATTATTGTGATATTTGATTTATTTTCGTTAAATGTGTGATAATTTATGTATATGTTTGATTAGATAGGCTTGAGTGATGTGATAAGTTTATGTGATTATGAATGATGTACAATTAATAATAATGATGTTATAAATTTGTGATAAGTTTATTGATGATGTATGATTGATGGGAGTGATGTTATAAGATTGTGATGAGTTTATGTGATGATGTGTGATTAATGATAATGATGTTATAAATTGTGATGAGAATATTAAAATACCTTGATGAAATAATTGTGATTTCAATTTGTGTTTGAGATGACAGTCTTAATGGACTATCATAGGTCAAAGAGGGGAGAAAATAAATATTGAGAATTTGTGAAGTGTAGAATATTTTGTAATCATATAGGTACGACCTGACAAGCTTAGCGATTCTGGGAAAGTAGAATTGAATGAGCCTGATCGTGGCGGTCTTCTGTTGAGCCTTTAGGTAAGATTGTTAGAGCTTGGAGGTATTCGGGTGGGAAATTCCTAAGTGACTTGGAGGTAGCACTCCAAATGTCAAGAGCTACTATGCAACACAAGTTTACCTTGACTATCGCGTATATGTATCTTAGGTTGAGTTGATGGATCTTTGAAGACAAGCCAAACTTGAATTGTCTGTCAATCAAGAGTTGGAATGGTACCATATTATGAAGTAGAGTATAAGCTCATGCATAACATTGCATTTCCTTGTGATTGTTTTATTGTGATTGATGTATTTCAAAAGAGATAATAATTTCTCTTTGAATATTTGTTGTTACAGTGAAGGATATTGATTTTTCTTGTGTGATTTTGACTTTTTAATGTGACATTTTTCTTGATCATTGTTTAAGTAATGATACGGTTCTATTATGAGTGTTTGTGTGTTCTTCATACTTATATTATACTATCAACATGATTCAAAACTCACCTCCTTCATTGTTTGTGTTTGACTGACTTGACGATGCGTTTGCGAAATCACAGTTGTTATAGGTTAATGAGTCTTAAAAGTTCAAGTTTGGGAGAAACTTTGCTTTGATAGATGATATCGGGGATAAAGGTTGTAAAATTGTATATATATATATATTCTCAAGCGTATTGAGATTGCACAGTTTTATAGGAGGAAAAAAGTTTAAAAAGTTCCTTTTGATTTTTGAGCAATGTGATATCCTAAATTAGTTACAAAAGTTTTTATTTTCTTGAAAACTGATTTTATTTATCCGCCGCATATGTAGTTAAAAAAGATTCTAATATAAATTATTATATATGTTATTTTGGGGTTTAGAGTGTCACATTAGTGGTATTAGAGCAGGTTTGTCCAATCAGGTCGAGTGGGTTGAGTGTCGATCAATCAAATGTCGTGTCAATTATGTTTATTTGTGTTCTAAGTGTTGAATTGTTAACCTTGAGTCAATTGTGTTTAATCATATTCCCTACTAAGTACTGGAATGTTTACCTATTATTCTTGTGTTAAGTGCAATGCTTTTTTTTTTTTTTTTTT
>JBBPBT010000240.1:3227166-3246751 GCA_037974875.1 Cicer bijugum | reverse complement strand
TATTTTTTTATTTTATAAATAAAAATTATTTATTTTATAATATAAAATTTATATATATATTTAGGTATTTTTTTGTATGGTTCTTACTTCAATAATTGCACATAATATTTTCTATTTTATATAATTACACTAAGAAAATTACATATGGACACTCTGCATCCACACAATTCATTTCTTGTAAATTTGCAAAAATAATTATCAAGATAAAACTAGGATAAGGTTACACATGATATGATATACTAATAAATTAGATACTTCACCTTACTTGGTTACCCAACAATATGTGCTAATTTATTGTTTTATCACTTGAATATAACTCACAAGCAAATAGTTTAACTAAATAAGTTAGATAGATAAAATAGTAATCTTTAACTAGATTGTGAATTACTTATTGAAAATACTATAAGCATTCTAAATTTTAAATTGGTCGTATATGAGCAAATATGTTGGATGGTAACAACAATCAAAGGATAATATGGTGACGCTCGATTAGCGAACAATCAAATTGTTCAATTGAATAAGTTAGATAGATATAGGAGTAACCTCTAAATAGATTGTCAAATACTTTTTGAGAAAATTATAAACACCCTAAAATCTAAATTAGGCGTATACGAGCAAATACAATGAATGGTAATAACAACCAAATGATAATATGGTGACACTCGACTAGTGAACGACCAAATGGTTTAACTGAATAAATTAGATAGAGGAGTAACATCTGAGTAGATTTTTAGATACTTATTGAGAAAATTATAAGCTCTCTAAAACCTAAATTATTCTTATACGAACAAACACGGTAGATGGTAATAAATAACAGCCAATAGATAATATGGTGTCACTCGACTACGAGCAAAGACGATGAATGGTAATAACAATCAATGAATAGTATGGTCTCGTTCGACTAGTGAACAACCAAATAGTTTATTGAAATAATTAAATAGATAGAGGAGAATACTCAATGTAGAGTGTCATAACCACTGAATCCTTACTCGGTGACAAGTATTTTGAGAAAGTTATATTATAACCCTAAACCTTATATATATATACATAAACAAAATGGAGGAATGTAGGAAGGAAATCGAAACGGTGCTAGCTATTCATTATATCATTTACTAAGAAATCTTTTCTTCAGCAACCCATGTGCCTCTGTTTCCATCATTTACACATTGCCTCTTTTGTTTGATTCCAAAAGGTGCTAGCTGCTATTCATTAACTATTTTCATCATTTACTAAATTTTACAGCACACTATAAATCCAACTCTTTTGTTTGATTCAAACATCACCTAAATTTGTAAATTGTATTCTTCTCATTTTCTTTTAGCTCTCTCCACATATCACATATCTTGTCCATTACCCATTTTATCAATATGGTATTTGGGAAAAAGAGAATACACGAAATATTGTCGTCCATAGTGATAGTGATCAAAATTCTACAAGTGATGAATAAATTTCTCAAATTCTACCTCAACTAAAAGTGAAAAACTCATCAACTCAAAGTGATTCGACCAATGAAACAACCAAACCTCCTTTAGCCCAAGAAGTGATATACACCAGTATGACCGGGAAAAATCCGGGGGGACTAAAAATTGGACATGCAAACACTGTAGAAATTCATTCAAAAGTACTTACACTAGGATTCACTATCATTTCTTTGGTGCTCCACAAGGGAAAAATTGTGTTATTCAAAGATGTGCAGCATTGTTGAATGACAGAGAAACTTATGAAAGAATAAGAAAAAAGGTTCAAGAAGCAGAGGAATCTGGTGTGACTCCATCTTTGAAGTGTTCTACCCTCAAAAAGAAAGAAAAATGGGTGTGTTCCAAGTCTCTTGAAGAAGCTTTCCAACTTTTGGGAAGAGATGTTGTTGACATGAAGGTGATGAAAGGACTATGTGTCATCGGAATTCCTTTTAATGTTTTGAGAAATCCACAATTTGTGGAAATGGTTATCGCTATTAACAATGGTCCTAAAGGCTACAAACTTCTGTCTTTTGAAAAGGCAAGAACGGTTTTATTAGACGAGTGTAAAAGACACATTGACAATGATTTAGCTACTATCAAGGATACATGGTTTCATCAAGGAGTCTCCATTATGTCAAATGGCTGTGAATAGTATAGCTGCAATGTTTTTATATGCCGACGACTTTTCTAGAGTTGAAAAAATTGGAGTTGCTATTGCTGAATATTTGATTAAAGCCATTGAAGAAATCAGACCATCTAATATTCCATAAGTGGTGACCGATAATGCTGCAAATTGTAAAGTTGTTGGGAAGGAAATACAAAAGATATATAAGCATATTTTTTGGTCTCCTTTTGTTGTGCATACTTTAAATTTGATTTTTAAGGACTTTGGTGAATCATTAGAATGGCTGAGAAATACATATAAACAAGGAAAGACTATAGTTAAGTACATTATTAATCATAGTCAAGTTCTAGCTATGTATAGAGCAAATTCAAAGCTTGAATTGTTGAAAGTAGCAAAAACTAGATTGGTCTCACATTACATTTTACTTAAGCGACTACTTATGTGTAGAGAAGCACTTGAACCTACTGTTATGTTGAACAGTTGGAAAGAATGGATTAAGCAAGGAGATGAAAACACAAGAAAAATAGGTAGGTGTTTTAGTTGGTGAAACTATTGGTAGTGATTTTTTTTGGGAAGAAGTTGAGCATGTGGTTAAGATAAAAAAACCCATTTATCATTTGATTAAATTTGCTGATGTTGAAGGGCCAAAAATGAGAGAATTTTATGAAAAAAAATGGATTCTATGCTTGGGGAAATACAAGAGATTATGAAAACAAATAAATATGCAAATTGTTATTCTGAAATGGAAACAATTGTTACTGCAAGATGGACCAAAATGAATTATACCATCCATTGTTTAGGTTTTGCATTAACCCCTAGATTTTATGATACTCCTTATTTTTCCACACCTGCTCCTAGAGGTATAGCTAGAAAAGCTCCAAACCAAGATAAGGAAGTAGTAACTGCAGTTATGCAAGCTTTTGAAAAAAATATCTGAAAATGAGGAGGAACAAAAACTTCTACGTGATTAGTTTGCTATATTTCACACAAAAAAAAGGAATATATGCAATGTCTGCAGCTCAATTGGATGTTGGAACCATGGATTCTATTGATTGGTGGTCAATGTATGGATCTGGAACTCCTGAACTAGCAGAGGTGGCAAAAAAAGTATTATCTCAACCAATAAGTAGCTCTTGCGCTGAAAGAACTTGGAGTACTTATTCATATATCCATAATGTAAAAAGGAATCGGCTTAATTGTGCAAGAGCAGACAAATTTGTTTATATTCACTCTAATATTCGCTTATAGTCACAATTTTCTGATAGCTACAAGAATGGTCCTTTCAAAAAATGGGATATGAATCATGATGACATTTGTTTGGAAGAATCTTCTGAAATACTTCAAGACCTCAACTGGGAACTAGATGATGAAATGGGTGATCAGATAAATGTTATTAGGGGAGCTTCTATCAAAAAAGGAAAAAATATAAGAATTGAGATTTTATTTTAGCAAATTGTATTTGTCCAAGTAGTTGATATAAAAATATTGTTAAAGTTTATTTTTTTATGATAATCATATTTTTATCATTTAATTTTTTGTTTTTTAATTAAATTAATTTTTTTTAATTTTAACGTACCGATTTGTATATTAAAACGTACCACGAACTGAACTAACGTACCAACTATGTATACCCCCCACGTACCGAATACTTTGAAGATTACGTACAGCGTATCCGAACCCGTAGCACGTACCATAGAGAATTGTGAACCATGTGACTATGATCTCACCATTGCCGCCAATTCAAGCATGAAAACTGCATGAAAGAGTGGAGAATTATATCTATTTGTTGTGTTAGTATTGATAATGTAAGTGCTAACAACTTGCAAATTGTATATTTAAATAGAGGCATGGTTGTTTGGAAATATCGTACTTTATCTAATCGGGAGTACTTACATATATATCTAGTGCACATGTATTGAACTTGATTGTGACCGATAGATTGAAGAAAATTCACTCATAAATTTCTAAAATAAGGGTTGCATGTAAGTTTGTCAAGTCTTCTCCTAGTAGGTTGGCTACGTTTAAGAAGTGTGTAGAAGTTGTGAATGTATGTTTTATTGTAATGGTAACATTTGATGTACAAACTAGGTGGAACTTCACCATTTTGATGTTGGATATTTCTAAACATATGAGCATGCATTTTATTGTTTATAACATGTTGATGTGACATTTGTGTCTAATGGAAGTGAGATATAAGGATATCCTAATGAAACTCATTACAGTCAACTCTTTTATCAAGTAGTTGATTGAAATTAAAAAAAAAAAATTGACTGAATGGAAGAATAGAGATGACGCTGTTTTGAAAAAGATGACTGCAAATATGCAAGAAAAATTCAACAAATACTGGGATAATGGTGAGATAAATTTTCTTCTATTTGTTGCTGTTTTTTATCCCCGTTATAAGCTTGAGTATATTGAGTTTTGTTTTAAAAGAATGTATGTCACTGATAAGTTTGATGATATGATGGAAAAACTCAAAAATCTCATTAGTAAATTGATTGAACACCATATTGTTTTGTATCCCGTTACAAATGAAGCTAATGGTTCTAGTACCTTGAATCCCAACATGCACTCACAATCTAACATTGAAAAAGGGGATGAAGATGATTGGAAGAATTTGTTTATATTGAAAATAAAGAAAAAAACAAGGTGATTTGCAAAAACGTGAGTTGGATAGGTATTTAGAGGATGATGTTGAAGATGACTCTACTACATTAGACTTTCTTAAATGGTGGAAAGGAAAAACAAATAAATACCATATTATTTCTCGCATATCTAGAGATGTTTTGGCTATTCTATTGTCTACTATATCATCTGAGTCAATGTTTATTATAAGAGGTTGAATCCTCGATTCATTTCGTAGTTCATTAAATGTCACTATTGTTGAAGCTTTGATTTGTACCCAAAATTGGATCAAATCTTCTAAGAAAATTGATTTAGCAGTTAAGTTGCTTAAAGTACAAAAGTTTAAGTCGCATACGAATGTTTTATTTTAACTTTTGAATTGATTTTCCTATATTTTTTTTAGTCTTTTAATCATTTGGTGTGCTAATGAGGTTGTGTATTGTATTTAAAATTTTAGAATTGTCTGAAGTATTTTCAATTGATGTTGAGGTGTTTGGTGCTAAGCTTAACACAATTACTACTACATCTTAAGGTACTTGTTATTGTTTTGTTTCATGCAAATTTTACTTATTTATTATTTCTCTTTCTTTATCTTCTCACTTTTATTATTGATATTTATTTTTGTAAATTTCCAATTGTTTCCCTTTCATAATTTGAGAAACTTCTTAAGTGCTTGGATTTGCTGGACTTGAAGTTGGCATTACTTAGAATTGATGAATTTGTATATTTTATTGATTTTCTGTTGGCTTTACCTTCAAATGTAACCAAGTCACGATTTAATAACAAGAAGAAACTCTATCTCAATTTCAAGAGTGGTTATTCTAGTTGAGAGTAATTTAATACCGAAAAACTTAAGGTTCTTTTAGAGATTCATAAAGAAAGTGTCGATTTTTTATTATTGGTTCAGTAAAACGGCTTGATTTTGCAGCATGATACTTGTGAAATATTGATCAACAAAACCCCTCAAACAATTTCCAAAATCATTGCTTGAATCATTATGTCAAATTTATGAAGCACAAACTTGGTTTTATGGATTATTGTCGTCTAACACAGAAAAATGTGTTTGATAATTATTCAACAAGAACAATGTTCCATGGTTATAATCGTCTAACAAATAGATTGATCACATATTATTTGTGGTAACTTAAAGTTTACTAATATCACAATATATGATATACAATATTATAAAAAATCACGATAAAGGATTTTACCGAATACACGAATGTCAATTTTCATGAAGTATACATAATCTATATAGCTATAACATGTATCTATTCGACTATGATGCAAAATTGTTAGATTTTATAGTGTATAATAGATACAATATTATAACATATCTATATAACAAAAATAATCAAGAATAACGAGAATGACTTACTTTTAAGATTCCGAAGAGAGAATAAGGATGAGCGATGAATTAATCTCATCGTCGTCAAGCTCAACATATAATTTAGTACTTAATATTAATTAATCATAATTTAATTAATAATAATTCATAATAATTAATTATTGTTAATTTACATATATATATTATTTCATTCACTTAAAATATCTAGATATATGTTGTGACACCCTAAATCCTAAAATAATACATATAATAATGCATGTCATTTTTTATAAAAATTTGCAGCGGATAAATACAAATATCTTTCAAAGGAATAAACTTTTATGGGTTATTTAGAATGTCATATTTCTCAAAATACAATCGGAGCACTTTAACATTTTTCCTCCTATAAAACAATGCAATCTCAATAAACTTGATTTAACTATAATTTTTTAATTTAATTCCAAAAACTTTCTAGTACCTATAATATTTTCATACAAAAAGTCATTTATAATTAAATAAGTAAAATACAACTTATGACTTTCATTCTGGTATCACCTATCAGATCGATACATCTTCCAAACTTGGACGTCAAGACTCATTAACTTGTAACAATTGCGATTTTGCAAACACAACGACAAGTCAATCAAACACAAACAACGAATAAGATGAATTTCAAAATCATGTTAATAATATAATATAAATAAGAAGAACACACAAATAATCATAATAGATCATATCATAACACCATGATATATCAAAATATTCAAGAAATTAATACCATATTATAACATCAAAATCACTCAAGTAAAATCATTATCTCATTATAATATGCACCAAATCATTTAAGATGAACTATTATCACTTTTGAAATGCATTAATCACAAGAAAATGCAATGTTATGCACACTTTGACTCTACTTCACAATATGATACCATTTTAACTTTGAAATATTTGGTTAGGAGACTTGATATTGTGCCACCACGCGAGTTGACGGACAATTCAAAGTGGTCTTGTCCTCAAAGATCCCCTCAACTCAACCTGAGACACAACAATCAAGGTAAACATGTGTTGCATGGTAGATCCTAACATTTGGAGGGATACCTCCAAGTCACTTAGGAATTCTCCACTAGAATACCTTCAAAGTCTAACAATCTTGCCTTAAGACTCAATAGTAGACCATCACGATCATACTCATTCAGTTGTATTTCTTCAACATCACTAGGCTTGTCAACCCCTACCTATACGATGATAAAATAATTTCCACTTCAAAAATTCTCATCAACCTCAAAAGTTCCTAACATCTATTTTCTCTCCTCGTTGGTCTAGACTACACCATTAAGAGCACCATCTTTAGCATAAATTAGAATCATCACTATTTCATCAACTATGATGTTACTTCAAAATTTTCATCACAAATTTATAACATCACTATCATCACCCATACATCGTCATCATCCTATAAACTTATATCATACAATGCATCCATCTTTTATCATCATATCACATAAACTCGTCTAATAAAAAATATGCACAAAATTCATTCGACATCCAATATCACAATAATGTCAAATATCACACATTCAACGAAATTAAATCAATTAACACGTTATAAATATTTCTATTCAATATGTTAATTTTAAAATTTCCATATTTTTATATTAATTAATTTATCACTTAAATGGTCACTGTCGTATATAGCAAGCCCCAGATGAATCGTTGGGAAATACGATTTCTCCGCTCATCTCATACTATATTATACTAATGAATTCAAACACTCTCTCACTGCTTACCTTATTTTTCAATACTTTCACATGTGAATACGAGTCTACAAGCAAAAAATATTTTTTTAACTACTTTTCTTTCAATCGATCTAACTCGACAATTTATGGATAAACATCAAAAATAAATTATGAGAACAAATTCTAAAAGGTCAATTTCGAAATTAAATCAAGTAAATTTACCTTAAATAGGATAATATAGTATTGTTCACACAGTTGTTTTGGTGTTGATTTCACTCAAATCAGACTTACGATGAACAAGAACGATGTCAATTAACGAAATCCGTAAACGGAGAAGTTGAGTATTTGAGAGAGAAATTGGCATGGTTAAAAATATGAGAAAATATATTTAGTTGACTAACTAAATGAGTGAAACAATATTATGAAATTTGGACTAAAACAGAGAAAGTTTTCTGGAACAGTTATCGATTATCGATGTCAAACGATAGCCTAGTTGTTGTGTTTCCTTTTCCTTTAACGGCGGTTGCAGAATCGAGCTCCTATCCTTATTACTTTTTATTTATTATTTAAATATATTTTACTACATATGCGCCTAACCCATAAAACACATTTTACTCCTTTCATTTATTTTTTAAAATAAAACCAACAAATACCAAAATTAATTTTTTTTAACACAATTTCATTACTAACATTTTGAAACTAATATTGTATATAAAAAAAGTAATTAATCTATAAAATACATTAATAATCAAACTCTCATCTTCAAATTAATAACAATAACTATTGAGAAAATATTTTATAAAATAATCACTTTCAAATATTACCATCTTTATAGAATAGTCAAAAAGATAAAATAAATAGAACATCAACAATTTATATTGAATACTAAATCACAATAAATATTTATAAAATCACCATGCCATGAGAAATATATAAAGTTAAAGGAAATTAATCACATTATTATTAATATATCAAGATAATATTTATAAAACAAATAACTGAAAATAGAAAATAAATATAAATAATTGAAATATAACTACGTGCATACTTAATAATGGTCAAACGTATAGGAAAATATCATATTAACTGTGTAAGCGTATATACACGTAAAATCGCATTAAATCTTTTTTTTAAATATTACACTAAAACACTATTATTTTTAGAAAAATATATAAAATATATAAAATAATAAAGAGTTGCATTGTCTAAGAATAGTTGAGTTAGTAAATATTTTTATTTTCAATCTTTTGAGGTTCAAATTGAAAGATATTTTTATTATTTTTAATTGAGTCATAATCATAGAAATTATATTTTGTGATTTATTGATTTATTTTAATAACTCGATACAACTCGCATGAATATTTAGGTATCCAATATGTATAAATCTAGAAGACCATAAATGTATTTTTCTAATACTTAGAAGATCATAAGTGTATTTTTCTAAAATTTAAAGGGACAATTTAAGAATCGTTTACTTTTATAACTTGTCATATCAACACCGTTATGCACATGACAATATTATAACAGTCTCATGCTATTTTTTTAGCAGTGCTAACGGAAAATGACATTTTTGGAAACAAACAATAACATAGAAGCTAACGTGGCAAACGAGGTGCCACTTAAAGAATCTAGTGACGAACCAAAATATAAATGATCTATCCGAAAACTGGAATAAACTATTTTATTAGCGAAATAGGATTTTAAATAATTAATTTGGTGTTAAAATTATTTTAGGATACATGTTGATAACTTTTTGTGGTTAGTTTTCGTTATATGGGTGTTTCAGATGATGTGCTACTTTTATACATATTGGATTAAATGAGTAATATAAATAACAAATATCATATTCAAGTTCCCGAACGCTTGATCCAATTTCCAAATGTACGAACAACTCATTTATTTTTAATTAGTGGATATCATCGTTTTTTTCATTCTTTTTGGAATGGTGGATTTCTTGATGGAGAGGTAAAAGATAAAATTCGGATTTGAACGAAAACTGTTTTTGTTGTTTCAGAAGTTTAAAAAACTTGTTGAAAAATAACAATGCCACCGATAAATATTACTGGGTTGAGCCGCGGACTAGATCGCTCTCGTTAAGACGTTTCGATGCACTACCCAAATTGTACAAGGCAGACTATCAATCACGAAGTTCCCAAGATAAAACAGCTCAGAAACTTTGTATCGGAGTTCTACTGCACAACAGAAAACCGTTCTAGAATTACGCCCTTAGTATGTCAGTCGAATGACTGCCACTTGTAATATGGCACTAAGATCACTCGTAAGAAATAAAAGAAAAAGTAAGAAGGGGGAGAAGAGTGAAAAGCCTTAGATACAAAGAGCTTTTGGTGTGCTTTTTCCAACTGAGGAGAACTCTCTATTTATAGCGGAAATCCACAACTAGATTTGAGATAATCCGAGCCGAGCCGAGCCAAGTCAGCCGAATCGAATTGAATCGGGCCTGGCCGAGCCGAGTCAGCCGAACGGACGGCGGCGCACGCATTTGTGGTGGTCAATTTGCTTGCGTTCTCCCTCCTTCACAAAATTGGGGTGCCCCTTGGGGCCCTCCTCAAGTCCACTACCTCCACATTATATATCCTACTAGTGATTGTTTTCCCCCCTATGTTGGACTTCTCATTTTTTCCAATTCACAACAACACTAGCTCTCATTAATGCCATCATTAATTCCATTAAAATTTTCATAATTTCGAACAATACCCCACTTGAATTTAAAACATAGGTTCTTGAATAGCGTCAAACACTTTTATAAGATTATGCATAAACAAATGTGTCTCTTGACTTGAACCTTTGCGTAGCAAGTAAGATTCAGATTCAACAAGAGTGACTCGTAGTCTTGAACTTTATCTCTGAAATCAAACCCATACACAACCTTTTCATTAGGTGTATTCTCAAAAGTCCGTGCATTTAGGGCCATGCACGTATATCCTAGTATAGTGAACACTCTAGGAATTTTGCCTCAAAATTCCATAGGAAGCAGCCCCCACTTCCACATTCACATAGGTGAGTCAATCACGAGTACTCCTGTAGCTAGGTACTCCCCTCCACATAGAGTATAGATCTCATTATGAGTTTCTATTATCTCATCTTTTCATCGCTTCAGGACTCATGCTTCCCTCATATATTATGTAGCATGTTCATCCCATATCACTATGACTTGTTATTACCCATTGAACCTATTCTTGAGATCTCTAGTCTTTTAGGTCGGGTTACCATCATAAGTGACTCATCAATCTATAGGCAATAATCCCATCCTTTTGGATCTATTTAGGATTTTCTCTCTAGCTAATCCTTTCGTCAAAGGATTTGCTAAATTTTTATCAGTGCGTACATGATCCACTATAACAACTCCTTTAGAAAGTAATTCTCTAACCGTGTTGTGCTTACGATGAATTTGTCTTTTTTTTACCGTTGTAATAACGATTCTCAATTTTTGCAATAGTTGCGGTACTATCGCAGTGGATCAACACAGTTGTCAATGGTTTTTCCCACAAAGGGATCTCTGCTAGCAAGCATCTCAACCAACTTGCTTCTTCACTAGTAGTAGCTAGTGCTATCATTTCAGATTCCATAGTGGAGTGAGCCAATATCATTTGTTTCTTCGATTTCCATGACACAGCACCACCGGCTATATTGAAAATATAGCCACTAATTGCTTTGGAGTCATCTGATAAGGTGTTCCAATCAGCATCGTTGTATCCTTCAAAGACGACAGGAAACCTTTGATAGTGTAATCCGAGACTCATGGTCCTTTTAAGGTATCTCATGACTCTTTCAATAGCATGCCAATGCTCCATACTAGGTCTGCTAGTAAACCTGCACAACAATCCCACGATGTAGGCTATGTCGGGTCTAGTGCAATCAGTGGCATAACTGAGGCTACCAATGATGCTTGCATATTCAGTTTGTCAAACATCTTCACCAGAGTTCTTGAAACGTTTCACACTTAGATCATATCGTGTGCAAGCAGGTTTACAGTCAAAGTAATTATATTTCTTTAGGATCTTTTCAATGTAGTGAGATTGATCCAAAGAAATTCCCTTTTCTGACCTAGTAATCCTGATTCCAAATATTACACTTGCTTCTCCGAGGTCTTTCATATCAAAGTTGTTACTCAAAAATGATTTCACTTTATATACAACATGAACGTTTGATCCAAATATGAGCAAGTCCTCTACATAGAGACATATGATAGTGCAAATGTTATTTTCATATTTGTAACAAATGCATTTGTCACTTTCATTCACTTTAAACTCATTCAACATGATTAAGTTATCAAATTTTTCATGCCCTTGCTTAGGAGCTTGTTTAAGACCATACAGAGATTCATCTAACTTACAGACCTCTTTTTCTTATCCATGAATTACAAAACCTTCAGGTTGTTCTATATAAATTTCTTCTTCCAAGTCACAATTTAAAAATGTTGTTTTAACATCCATCTGGTGTATCATCAGGTTATGAATAACCGCAAGTGATATAAGCACCCTAATGGATGTTAGTCTAGTGACTGGTGAAAAAGTGTTGAAGAAATGTATATTTTCTCTCTGTCTAAAACCTTTGGCTACAAGGTGTGCCTTGTATTTATCAATAGATCCATTGCGTTTCAGTTTCTTTTTCAAAATCCCTTTACAACCTATTGGTTTGCAACCCGGAGGCAAGTCTACTAAATGCTAGGTCTTGTTCGACTAAAGAGAATCCATTTCATCGTTTATAGCTTCTTGCCATGGATTTGCATCCAATGATGACAAAGCTTCTTTAAGATTCATAGGATCCCCTTCTAAATTATAGGCCATATATTCTAGTCCATAATCTTTAGCAAGTCTTACTCTCTTACTCCTTCGAGTTTCTGTTTCGTCTTGTTTGTTGCTTTCATTGTTTCTTATCACAGGAACTTGACTAGGTTCGTTGCCCCCACTATTTCTCGATTTGAAAGGGAATTTAATTTCATAGAAGTCAACATGATTTGACTCTATGATCACTTTCGCATTTAGGTCATAAAACCTATACACTTTACTATTTACAGCATATCCTATGAATACACATTCATAGGCTCTACTTGCGAGTTTAATTCGCTTGGGATCGGGGATTCTGACATAGGCCAGACAACCCCATGTTCGAAGATAAGACCAGTTGTGTTGTCTTTTCTTCATTATATCATAAGGAGATGTTTTGCCTTTAGATTTTGGAACTCTATTCAAAACATAGCAACCAGTCAAAATAATTTCGCCCCACCAGTGAGATGCAGCACCAGAGTTAAGCATAATAGCAACAACTAGTTCAGTAAGAGTTCTATTCTTTCTTTCAGCTTTGCCATTCATTTCAGGTGAATACAGTGCTGTAGTTTCATGTATAATTCCTTGGGTTTTGTAAAACTCATTAAACAAATTGGAATCATACTTTGTTCCTCTATCACTATGAAACTTCTTAATCTTTTTATTAAATTGATTTTCAATTTCAGTTACAAAGATCTTAAACATGTCAAGCGCTTCACTTTTATTTTTCATCAGATATACAAAAGTAAAATCAGAGCAATCGTCAATAAAAGTTATTAAATAATGCTTTCCATTTCTGGCCAGTGTTCCATCAACTTCACATATATCAGAGTGAATTAATTCTAGGGATTCAGATTCTCTAACTACTGATTTATGTGATTTCTTTGTTATTTTAGCTTGACTGCAAAAATCACATTTTTCGAAATTCTTTGGAGATAACTTTGGAATTAAGCCTAAGTTACTTAAGTTTGAAATTACATGTTTGGTCATATGATAGAGTCTAGCATGCCAAATATTAAAATCACACAACACGTAAGCAAAATGAGACATTTTATTAATTTCAACATTCAATTTAAACATGCCATATGTGGCATACTGTTTCCCAACAAAAATACCATTTTTAGAAATAGTGTACAAATCTACCCCTATAGATTGAGTGAACCCTGCCTTATTGAGAATAAATCCAGAAACCAGATTCTTCTTTATTTCTGGAGTGTGCATGACATCCTTCAGAATTAAAGTTTTTCTAAATGTGAATGTTAGTTCCACATCTCCTATACCAGCAACATTAGTGGTGTGGAAATCTCCCAACAACACTTTCTTATCTTCAGCAGCAGTGTGTGTTTTAAACATCGCCAATGTCTATCCACCACCCATCTGATCCACCTACAAGGTTGATCTCGGTTATCATAGCAATAAATTGCTCTTCAGTCAAGTTAGCCTGATTTGCAGGGCCTAGCTTGTTCTTGCACTTGCGTGCCATATGACCCTCTTTCCCACAGTTGAAACAAAGTAAGGGGAGATGGCCATTTCTAGGAGATGGGTGCTGTCTGGCACTTGGAACCTTAGGAGGGTTCCCATTCTTGTTGCTTTTCTTAGAAGAGCGATTCTGATTCTTTAGTTGTTTGTCGTTTGGCTTCAGAACTGCTCCGATGAATTTATTTTTCTTGTTGTTTGCCAGAAGAAGAACTTCATCTTTCTGGTCTTGTTTACGAGATTCCTCCTCAATTCTAAGGTGAGTTATAAAGATTTCTAGAGAAAATTCTTTTGTTTTATGCCTGAGAGAATTTTTAAAATCTTTCCATGTAGGGGGCAGTTTGTCAATAATAACAACAATTTGAAACTGTTCATTTAGGGACATACCTTCAGAGATAATCTCGTGAACAATTTTCTGGATTTCATGAGATTGACCTTCCACTGATTTGTCATCTGATATTTGAGGTGGCGGCTAACATCATACTTTTTAGCTCCAGCTTCCTCAGTATCATATTTCCTTTAAGAGTATCCCAAACCTGTTTAGTAGTATTGCTGTCGGAACTGTAGTAATCATACAGATCATCAACAAGTCCATTAAGAATATAATTCTTACACAAGTAATCATTATCTTCCCATTGGGTTAATTCAGCAACTATTTTATCCAGTTCTGATTGTTCAACAATTATTTCTGGAACAACGGGGATGTCATCCTTCAGAACGTTGGCAACCTTCTTCGTGGTTAGAAAAAATAACATCTTTTGTTGCCATCGAATGACTGCCGCTCATAATATGGCACTAAGACCACTCATAAGAAATAGATGAAAAATTAAGAAGCAGAGAAGAGACAAAAGTCTTAGATACGAAGAGCTTTTGATGTGCTTTTCCAACTGAGGAGAACCCTCTATTTATAGAGGAAATCCGCAACTAGATCTAAGATAATCGGGGGATCCATCAGAGCGTGATCCATGAACTGACAATAGAACTTGCGCTCAGAAATAGGACTTGCCAAAAACGTGTGTTTTGACTCTGACTCTTGATCGGGAAAAAATCACACACGTAAGTAAGACCAATATTAGGGTTTTGACTGGGCAAAAAACAGAAGCACAAGCAAATTAGGATTTTGACTGGATCATATTAATAATGTTGATTTGGTGGAGGGCAATTATGTAATTAACATTTTGAGACAAAACGCAAGCATTTAATTAATTAAAATAAATAATTAATATTCATACGCTAAAAATTAATACACCACATAGCCAAGCCAAGCCGGCCTGAACTGAACCTGGTTGGGCCAGGCCGAGCCGAGCGGAGCCAACCAGATGGGCAGCGGCGGCGCGCGCATGTGTGGTGGACCATTTGAAAATTGGGGTGCCCCTTGGGGCGCTCCCCAAGTCCATTACCTCCACCTTTTATATCCTACTAGTGAGTGTTTTCCCTCCTATGTGGGACTTCTCATTTTCTCCAATTCACAACAACACTAGCTCTCATAAATGTTATCATTAATTCCATTAAATTTTTCATCATTTCCAACAATCCCTCACTTGAATTTGAAAAATAGGTTCTTAAATAGCGTCAAACGCTTCTATAAGATTATGCATATACAAAGGTGTTTCTTGACTTGAACCTTTCCGTAGCAAGTAAGATTCAGATTCAACAAGAGTGACTCGTAGTCTTGAACTCTATCTCTGACATCAAACCCACACACAACCTTTTCATTAGGTGTATTCTCAAAATCCCGTGTATTTAGGGTCATGCACGTGTATCCCTATATAGTGAATGCTCTAGGAACTCTACCTCAAAATTCCATAGGAAGTGGCCCCCACTTCCATATTCACATAGGTGAGTCTATCACGAGTACTCCTATAGATGGGTACTCCACTCCACATAGAGTTTAGATCTCATTAAGAGTTTATATTATCTCATCCTTTCATCGCTTCATGACTCATGCTTCCCTCATATATTATGTAGCAGGTTCATCTCATATCACTATGACTTGTTATTACCCATTGCACCTAATTCATGGGATCTCTAGTCTTTTAGGTCGGGTTACCATCATAAGTGACTCATCAATCTATAGGCGATAATCCCATCCTTTTGGATGTATTTAGGATTTTCACTTTAGCTAATTCTTTCATCAAAGGATCTGCAAAATTTTCATTAGTGCATACATGATCCTCTATACCAGCTTCTTTAGAAAGTAATTCTCTAACAGTGTTGTGCTTACGACGAATTTGTCTTCTTGTACTGTTGTAATAACGATTCTCAATTTTTGCAATAGCCACAATATTATCGCAGTGGATCAACACAGGTTTTTCCCACAAAGGGATCTCTGCTAGCAAACATCTCAACTAGCTTGCTTCTTCACTAGCAGTAGTTAGTGCTATCATTTCAGATTCCAAAGTGGACTGAGCCAATATCGTCTGTTTCTTTGATTTCCATGACACAGCACCACCGACTATATTGAAAACATAGCCATCGGCTATTATGAACTTATGGTTGGTTTCTCTTGATAAATGTTTTGTTTTGATTTTTCTCTAATTCACATGGTCTACATTTTGAGTTTCCTATTGTAATTACAAATTTGTGCTCTAGGTTTTTTAAAGATGAAGTGGAAGAGGACGACGGTGAAGAGAATGATGATGGAAAGGTAACAGATAAATATTGAATCTGAACGAAAACTAATTTAAACTTAAAGGACTATAAGTATTTTTTTTTTCAAAATATAAAGGACAAATATGATAATCATTTACTTTTATAATTTATCATATCAACATCAATTTTGAATTTAGACAGTAACACAAAGACTAATGTTGCAAATGAGATGTTATTTAAAATACCTAGTTGTAAACAAAAAACATAAAAGACCAATCTGAAAACTAGATCAAACACCAAAGTTAACTATTCCATTCATCTTTATTTCAATTGTTACAAAATAATAATTAATGTATCAATATTTTTTGTAATCAATTAAGATAGGTTTAAAAAATATGAATGACAATAAAATAGTTTTGTAGACTAATAAAAAAATATATTTGGCACAAAATGTACAACAACGGCGAATGTCAGGTAATATAACTCACTCCCTACTATTTGGCTCAAACCCAACGATGGAAGGTATAAATGTAATGTAGATGTCTCTTTCTCTAATATCTTCAATCGTGTTAGCATTGGTATTTGTATTAGATATGATGGATGATATTTTGTCCTAGCTAAAACAGAATGGTTCACACCCATCTGATCAATAACTGAAGGAGAAGCACTCAGGTTATTAAGTGATTTAAAGTGGGTCCATGATCTTCAACTTACATCAGTGGATTTTGAATTAGATTTGAAGGGTGTTGTGGATCGTTTTCACTCCATCAAGGAAAACAAGATTGAATTAGGTGCTATTGTTTCTTATTGTCGAGCTATTTTCCATTCTCATTTTAGAAACACCATAATGGAGTTTGTTATGAGACAAACAAATGAGGCGGCTCATGCACTAGCAAGGGTAGCCACATCTATGCCTAGTCCCTATATTTTTATTGAAATTCCAAATTATATTCATAACAATATTATTAATGAAATGCTATAAACACTTTGAAGTCAAATATAAATATATATATATATATATATTGGGAAAATACCACACTTGAATATTTTCCCGTATGTAATTTTTCCATTAGAACAAGAGTATTTTAGTTTAGTTTTTTTTTTAACATTTTATTTATGATATAAAAAAAATATTTATTGATATATATGGGTGAGTGGACACACCCATAAGTAGGAGATTTATTGATAGAAAATATATTTATTAAACTTATTGAAATAGATTTTTCTAAATATAAATCTATAAATTAGCTAATGAAGTGGTAGAGATTGGAGAAATATTAGTTATAAATTGAGATATCATGATATAAGTAGTGGTCACATTGTTAACATGAGAAATATCTATTATAATATATTAAGATAGACGCGTCATCAAATATTGTGCCACTTCATTCAAATATTGTCACCTCCAAAAAAAATGGTACGATACATCTAATAAACACTCTTCCATTTCTTTTTATTATTTTATACTTGCAATGTGCTTTAGCATATTTTTTTTTTTATTTTAGCACTCATTTTACTATTACATTTTTTGCATATAATATTTTGTGGAACTATTCATGTGTCATGAGTTACAAATTACAATACAATAAATATGAGTTATTCAACACTTATTGTTCCTCCATCATTATTGATAACAGTTATTCCTATTATTTTAACTCTCAATTACTATATTGGGTGTTTCTCAAGAAATACATACATGACTATAATTTGTGGAAGTTATTTTATATATGAAAATAAGAAGACAATGATATATATGATTAGTCTCTATGATAGTTTACATGCTTTCATACTTTTTTTCCTTTTAAATACACAAAGTTTGAGAATTTTTACATTTTTTTTTAGTTTATATCTTTAAGCTTGAATCCTATTTATATGCTTTGATATATTTGTGATTAATTGTTGTTGTTAACATTTGATCCAAATACATCATTTTTTTGGTCCAAATTGTTATTATATTTCATTACATAATATATTATGTGTTATTCAATGTATTTGTTGGATATATGTTGAAAATTGAAACATGTTTCTAACACCAATGCACATCCCTTAAATTTCAGTGATACTTAAATTTCTCACCTCATCTTTTGATTTCTTTATATGAAGAATAATAGATAATTCATATCTATGAGATAGACCTATTCCACATTTTCAGTTTCTTATTTTTATCGGTTCAACTCTTAATCACATGTTCTAATATCACCATTTAGTGTATGTTCCCTTTTCAAATTTTATTTTATTTGTTTTCCTAATTTCAAAAGATGGGTCGTGCCTTGATCATGGACAATGTATTTTTTCACTCTTTCTCATCGATACATTATAATATTAATTCAAAGTTATCTTCTTTATCATTTGTTTGCCACAATTTACATGAACTATTTGGGAGCAACACAAATGTTGGGTGGAATATTTTGTTATCTATTCTTTATCACTACAATATTACGTGTTTCACTATGTATATGCTAAATGATTGAATCAATTTGAACGTAATCCAAATTATTTTCATAACAAATATTTTACTAGCAACATCATTTGTCTGTTATCCACGAGATGAATTTCTATGATATCATGCATATTTACTTCTTTTGTTTAAGATAATTCAAATGCTCTTTTTATTAATTTTTTGTTCTAAATCTATTTCTATATCAATATATATATTAGGTGAATAATGCCTCAAATTTTTGTTTCAATTTCTTATATGTGCATTTGATATTCTTTTTTTATGTCATTTATTCTCTTTATTTATTTTTATATACGATATAAGATTGAAAGCAATATAACAATGTTAAGAAGAGAGAAGTCTATATAAGTTGTGCCACAAGTTGGCTATACTTTTTTTGTAAATAATATTTTTAGATATTTATTTAGAATCGATTATTGTTATCTCTCAATTTTTTATTATTTTTATTGTTCATGTTCTAAACCTATTTCAAGATATATATATATATATATATATT
>JBBPBT010000240.1:3194570-3212612 GCA_037974875.1 Cicer bijugum | reverse complement strand
ATTTATTTATTTTATAATTTTGACTAATCTCTAATGATGGTAATATTTTAATTTGAATATTTGGAAAAATAAGTATTATTATAGAGATTGTTTTGAATATGAGGGTTTTGATTATTAATGTATTTTAAAAGATTAATTACTTTAATTACTTCATTTTATTAAATATTGCTTTTGAAATATTAGTAATACACTGGTAATTAAATTATATTTAAAAAAATAGTTTTGTTAATTGTTTGTTTTATTAAAAAATAAAAAAAAACAGAAGAAATAAATAAAATTTATTTTATTGATTTGACACATATTTAAGAGTAAAATTTAATTAAATAATAAAAAAAAATTAAGTGAAAATAACATGAATGAATGACATGAGAAAAATAAAGTACAATGGACACAAAATAGAGCAGTCGCACATAAAAAGAAGAAAATTAAAACCATTTATGGATGATTGTCCCATAAATGTTTTTCGTTTTTGTCCAAATTTTCGTATGTTGTTTTATTCATTTAGCTATTCAATTAAACACAATTTTCAAGATTTTTAACAACACGAATTTCTCCCTAAAATATCCGATTTTCCCGTTTACAAAATTCGTTATTTTACACCGTTCTTCTTTATCGTAAGTTCGATTTGAGTGAAACCAACGCCAAAATATTTGTGTGAAAAATGGATATATTATCCACTGGTTGGTTTTCTTATTTGTGACCATTTTCCTTGACCGAACTTTGAAATTTAGTTTTTAGAATATTTTCTCATAATTTATTTTTGACGTTTACCCGTAAACCGTCGAATTAGATCGATCGAAGGACAAAAAGTCAAAGAACAAATATTTTTTGCTTGTGGAATCGTACTCATGTGTGAAGACGTCGAAATAAGGTAAGGGGTGATAGAGCGTTTGAATTCATGAGTACAATATATTGTGAGATGGACAGAAAAACTGTATTTTCCAACGATTCATCCGGAGATCGCTACGTATAGCCGTAGCCCTTTGAGTGAGAAATTGATTAATAAGAAAATATGGAATTTGTGATATTAAAATATGGAATAGAAATATTTATATGGTGTTTGAAGTAACAATGTCGATTTACAAGAAAGGGGAGTTTGAATTGTAAATGCACATTTTAAAAATTCCTGTTAAAAACTTAAGAAAATAACTCAAGATTGATTATTGGTTATGAAAACAGAAAACGGAGAACGTTCTTGGTTTTTATTATAAAACCGAGAACGTTCATTGATTAGCTTAAAACAAAAAATCAATTTGTGTTTTATCTTAGTTAATCAATTAAGTTTAACAAATAAAGAGATAGGATAGAGAATACCACACAAAGATATATCATGGTTCACCCAACTTGGATTACGTCTAGTTCTCACACTGTGAGATTTTCCACTTAGTATTTAAAACAAAGAACCTTCTTGATCTTACAACACTTAGTCTAGATCAACTTTGATTTGTTTCAATCTCTATTACTTTCCACCCAGAAAGCAATAAAAGCGCCTATCTAACTTTGATAGCATTCAATGTACTCTAAACAAACTATAAAGAAACTCTTATAGTTTGAGTTTTTACAATTGGATTATTTTTGACAGAATCTGAAATTTCTCAACTCTTGTTTGAGAATTGATTCTTTACAAAGGATCTAATGATACTTGCGCAATCTAATATAATAATATAGATCATCCTCTATTAGCGAAATATCATAATGTAGAACAACCTCTGTTTTGCGAAAAATCAGAATTTCAAGTATGTATGTGATTGATTTATGGATTTTTTCATCACTTGAATTTCTTGCCTTGATCTTGGATATTGGCCTTCTATTTATAGGCATTAGAGGCCTTTAATGAAGGTCAAAAAGAGTTGTTGGTAGTGCTCTGTAGTTTGACTGAAGCCAATATATCAGATTAAAAATAATTCAGTTTTGAAAACTACTTTTTGACTTTTCTGGTTTAGCATTTAAAGCAGTTTTGTCCTTTTTAGAATAAGGCTTTGACGTTTCTCCCTTGATCTTGGATGATACAGTCTTGATCTTGAGTCTTGAATGTAGCCAGAGGAGTTTGGAGAATAATTATAAGCCATTGCATAAGAGAATGCATAGTTGTTGTAATTATGGAGAAAAACGAAGATTGATTAACGATCTGGGTCTGTCAGTTTGAACTTTCTTGAGCTTCAATAATCAATCTGGAGTTCCTGTTTTAATCATTCTGGATGTCCTTTGCAATTGTCTTGTCATATGTCAAGGTTGATCAAACTTTCTTGACAGTTTGATTTTTGGAGTTACAAACTGTCTTGATTTTTATCTGACTTTGAGTCCTTTTATTTTAGAGATCAGATAACCTTTTTGAGCTTGGATGAATCCTACTTGTTCCTTGCCATGTACTGATTAGATATGAATAAATTTCTGGGGCAGACTCTTTCTTAAAGAGGTAGAAAAAGTTTGATCAACATGTTGTGATGAACATTGTTTGAAGCTGGAGATTATTCTCTATTTTGATGTTCTTGTTGCTATTTTCTTTGCTTTGCTTGAGTCTGTTCTTAATTAAATTCACTCAAAAGCACAAGTTAAATTAACATAACATTTAGAATCATAATTAACATTCTTAATTAACTTTTTGTTTGTTTTCATCAAAACATTAAATTGAGATTTTGTCTCAACAATGTTGATTGATTTAATTTCGTTAAATGTGTGACATTTGATATTATTGTGATATTTGATTTCAAATGAATTTGATGCATATGTTTGATTAGATGAATTTATGTGATGTGATAATAAAATATGGATGCATGGTATGATATATGTATGTGAGATGATAATGATGATTTTTGATCGATGATAGTGATGTTATAAAATTGTGATGAGTTTATATGATGATTATGATTATGTATGATTAGTGATATCATAAAATTGTGATGAGTTTATATGATGATTATGATTATGTATGATTAATGATGTTATAAAATTGTGATGAGAATATTGAAGTATCCCATATATGATGAAATAGTGATGATTTATAAAGATGATGCTCTTAATGGAGCAGTCTAAGCTAACGAGGGGAAAAAATAAATATTGAGAATTTGTGAAGTGAAGATTATTTTCTCATCATATAGGTAGGGTCTGACAAGTCTAGTGATTCTGCGGAAATACAACTGAATGAGTCTGATCGTGGCGGTCTATTGTTGAGCCTTAAGGTAAGATTGTTAGACCTTGAAGGTATTCAGGTGGGGAATTCTTAGGGGAATTGAAGGTAGCACTCCAAATGTCGGGAGCTACCACACAACACACGTTTACTTCGACTGTCACATATATGTGTCTCGGGTTGAGTTGAGAGGATCTATGAGGACATGACCAATTTAAATTATCCGTCCATCGTGATGGTGGCATAGTATCAAGCCTCCTAACCAAGTTCTTCAGAGTTAGAATGATACTACATTGTGAAGTAGAGTCTAAACTCATGCATATCATTGCATTTTCTTGTGATTGTTTTGTTGTGATTAATACGTACCACATATGATTATAATTTCTCTTAGACAATTTGATATAATAGTGAAATGTATTGATTTTCCTTGAGTGATTTTGACTTTCTAATGTGATAATTTCCTTGAGTAATATTTGTGTAGTAATACGGTTCTCTTATGATTTCTTTTTGCGTGTTCTTTTTACTTGTATTATACTATCAACATGATTTCGAAACTCATCTCCTTCGTTGTTTGTGTTTGACTGGCTTGACCTTGCGTTTGCAAAATCATAGTTATTACAGGTTAATGAGTCTTGAAGTTCAAGTTTGGGAGGAACTCCGCTCTAATAGGTGATACCGGGAATAAGGGTTTTAACTTGTATTTTACTTACCTAATTTGAAACGAAATTTTTGTATGAATTCCTTAGAAATACTAGTAAGTTTTTAGAATTAAATCAAGTAATTATACTTAAATCAAGCTTATCGAGATTGCACTATTTTAATGGAGAAAATAATATTTTAAAGTGTTCTTTTTTATTTTATTTGTGAGAAACGTGATATCCTAAATTAAAAATAAAAGTTTTTTATTTTTTGGATTTATTTATCCGCTGCAAATTTTATAGGAATATGATATAAATTATTATATATATTGTTTTGGAGTTTAGGGTGTCACATTATTTGTGTGTGAAAGTGTTAGAATAAGGTAAAGGGTGATAAAATGTTTGAATTCATGACTATAACATATTGTGAGACGAATGGGAAAACCGTATTTCCCAACTATTCATTCGGGGCTCGCTATGTACGACAATAGCCCTTTGAATGATAAATTAATTAATGTGCAAATAATTTCTCTTAGATGATTTGATGTTATAGAGAAAGGTCTTTGATTTTCCTTGAGTGATTGAGTTTTAATGTGATCTTTTTCTTGAACAATGTTTGTGTAATGATACGGTTCTATTATGATTGTTTGCGTGCTCTTCTTACTTGTATTATACTATCAACATGATTTCGAAACTCACTTCCTTTGTTGTTTGTGTTTAACAGGCTTCGCCATACGTTTGTGAAATCACAGTTGTTACAGTTTAATGAATCTTGAAGTTCAAGTTTCGGAGCAACCCCGCTTATAAGTACTAGTAAGTTTTTAGAATTAAATCAAGTAATTATATTTAAATCAAACTTATTGAGATTGCACTATTTTATAGGAGTAAAGAAGTTTAAAGTGTTGCTTTTGATTTTTGAGAAACGTGATATCCTATATTAAAAATAAAAGTTTTTATTTTCTTAGAGATAAATTTTTATTTATCCGCTGTAAATTTTATAGAAATATAATATAAATTGTTGTATATATTATTTTGGGGTTTAGGGTGTAACAACCCTCACCACATTGACCATGTTCTTTAGTCTAAATCATTTGCTTTATGTACCTTTCTACTTATGGGTGTTTATGGTGCAAAAGTTGAAGTGAATTGGACCACTTTAATGGTTCTTATTTAACAACACTTTTAAATCAGGTTCAGTTTAATTTTGAATTGATTTGAAACTAGTTTAAAAATATAAACCAATTTAATATTTTGAACACGTTTTTCGGTAATATTAGTTTTGAACTAATTTTTCAAAAAATAAATTTTGAAATTATTCTAACAAGAAAATTTCGAATTTTTTAAAAAATTTTGATTTTGATATTTTCTATGAAATATAGATGAAAATATTTTGGGAAATAGATTAGAAATTCTTTTGACAAACAATTTCGAGAAGTTTTTTTAAGAAAAATAGATAAAAAAAATTTGAGATAAAATTTTTGAAAATTTTTCAAAAAAAAAATCTCAATTTCTTTCTCTAAAATTTTTCAAGAAAAGAATGATTTAAAATAATTTCAATTTTTTTTTGAAAAAAATATTTTTTGTATTTTCTATATTTGTTCGAGAAAAATAAATTTCGAAAAATTTCTAAGAAAAACAATCTTAATTCAAATTAAATTTTTTTTAAATGGTTAAACTGAGTTTGTAAATAAATTTGGTTAAATGATTTCACTACGCCAAAAATGACATTTAACAGCGCACCTTTTACAGCGCTTTCTAAACACAAGCGCTGTTGTAAATATATTTTAAAAATAACGGAGCCTTTTACAGTGCTTTTGATGACAAGCGCTGTAAAAGAAGCGCTGTTGTAGGTCATATAACGTTTGCGCATAACGTTATATGGCTTTTCAAGCGCTTGTCAAAAAAGCGCTGTAAAATGAAGCGCTTTCGCGTATTATTTTACAGCGCTTTTTTCACAAGTGTTGTAAAATACATGCGCTTTCTTCACAAGTGTTGTAAAATACATGCGCTTTCAAATAATTGAACTACCTATTACAGCCCTTTTTTTACAAGCGTTGTAAAATACATCTTTCAAATAATTATATACGTTGGAAATCCTCATATCCTCTACATCTTTCAAAATCCTAATATCCTCTACGTACTGTGCAGCCATCTACGTTGTCTCAAGTATTTTTTAATTTGTTTTTGCCAAAAAATCTTTAGTTTTTTAATAATTGAAAACTAAAAATTGTTACTTGGTGTTGAACCAATTGTCAGTTACTTGACAATTTATGTTGATTAACATAGTTTATTTTTATTTTAATAAAATTTATGTTAATTTTATTTGTCAATAAGAATGAATGAGTTTCATAAACTAAATGTTTTCACAAAGTAAATCGTTTCTTAAGGTTTTCTATATTTTGAATGAGTTTGTTATTTGACTCATTTTTGTGTTTGATTGCGTGATACTTCACAGGAGGTTTATGCCCTGCAACTTCAGCTGGCTTAATTACATGGATATTTTAAAAATAAAATAAAGAGACATTTTACAGCGCTTTTCTTAAAAAGCGCTGTAAAAGACTCTTGTAAAAGAACCTTTTAAAAGCACTTACAATTACGAAGTTCACTTAATGCAGATTTGAACCGAGGCCTTCCAAGTGTAAATTCTAGGGGTTAACGCTCAAGAGTAACTAATAAAGTAAAAAAAAAAAAAAAGGTTATATTTGGTTTCTGATGGAGACCTTTTACAGCGCTTATTGGGAAAAGTGTTGTAAAAGAGCCTTTTAAAAAATTAAACAAGGAAACCTTTTAGAGCGCTTTTTTAACAAGCGCTGTAAAAGGCTTTAAAAATAACATTCATCAGACACCTAACAGGACCTTATCTAACAGGATTTTCTTCAAACACCTTGTACGCGTTTTTCGCAAAAACACATTGTTAACAGGCTCTTTAACCAAAACAGATTGTTAACAAAAACATCAGACTAAAATCCATTTTTCACAACATGCCAATGAACCTGAAGACCAAGTTTCGATTTAAGAAGGAATATAAAAAGATAAAAAGGGTGTTGAACCTGAAGACCAAGTTTCGATTTAAGAATGAAAGAGAATGTAAAGAGATAAAAAGGGTGTTGAGGTGGAGTAAGCTTTGATGTTTGTGAAGAAGATGCATAAAAGGAGAAGAGTTTAAAAAATAACATAACAAAACACAAAAATAACATAAAAAAACAATAAGACCATTTACAGTGCTCTTTTAAAAAAGCGCTGTAAAAGACTGTAAAAAAAACATTCATATAACATAATAAAACAAGGAGGTCTTTTACAACGCTCTTTTAAAAAAGCGTTGTAAAAGACTGTAAAAAAACATTCATATAACATAATAAAACAAGGATGTCTATTACAGCGCTTGTTCAAATAATCGCTGTAAAAGACTCTTTTAAAAATAAAATAAAGAGACCTTTTACAGCGCTTATTTGAACAAGCGCTGTAAAAGGCTTTAATAAAACATTATATAACATTCTAAATCAATGAGGTCTTTTACAGCGCTTATTTGGAAAAGCGCTGTAAACGAGCCTTTTAAAAAATTAAATAAGGATGCCTTTTAGAGCGCTTTTTTAACAAGCGTTGTAAAAGGCCTAAGCCTTTTAGAGCGCTTTTTCAACAAGCGCTATAAAAGGCCTAAGCCTTTTAGAGCGCTCTTTGAAAAAGCGTTGTAGAAGGGTTATAAAAAAGTGCTGTAAAAGGGTTATATATATAACAGTAACCTCTTTAGTTTCCTCTTCATTACGTAAACTATACTATCATCTCAACCTTCGTCGTTCTTCTCTTCTTTTGCAAACCGTATAATCCCGTCCATTATGAACTGTATTTCCATGATCATCTCCTTCATTTCGAACCTTATTTCCATCCAAGATCATTTCGAACCTTATATTTTCATTGAAATACATAACCCTCACTACGTATTTCTTCAAACCGTTTTTCTGTGAACCTTATTTCTGTGAACTTTCTGCGTTCGCTCTTTTCTTTGCATTTCATCTTTCTTTGAACCATTATTCAGGTATTGATGTTATTAATTTTTTGTAATCATTAAAATGCATGTTGAGCTTGTTTAAAATATATATACTGATACATGTTGAGCTTGTTTAGAATAATGCATGATGCATGTTGAGCTTGTTGATGTTATACTAAACTGCATGTTGAACTTGTTGTAGTTAAATGGATACAAACAAAGATTTAGAATGTCAAAATGAAGAAGTTGGCACCACTAAGGCTTATGAAAATGAAGTCAAACGTGGTGCAACTATAATGCAAAATGTGATTAAAGCAAGGAGTAATGGCACCAAGTTTGAGGTTATACTATACTATACTCTGTTTGCTGTGTATTTTTTTTAGCTTTTTTTAATAGCATGTACTTACTATATGAGTTTATTAGGTTGGCTGGAATGAGAGTGGTCAGCTAATTGACCCCAACAGCTCAATGTTTGTATGTTACATTGGGGTTGTTGTTCGAAAAAATATTCCAATTACGATTGACGATTGGAGAGATAAAGCGTTGAAGGATGCCAAAGATATTATATGGAATGACATTCAAGTAAATTTTTGGATCCAATCTTTTGTCATTTATAATTTTTTTCATTGAAATACTTTACTTATAATTTTTTTCATTGCAGACGACTTTTGTCCTTGATGAAAGACGAAAGAGTTATGTTTTGAGAGTTGCTGGGAAAATCCATCGGGGATTTAGATCGCATCTCTCAAATTTCTATCTAAAAGATAGAGAAGGAAACACAACTGCTGAACCCCCAAAAATATATCAACATTATATATATCAAATAATGAATGGAAAGCATTTGTTTCCAAACGTTCTGACCCCGCATTTGTCGTAAGTGATTAATTTATTAGCATTTGTGTGTTTTATTATTCATATTCGTAGCGTATTTTAAATTTTTACATAATTGCTATTTTTTTATATAGAATATTAGTAAGGCAAATCGCGAGAGGGCAAGCAATCCGACGCACCCATACAAAAAATCACGTATGGGATATGCACGTCTAGAGCAAAGACTTGTAAGTAATTAAACATCACTTTTATATAATGAGAGAATTTGTATTATAAACTATAGTTTCTAACTAATATTTTGTTTATGATCTTAACGAATAGCGACAAGACACCCAATCCGATCAACCATTGGGTTGTCATATCTCGTGGAAGGAAGCTCGTGTAAATAAGGATGGAGTGGTTGATAACGAAAATGTTTAAAAAGTAATAGAACTTTGTGTAAGTATATTATGACTTTAATATTTTTTAATATTGTATTTATCATTTGAATATACTTTTTAATATTGTATTTTAAAAATGCTATTGAACTTATCTTTTTAATGTTACATGTATTTTAGGAGACCATCGAACAAAGTTCTGAAAATGAAGAGGGCAACAAGGCTAGTTGCAGGGACATTCTGGGCAAAGGTTTTAATGTCCCTGAGTCTTCCAGTCGAGTTAGGGGGAAAGGATTTGGCGTAACTCCCAAAAGCTTTTTTCCTCAAGAGAAGCGCCAAAAACCTTCCAATAAGGAAGTATTAGAGAAGCTCAGAATCCTATCAGAGCAAGTGGCACTCTTGGTGAATACGAATAAAGACAAACAACTTCCGGATCAGCTCCAACGTGAAATACCAATGGAGAGTGAAATCGGGAGTTACAACGTCGGTTTGAAAAGTATTCCCGAGGTAATTAATTACTTACTTGCTTATGTAATTACTTATGCATTAAACAATATTATATATTAACTGTACTTATGTTTTAACTATTGATTTAGGGTGTCACTTCATGTTTCCTATACTTGTCCTCGCCCACTCATTGGAAGGTGGGAAAAGGAAAATTGTACAATACTTTGGGAGAAGTATTGCACAATACTCCGATCCCTGTGGGCCATGTCAAAGTATCGCCTACTGTTGCTTTCGAACCAACTGTACCGTTGCCGATACCGGACAACGACGGAGATATGCAGACATTGGGCGAAGCTATTGGTAGTTACGTGGCATGGCCCACAAACCTTGTTGCCCTCGTTAATAGGCCTCCCAAAAACGAATCAGTTACGTCTCCCGAAAAGGTTTGTCACATTTATTGCATAAGGTTTGTCAATTTTTTCAGATTCAATAAACTAACATTTAACCTCATTTTTGTAGGTCCAAATAAATAAACCACCCGCACATCCAAAAAGAGGCAGCAAACCTCAAAAATTGGAGGTTAATAGAGCTGCCAAATTACAAAGGACGGAGGGCAATAAAGCTGTCAAACTTGCAGCAAGAAAAAAACTGGATCAGGAGAAATCAGTCGCTGCTACTGCTGCTCCTAAAATAAGTCAGCCACGCCATGGTAAATACGGGGCGTGTCTTGACATCCAAGTAAAAAAGAACATGGGCAGCAACGACGATTCGCGCATCGTACACATGAATAAATATATATTCGGAGATGATTATGAGGAATTTCTCGGCAAGGAGCACATATACGAACTTCTCGAACATAAGGAGCTCAGTGCTACTGTAATGAGCTTGTGCATAAGGTAAAAAATACTTTTAATTGCATTTATTGGTAATTAATTAAATGTATTGGTAATTAATCTAGTTTAAAATTTTTTCTCGGCAAGGAGCACATATACGAACTTCTCGAACATAAGGAGCTCAGTGCTACTGTAATGAGCTTGTGCATAAGGTAAAAAATACTTTTAATTGCATTTATTGGTAATTAATTAAATGTATTGGTAATTAATCTAGTTTAAAATTTTCATTGAAGGTTTTTGTATGAGAAGGTCATGTGCACGAGGAAATTGTCAAATAAATACTCATTCTTGTCTCCGCATAAGATGTCGATGTGGAAACTCGATCCAGACAATGTAAAGAAATACATTATAAATATGTTTTTAGGAAATATAGAAAAGGATAAATTATTCTTCGCACCATATAATTCAGGGTATGTAATTTTATCTTTTTTAATTGATGAGAATTTAATTTATTAGTTGTGTATAAACAAAATTGCTTAACCAATTTTTTGTTGTTGTAGGGCACATTGGATGCTATTTGCAATCAATGCGGTCTTTGAAGTTATATACTATTTGGATCCTATGTATGGCAATTACAACAATCATTCTGAAATAAAGACTATGTTCGACATGTAAGTAATATTCATTTATTTCTTACATATATATAAATAATGTGTTTGTTCATGCTATAATAATCACATTTATTCATTCGATAGTGCCTTAAAAGTTTTTCGATCTCAAAGAGGTGCGACAGTGTCGAAGCAAAAGTCTAATAACATTACATGGATCCCAATAAAGTGCCCTCGTCAAACAAACAACATCGACTGTGGGTACTACGTATTGAGATTCATGAAGGAGATTGTTGACAAGAATAAAACTATTATCCCAGAAACGGTACGGTATTTTGATTATATGATTTTCATATATAAATTATCTATATATTTGATACTAACTTAATATAATATGTTCAATTTTTATATTGCAGTACTTTGACAATTCCAGTCCATCATATTCTGAGCAAGATCTGATGGAATTAAAGGAAGAATGGTGTGAGTATGTGCTTGAAATGAAAATTATTTGATTTTTTGGGAAATAGCATGCTGCTGAGCAAGGGATCTGAATATTATATGGTAGCTAGTGCATATTTTGTATATTTTTTTAGCTATTATATGTATATGATCATAGGACAATATATAAACATGCATATGAATATGTTGTAAATTAGGTTCAATGTATATGTAGTTACTTATGTTGTAAATTACTGATTCTGGTTGTGTTGTGTTGTGTTGTGTGATCTGGTTTAAAATAATGTTGGATAAAAAGACAAAAGACAGCGCTTTATAAAAAAAATGTCATAAAAAGCTAAAAAGCGTTTTTCAAATATATACAGGGTTTAAAAAAAAAAATACACATTTTACAGCGCTTTTTTGAAAAAGCGCTGTAAAATGTGCATTGGGTGGACATTTTACAGCGCTTTTTATAAAAAGTGCTGTTAAAGATACACCAAGTATATGAATTATGGGTATGCTTTTACAGCGCTTTTTGTAACAAGCGCTATAAAAAGTACACCAAATATTTGAAATATGGTATGCCTTTTACAACGCTTTTTACGAAAAGTGCTATAAAAGGTGTATAACAAGCGCGCATTATACTTACATGATTTATAGCGCTTTTTTAAAAGCGATGTTGTATCTTTTACAACACTCGATTCCACAGTGCTTTTTTTTTTGAAAAAGCGCTGTAAGAGGCTTAAAAAAAGCGTTGTAAAAGGCAATTTTTGGCGTAGTGTTTTTTTAAAATTGTGGTTCCATTTATGAACTATTAATTGATTTGATTTTTTAGTACAATGCAATTCAATTTATGAATATGATCCAATTAATTATATATTTTGCACATCCATATTTTCATTGTAATCAGTCTACTTCCAAGTCTATCCAACATAATGGACAAAAGTTTCGTAGTCTAAATCGAATTCACCTGTGCACCATTTAAACGGCTAGCTTACAACAAATAGTTTATTAATAAGGATTAAATGAAAGTACAAAAAACTCTAATGAATTTTCTTTATTTTAAAGAGTTTATATCTATTTCAAAACATGTAAGAAATGTTTTTTCAAGTACAATCCTATTATTGAGCTAAATACTTTTTTTTTTTTAAATATTATAGTAAACACATATTAACAATTGTTAGAAGGGATTCCAATTATCGGATGTTGTTGTAACTTTTGTTGTGATTGTGAAAAAAACTAAAATACATCACTTATAAAATATAAAGCATGAATATTAATTTATAAAAAAAGATAAGATCAAAACGATATTAGATAAAAAAATAAATTGTCAAAATATAATTAAATCATTATTTTATTCTAATAACTTGTCATTATGTACTCCCTATTTTATACATTTTTGCACATATTATAAATAGATGATATGCATATCCAGCCCTGGGAATAAATTTCTTCAGAGAGAGCTTTATCGTCTATTATGATTCTAGCTAGCTCAAGAGATTAGTCTATGCAGTAGTTGCACGTAGAAGATCCGATTCAGACCCAAATATATTATTTATCTCTGCATTCGATCTAATATATATATTGAATAGAAAATATACATGTTTTATATCTAGTCACGCCCAAACTTATACATAAATGTTTCTCTACGCATATTATAAACATAACATACACACATAAAAATTTCATCCATTTCATTAATGAACTACAAGAGCGAGTTGATGATGGAAATGGTGATATTAATTGAAGAATGTTGGAAATAATGATGATATTAATAAGAGCTAGTGTTGATGTGAATTGAAAAATAAGGAAGTCTCACGTAAGAAGGATAATACACACTAGTAGTGTTTAAAATTCGGAGGTATGGAATTTGGAGTGTGCCCTAAGGGGTACCCAATGTTGTGAAGGGGTAAGAAGGGATAAGTGGTATAATATTTTTTAGTATTTAGAAAATTAAAAAATCCATCGAGTCAACATTCAACATCTGATCTTGTCCAGTCTTCCTTCTTGAATTTGTGCATCTGTTTCCCCAATCAAACCCTGAATTTTTGTGTGGACTTGCGTTGTTGTTCCTTGCCCGAACAAAAACCTAGTAAAATTAGGAGCACACGTTTTTGAAAGTTTATGTGGATCTGACCTAATAGATTACACTTTTTTCTCTGATCCAATTGCAGATTTCCTCTATAAATAGAGGGTTCTCCTAAGTTAGAAAAACACACCAAAAGATCTCTAAATTTGAGGATTTTATCTGCTTCTCCCCTTTTCTTTTTTTCTTCTTCTTCTTTTTCTTTTTGAGTGGTCAAAGTACCATATTATGAGTGGCAGCCGTTTGACTGACATCTTAAAGGTGTAATTCTAGAACGGTTTTCTACGGTGCAGTGGAACTCCGATACAGTGTATCAGAGCTTTTTTATCTTGGAGACTTTGTGGTTGATAGTCTGACTTGCATAATTTGGATTGTGTCGCGAAACGTCTTAAAGTGAGCGACCTAGTCCGCGACTCAACCCAATAATATTTTCGGTGGCATAAATTGGTTTTAAACAATTTTTCAAAACTCAAAAACAACAGTTGCATAACATATGTAAGTATGCACATATATAGGCTCATGATTTGGCTTCTCTAAAGTAAAAAATTTACTTTAGAGAATAAAGAGAGTAGTATCAATTGTTGATGATCAAATTAATAGTTAATATTGTTTGTAGATGTATGACCAATCATGAGTAATTATATTCAACCATTGGCTTTCTCACTCTATCAATTTATCACTTTAGATGAGTTAAATCCATAAACTCAAGTATTGACACATATATCATCAATGAAGTATATAGATTCAAGTAATTACACATTCGTCATCAATGATGTATATAGATTCAACTAATGACACATATAGTAGAGCTGTTAAAACGGACTAGCCTATTTGGGTCAACCTACTCAGCCCGGTAAAACATAGAGTTTGGATTTAATAACTTAAGTCCAAATTTTTCATGGGTTTTGTGCCCCTGTTTGAATAAGCCCGTTGCCTATTCGGAGTATCCCATATGGGTATTGGGTAACTTGTAACCCACATAATTAGTTTTAAAAAAAGTAAAATTAGGCTACAAATTCATAAAAAAGTGGCCCAAAAGAGATTCAACGCACTTACTCTTTCATGACACAATAGTAACGCTAATTCAAATTGAATTAATTACACTCATTCAAATTGATTTCTTCTTAATGTATTTATACTATACCATGAAAAAAATGGGCAAGAAAGAAAAATTTTAAATTAAAAGAGTTGCAAACAAATATTTTAAAATAGTTTAAAAATAATATTAAAATAAATGTGTGGGCTACCTGTCCAGCCCGCTATCCACCTAGTGTCAAACTCGGGTAGCCCATATTAAAACATGGTAGCTCAACCTAAAAACGCTCGCAACCCGTTAGGTCCGCCCTTAAACAGGTCGGATAGTTCGTTTGACCAGGTCTAACATATGTAATAAATGATGGAATGCAGACTCAATTACATTTTACTGTCATTTCCAACTAACTTTGAGTTGGCACAGGATTCTGAGACTATTGTTCACGTGGATTGAGTACAAATATAACAGAATCGTATTGTTCACGTGGATTCTGAGACTATTGTTCACGTCTCATTTTGCTTGAGTTTTTGGCCTGTTAATGGCTATCTCCCGAAAATCCAACAATATGGCTACTAAAAACACTACAGTAACAAGTAATATAATCAACACAATAATCACGAATCATAGATTCAGTAAGGGATAAGAGAAAATGGGTGTGAAAATGAATTGATTGACCATGCAAAACCCTGACATGACATGCGGGTTCATCACAATTTTGCTTTGCGAATTTTATGGTTGTCTAACAAAGTCTCACTTTTGGTGACTTGTTCACCAAATAAGCTCATTTAGGAGCTTTCTTGGACTATGAATTCATTTCAACTCAACACATAAGTTGCTCTAAACGATCTTACAAACACAATGATACCTACGGTTCCAATATGTAAGCTGTGTCTTGAAGAAAATGAGGTGTTACATAAACATGAAGGTGACCACAACAGAGCTGTTTATTTCTTAAAAAAAAATCAGCAATATCATGTGTTGTATTACGTTCCAGCAAATGCTCACACGCAATAGCTATTTTAACAATAATATAATCCATGCCATTTAATCTTAGTTAATTAGTATAATTTTATGGTTGTGATTTGTTGTTCTTAATTTTCACAATAAAAAAGTATTATCCGATTCATCGTATTGTACAAATCTAACCCTTTGATCATATTCGAAATCAGATTCATTATATTGTACAACACTAAAAAAAAAATCATATCTTTGAGTCTTTGACGTCAAAAAAAATATTAATGGGTAACTATATAAAAATTCATTAAGAGGTTACAGTCAAAATCAATCATAATTAATTAAATTAAGAGAAATAGGACGGTGCAAATCAATTTTACACATTAATATAAACTATTGATTGTATGGTTATTTATACAATAGAATAAAGTAAGATGGTATTTTGACAAGTTTGACATTTGCCACTTAATTAGATTTAGAGTGTTTAGACAAATATAAAGTTTCTATTAATAAAAATAAAATATAACCACTTCATACCGTTTTTGTAGGCGTCTGTTAATAATTTATTGGTTAATTAAAAGATAAGAAAAAAACTTATTATAGCATCATATTATTGAGAGAATAAAAAAACTTTTTATTGAGAGTTAAAAATTTATTTATGAATTAAATTAAAAAAAACAATCAATTGCCCTAACAATTTTTTGTAGTTGAAAGTAATGATTTTTCAAACACTACTTAGTAATGATTTTTTAAATGCTACTTTAAAAACGCCGCCATTAACAGTCTCTCTTCAATAATCTCCCATTTTGGCGTCTCTGAAAAAAACTTGCTTCCATTTCTCCAAAAAATGAGTTTTGCAATTTGGTTGTTAGAGTTGTGTGATTGTGGTTTCTGTTTGATCGGAATGTCAATTATGCTATGGAAATGGTATTTATGGATGACAAGGTTTAATTCTTTCTTTTATATATTCAAAATTTAAATTATACACAAATTGTTTTATTAATTTAACAAATTTGTGTTTCATATTTTTAGAGTGACAAAATTCAAGCAACAGTTCGAAAAACTCATTTCTTGATTTGAGACTAATATTCATTTTCGTTCTTTTGGTGTTGCGTTTAACTCTGGAGCATATAGAACAATCTGACACTAATAAATTTGATCATGACAAAGTTTTGCGGACAAACAAATCATGTCTAAATTCGGTTAGTGTTTTTAACAACAATGTGAATTTTTATAATAGAAAGATTATTTATATGTAGTATTTAAGCTACAACAAGTAATACTAGAATCAAGGATATTTTACCACTTGATATAATGAAGCAAAATTTATATGAATTGTTAAATGTCATGTATTTCATACAAGTTACCTATTATGTTGAGTAATAAAAATAAAAATCCATTATTTAGTTACTTTCTCATCTTTAAATTTATTAATTTACTTAATATGTCCATGTCCTTTATTTTAAAAATTCATAGTTGATCGAATTTAATTATTTAATTTTTTAATAATCATTATTTTTATTTGTTTAAAATTACAATTATTTTTTTATAGTAAGTTTTTGAAGAAAAAAGAAAGATTATTTGGAGAATTAAAAGATAAGACATCACCGTTAAAGACCGATGTTCCAGTCATGATTTTAAGGATTATTGATCAAGCTAATGGACTATGTAATGAAACACGATTTCTCATAAATGAACCGTGTATAAATATTATAGGAGCAACTATGGTCACAAGAAAAATCATCGGTGATAAGATTTATATACTAAGGATGAATTTGGTTCCATTTGATCAGGTTTTCCTTAAAATCCATTTAAATTTCAGAAAAGATAATTTCGTAGTTGTGTTATGCAATGATCATAAATAAGAGTCAAAGTCAATCTTTTTCTCAAGTTGGTTTGTATTCGATGCGACCTGTTTAAATTTTATGAGGCTATTTTATGAGTAAAGTAAAAGAAAGTAATGAAGATTCTTATTTTAGATGATGAAGGAATACCATGTATGACACTACAAATGTTGTGTATAACAAAACTTGTATTTGTAAATATGTAGACGAACTATATTCTACTGTTAGATTGCTTTATCGTAAATTATTTATTCGTGTATAGAGTTGAATTGATGACAAAATTTAAATTATATTTTTAATGCCAATGCCAATAAAATTTACTATAATTAATATATATAAATTAATATAATAATATATTTATCAAAAATCATAAATTTTCTCTATACGACCCACGAGTTAGATATTACTACTACATAATTATAACCTTCATTAATCTATAATTAAATGATTAATAATTCATTCACTTGTAAAACTATTTACATTAACAATGCACGACCATTAAACTTTTAGATTAAATTGAATAGAGAAACTTTCATACCAATTTGTCAAAAAAGAAACATGTGGACCATACTACTACTGGGTATACTAGTTGTTTTCTACAAGTCGGTTTAACAAAAAAATACTTGTAAGATACTATAAAAAAAAATTTAAAAAGGAAATCTTTATTAATAAAAAGAAATCTTGCTATGAATATTAAGTGCATTTGTAAATGTTCCTTGTGTCTATAAATAGAGTTAATATCGTAACAAAAATCACATAATAAGATAGTAATATTATTCACACTTTTTCTCATTTATTTCTATTCTCCTATATTTTGCGGTTGTTTTGATAAGTTTATCCA
>JBBPBT010000240.1:3152551-3191969 GCA_037974875.1 Cicer bijugum | reverse complement strand
ATCTCCAACAACGTCGAATTTATCAAATAAAGAATAAAAATAAGAATTTATTTGAATTATGATTTTGATGAATATATGAATTTTCTTAAAATTGATAATGAATTTTATTTGAAGATTTTGGTAATATTTATAAATTTTAAAAAATAGATATTATTAACATTTAAAAAAATATAGGATCAAATTATAATTTAAAATTTATTGAAAATCAAATTAAAAAAAATAATTAATTATTATTTAAAATTACATTGAAAGAACTTAAGTTACGAATAACAAAGATATTTTATCAAAATAACGAACGTAAAGATATTTTATCAAAATATTTACTCGATGGATTATCGTAAGTGGAGTGTTATGAAGCCCATTAGTGAATCTCCTTTTATTGGTGCCTATAAATAGTCAAACAACTGATTATTATTACTCGCTCTCACTTCTTTTCTTTCTTTTATTCGTCACTACTCTGAAATATTTTGCGGTTTTAACGAAACAAAATTTAATAAGACTTCAGTTCCAAGTATCAACGAAAACAACTTAGTTTCTTCTCAATCACCGATGGAAGTAACAACCGCCATCAAGAAGCAACGATTAACAACCACTATGGAGGAAACCCTAACATCACCTCCGCTTCCCACTCTCTCCTTCGACCTCATTGAAGAAATTCTCTATAGGTTACCAGTGAAATCCCTTATTCAATTTCAATGCGTATGCAAATCATGGAAATCTTTAATCTCTGACGATCCCAAATTCGCAAAGAAGCATCTTCATATGTCAATCACCTCCCCTCGTCAAACCCGCCACCACCTAATCGTAAACTTCAATTACTCATCTTGTAATGGTAAATTTTGGGATTCATCAATTTCATCTGTTTTCGAAGCTGCCACCGACGATTACATCGCGCAAACTAAGCTTTGTAACCCTTCCATTCTGAAATTTGGATCTTTTAAAGCTGTTGGTTCTTGTCACGGCATTCTCTGTATTGCAATTCCAGATCATTTTGTTTTTTGGAACCCTTCCGTTGGAAAATTCAATATATCGCAGCCATCTTTAGATTATTATTATAACATAGTAGTGTTTGGATTTGGTTATGATCATTTAATTGATAATTACAAGGTTGTTGTTGTTTATTGCTATGATAGTGAAAGTGATAGTAGTGATGAGGATAATGGTGATGATGGTGAGGGTTTTATTAAAACTCAAGTGATGGTTCATACTTTAGGTACTGATTGTTGGAGAAGGATTCATGAGTTTCCTTATGGTGTGATACCATTTGGTGAACCGGGGAAGTTCGTTGGTGGTGCTATTAATTGGTTGGCATCTGAGGATGGGAGTGAATTTAACTATTCATTTTATGTGGTTTCACTTGATTTAGGGAACGAGACTTATCAAGAGATTTTGCAGCCTGATTATGGTGAGGTGAATGTAGTTAGTTTGACGTTAGGTGTGTTGAGGGATTGTTTGTGTATCTTTGCTCATGGTGAGTCATTTATCGATGTTTGGATTATGAAGGAATATGGAAAGAAAGAGTCTTGGAATAAATTATTCACCGTTCCTTTTATTGAAGATCTTGATTTTTATCCTGTTATTAAGGTAGCATATATTTATGAAGATGAACAAGTGTTGCTGGTGTCTAGAGATGCATTGAAACCGAAGTTGGTTGTTTATGATTATAGAAGTGATACTTTTAAACTTCCTGAGATTGAAAACATCAGTGCTGCGATGGTTCCAACTGTCTATGTTGAGAGTTTGATATCACCTTGCAGAATGCAGACATTGGCTGTCACTTGAGCGTAGGATTTAGCAGCAATTTATATTTTAAATTTCCATTTATGTTATTTGTTTGATGCTTGTTTTAGTTACTAGTGACCTCATGGGTTATTTTTATTTAATGGTTAATGGATTCCACAATTTGAGAAATCGCTACATTTGTTTTTCATTATTTGTTAGTTGGAGATGTTGGTTCTCTCACCCTGCAATTTTTTTTATCATCCTACGTTTTGTTTTGTTTTATGTAGTTCACAATCATGCATTGCAAGTTGGTACTCCATTGCCATATTCGTTATAAATACAGCGTCTTTGTTGATTCACTTACATAACAGACACAGATCAAGCACCACTTGAAATTAGCACCAACAAACAACCTTGACTGCACATTTAAATTTCGGTGAGCATGTATAAACCCACATGCCAACATTCAACAGCACTGCCACTGCATAATTTTCAAACCAGATTGATACATTACTGCATAAATTGGCAGACCACCATACCATATTCTTTCATATTTATCTTTCATATTTATTGCTTCCATAACCCCTGCACCCAACTTTGTTATCAGCACTACAGCTAACTGAAGCTGCTATAATTGAACCCATGATTTCAAGACATGAAATAATTCCCATCATAGTGATAAATTGTTGCTACTGCTTCCTCAAAAGCTTTTATATGACAGCATAGTCTGAAGAATCTAGAAATTTGAACCAATTTATGGAAATAAGGATTTAGATCTTTAACAGGAAAGAACCAATTTATGTTATTTATTCCACTTATGTTATTTATTTGATGCTTGTTTTAGTTACTAGTGACCTTATGGGTTATTTTTAATTAATGGTTGATTGATTCCACAACTTGAGAAATTACTACATTTGTTTTTCATTATTTGTTAGTTGGAGATGTTGGTTCACTCACCCTGCATTTAGTTTTATCATCCTGCGTTTTGTTTTATTTAGTTCACGATCATGCATTGCAATACACAATTTGTGGTTTAATGCAATGTTGCTAGTTGGTACTCCATTGCCATATTCATTATAAATACAGCGTTTCTATCACTTCACCTGCACATAACAGACACACATCAAGCACCATTTGAAATTAGCACGGACAACCTTGACTGCACATTTAAATTTCGGTGACCATATATTACCACATGCCAACATTCAGCAGCATTGCTACTGCATAATTTTCAAACCAAGTTGATACGTTACTGCATAAATTGGCAAACCAACTACACTGTTTTATGCTCAAGAAGTTGCAGCAACCTAACTGTACAGTATGCGCCGCCCTGCTCCTTTTTCACTCGCGCTTCATTTATTAGCTAGCTGAAGTAACTCCATACATTACTCCTTCATATTTTTCCACAGCCCCTGCACCCAACTTTGTCCTCAGCGCTACAGCTAACTGAAACTGCTATAATCAAAACCATAATTTCAAGACATGAAACAATCTGCATCTTAGTGATAAAGTGTTGCTACTGCTACTACTACCACTTAAAAGTTTTTTCATATGGAAGCATTGTCTCATCTAGAAATTAGAACCAATTTAAATCCATTGATTTAAATCTTTGTCAAAGAAGAAAAAGTTGTTAATTGAACATGACTCTTTCTCAAAAGTGATAGTTTGCATGTACACTTTCTTTTAGTCTTTCATTCATACTAATAGATCTTCCCAGCAACAAGATAATATAATATAGGAGGAAGAAAACACAATATACATATACATGTTTGCTTGATATTTGATCATTCAATTTGCTGTTGTGATATTATAAGTGCAGACATAGTATGCTTCTTGTAATATTTTGTTTTTTTTCTTCATATTTGAGGCTCATATTGTGTTTGTGCTGGGCTAAGGTTGGAGAAGAAATTGTCATGAGAAGTTATGATTCTCATGTAAGGATGGGTGCAATACATAGAGCATATATAAATGCTCTTATATATAGGATGAAGCTTGGGTGGATCACGTGCTAATTGTACTGTGCACTTCTTGTGCTGTGATATTTAATGAATTTGCTTTTTTAATTTAAATGTAAAGTTCCTAAATGTGTGAAGTGATTTAGTCTCTAAATGTATAGAAATTGTAAATACATTGTCAAATATCTCTTTAATAATTTGATAGACTAAATAAGCTAACTAAAAACACATGCAATGATCAAAATATTAACAAAAGACATATTTAGGTATTCTTTTTGTAAGTTTGATACACTCATAGGACTATTGTAACAACTCTTCACACATTCAGAGATGAAAATTGTCACGACTCGAAATTTAAATGTCGTGACCGACGTACAAACTATACTCTTAGTTTGACAAGCCTATCAACTAACTTAACAATTAAACAACTAAATCGTTCTTTAACCATTTCAAATATATATATATATATATATATATATATATATATATATATATATATATATATTTTACTCGAAATTTCAACAGAGGATACTCTGTAAATTCAATATTTTCAAATTTATAAAATCCCTGTTAAATTATCAATTCAGTCAAAATTCAAATAACATAATCCAATCGTTTAATACACTTTCCAAAACAAAACTTCTAGACTCCAAAATAGCTGTAATTTACATAGATTCAACAGACGTTACAAAAAAATGGTCCTCGATCAAAGAGGCCTACCAAAAAGAAATATGTTGAGACTTGAATCAAATAACAGATTTCTACTCAGCTGCCTGCGAATCTGAAAAAAATAAGCAACATAAAGAGGTAAGTCACAAAGACTTAGTGAGGAGACAACAACCACCATCAAATAGAAGAAAAACACAAAAATGCACGATTAACTGCTTTACAATTGGGCGACAATTATGTTAAACGATATTACTTAAAAATCTAAAAAAAAATTAAATTGAAATATATACACATATATAGTCATTAAACTTATAATTTAATCGCTTGATAGAACTATTAAAAAATCCAGTGAATAACGAAACGAACTAAAAAATGATCAACCTTAAAATCATCATAAAAATCAAACAAAGAACAATACATAATTTTTTTAGAACCAAGAGGCGGTTTTATCTCATTGATAGCCCTTTCCTCCTAAGGATGGCCTTTCCCTTAGGGGCGGCTTCATCTAACGGATAACCCTCTCCTCTCAATCCCGCAACGCATCATCACGTATCAATTAGGGAGCTTACATCTCGTTGATAGCTCTCTCTTCCTACGAATGATCTTTCTCATAGGGGCGACTCCATCTAACGGGTAACTCTCCCTAATCAACACGAGGTAATTAGATGCACCTAACACAGTTAACGATTTAATAATTATAACACCGATTTCCCACAACATGCATTTAAAAATCATTTCATCGTAATTCATGGAAAATATATTCAATCGCATAACAAATCAATATTTAAATACTTTAACTCATACTTAATTCAATTGATAACAAATTATATAACAAAGACCATTAATTTAATTTAAATAATTAAAGAAATCGAGATAAATTTCAAATGTTGTGTTTCCCAAATTTTTCAATAAAAACTTTAATATAGAAAACAAGTAAAATAATAATAATAATAATAATAATAATAATAATAATAGCATTATAAAAATAAATGATGATGATCGTCGTCAACTCACAGCTGGAGAATCGTTTAAGTTTGTTCTTCAACAACTCTCAGAGTAGCCAGTACGGTTTCATTTGAAAAATCTGAGTATCAAAAATATTTCCAAGACTTTAGAAAAATTTATTCTAAAGTTTATCTAACTCTAGGAAACCATGAACATCATTTAAATATACTCTAAGCACAAAATAATATTTTTACTCAAATCTACATTTTTCTATGAATTCATATTAGGATTAGAGTTGTGCATTTACCTCAATGAGTCTCAATAAACAACTTTCAAGAGATGGGTAACATTTTCCTTCCTTAGAACACAAACCCTAACCCAAAAATGTCAAACAAAAGAATTTGTAGGAGTTTGAGAAATTGTGCTTGTGGGGATGTTAAATCCCTTTTAAGGGTTGAGGGTTTAAGCAATAGAGTGAGAAGAAACAAGGAGAAGGGAAGGAAAAGAAAGAAAAAAAATGAAACAAAAAATGGGGGAGGGGAGAAGTGTGTACCGAGGGGGAGAGAGAGAAGAAATAGGGGAAAAATGAGGGAGTGAGATGGAAAGAGAGTGAGAGTGAGTGGGGGTTAGTTTGTTTTTTTATTTACTATTATTAATTATTATTATTATTATTATTATTATTAATATTATTATTATTATTATACTTTTTTTAAAAAATTGGCACGGGATGTGTCAATCTCCTCCCCTTATAAAAATTCGTCCTCGAATTTATTTAATAAATACCACTAACCTTGAGTTTCAACATAAGTGTGGGTACTTTGCATGGATGATTTCTTCGGTTTCTCAAGTAGTTTCTTCATCGGATGGACCACGCCAAAGGACTTTTACTAGAACAATATCTTTTGAGCGTAAACGTCTCACTTGGCGATCTAATATAGCTACCGGATGCTCAACGTATGATAGACTTTCATCTAATTGTACGTCTTCATGATTAATCACATTAGAAGGGTCATGAAGATACTTCCGAGGCATCGAAATATGAAAAACTGGATGAACTCTCGAGAGATCTCGTGGAAGTTCCAAGCGATATGCTACTGGTCCGACCCTTTCTAAAATTTCAAATGGTCCAATGAATATTGGACTTAGTTTCCCCTTCTTACCAAATCTCAAAACTCCTTTCATTGGTGAGACTCATAGAAATACATGTTCCCCCACTGAAAACTCTAAGGAACGACGCCTGTTATTAGAATAAGATTTTTGCCTACTTTGAGCTGTCACTTAGCGATCCCGAATCAATTTAACTTTTTCAATGACATATTGAACCATTTATGGACCGACTAATTTAGCCTCAGTAACTTCAAACCGCCATATCAGAGACCTACACCGTCTTCCGTACAAAGCCTCAAACAGAGCCATCTGAATACTTGATTGATAACTATTATTGTATGCAAATTCCATCAAGGGAAAATGTTGATCCCAACTACCCCCAAGATCTAGAACATAAGCACGAAGCATATCACCCAATATTTTGTATAGTCCTTTCAGATTGGCCATCTATCTAAGAATGAAAAGCTATGCTAAGCTTCAAACGAGTTCCTAATGAAGTTGGAATGACTTCCAAAATTTGGCAGTAAATTGAGCCCCACGGTCAGAAATAATAGATATCGATACACCATGCAAAGAGACAATTTTATCCAAATAGAGTTTAGCATATTGAGATGCAGTATATGTAGTCTTCACAGGCAAAAAGTGTGTCGATTTGGTTAATCGATCTATGATCACCCACACTGAGTCATAACCCTTTTGGGTTCGTGGTAATCCTGTGACAAAATCCATAGTGATGCCTTCCCACTTCCACTCAAGTATTTCAACAGGTTGAAGTAACCCCACAGGCTTTTGGTGCTCAACTTTTACTTGTTGACACACTAAGCACCTAGAAACAAAATCTGCTATGTCTCTCTTCATCCCGTCCCACCAATACAATTCCCTCAAGTCTTGATACATCTTATTAGAACCTGGGTGAATAGTGTAAGAAAAATTGATGAGCCTCCTCTAAAATTTTCCTTTTAAAGTCACCAACATTTGGAACACACAACCGAGACTTCAACCTCAGCACACCATTAGAATCTACTAAAAAGTCTGAAATTTTACCATTCTGAACATTATATACCATATTCACCAAGTATGGCTCTTGACTTTGAGCTTATTTGATATCACCAACTATGGTTGGACGAATTTGTAAGTGGGCTAAAAATAATCTCGAATGACCAAGTTCCAATTGAATTCCACTTTCAATAACCGAGACCAACTCTAGAAGCATCACAATAAACTGCATAACTTTCACCACCTATTGGTAATGCCAAAATAGGTGATGACTTCAAGTACTCCTTCAATTTTTGAAAGCTTTCCTCACATGCATTAGTCCATCGGAACTCAACTTTCTTATTGGTAATGCCAAAATAGGCGATGACTTCAAGTACTCCTTCAATTTTTGAAAGCTTTCCTCACATGCATTAGTCCATCGGAACTCAACTTTCTTATGGGTCAACCTAGTCAAAGGAGATGCAATCTTTGAGAAATCCTTCACAAAACTTTGATAATAAACGGCTAAACCAAGAAAACTCCGAATCTCCTTCATTATGGTAGGTCTGGGCCAATTTTGGACTGCTTTCACCTTACTTGGATCAACACTTATTCCATTCTTAGAGACAACATGACCTAAAAATGCCACACTATCCAGCCAAAGCTGACATTTTGAGAATTTGGCATATAATTGTTTATCTCTTAAGGTTTGCAAAACCAACCTTAAATGTAGCTTGTGCTCTTCTTTACTCTTGGAATAAACAAGGATGTCATCAATAAACACAATCACGAATTGATCCAAGAATGGTTTTAAAAACGCGATGCATCAAATTCATAAAAGCTGCTGGGGCATTAGTAAGCCCAAAGGACATAACCAGAAGTTCACAATGTCCATAACACGTACGGAAAGTTGTCTTCGTTATGTCAATCTTAGAAAAACATTGAGCTCCTTGAAGTTGGTCAAACAACTCATCAATGTGTGACAAAGGGTATTTATTCTTTACAGTTACTTTATTCAACTGTCGGTAGTCTACACATAGCCGCATTGATCCATCTTTCTTCTTTACAAATAAGACTGGTGCTCCCCAAGGAGAAGAACTTGGACGAATAAAACCCTTATCAATAAGATCTTGAAGTTGTTCCCTTAACTCATTAAGTTCTGCTGGTGACATACAATAAGGAGGTATAGATATAGGATGAGTGTTAGGAACTAAGTCTATAGAGAACTCGATCTCCCTATCAGGTGGCAACCCAGGAAGTTCTTCAAGAAAAACATATGGAAATTCACATGCTATTGGAATTTTCTTCAATTCCTCTTCAGCAACTTGTATATCCCTTACCAAGGCTAAGTAAACTTGACAACCTCTTCTCATTAACTTGGTAGCTCTCAATGCTGATATTTGGTTATGTGGCACCCAACAATGTGCTCCTTGAAACGAGAAGACTGATTATCGTGGTATCTCAAATTTCACCACTTTGTTATGGCAATCCAAAGTGGCATGATGCAAAGCCAACCAATCCATACCCAAAATCACATCAAAGTCTATCAAGTCAATAACTACTAAATCTACCAGCAACACCTTGCCATCAATAGTTATATCACAAGAACGACACACCAACTTAGCAAGCAAATTTCCACCAACAGGTGTAGCTACAAATAAGGCTCTTCTAAAGAAGATGAACATTTATCAAGTCGAGTAGCAAACCACGAGGATACAAAAGAATGTGTAGCTCCAGGATCAAACAAAACATGAACATCTCTAGAACAAATAGAAAGTATACCTGTAACTACTGCATTGGATGTCTGAGCATCCTGACAATTCAAAGCAAACACTCGAGTCTGACCTCTTCCTGCTGGTATCTGACCTCTACCACCAAATCCTCTACCTCGCTGCTGAAATGTTCCTGAACCTCTGACATAAGAATTTACACTCTAACGCACAAATGCAGGATGAGTCTGAGAAGATGCCATGGTTGTTGGTGTTGAAGCATAACTAGAGGATGGATGTGTTGTGTCTATAGGACAATCCCTTCTGATGTGACCTATTTGGCCATATTGGTAGCACACCTTAGCATTACCATCTCTAGAACAATTCCCGAAGTTAAACCTACCACAAGTAGAACATCGTGTAGCTGAAACACCAGAATGTCTCTGAGGGAAAATGGATTGTGATGCTGCTCCAGAATTTGATCTACGAATATGCACTGTCCCAGAAGACTGTCCACTATGACCACCCCTTTGAGACATGAGTCTTTGTTGCCCCTGATAACCAAACATAGATCCACCACCGCAATTTGAAGAGTTACTGTAAGATCCTTCAATCCTTTGCTTCTTATGTGAATCTTGTCTACTGCCTCCTTTTTCCTTCTATCGTTGCTCAATCAAAAGGGCCAAACTCAAAACCTCAGCAAAAGTAGAACAATTCAGCCCAACCACAGATCTAAATAAGTAAACCTTCAATCCTCTAATGAACCTCTTAACACACATCTCTTCAGTGATAGGATAAGGAGCATGTCTAGAGAGCTGTGCAAAACGAGCACTATACTCTAAAACTGTCATACCCTCTGTTTGCTCCAATCGCTCAAACTAATGAGCTAATCCATCTCTAACACTCTATGGAAGAAAATGAGCCATGAACAACAAAGAGAACTCTCTCCATGCTAACGGAGGTGACCCCACTTGTCTACCACGTGACACTATATCAAACCAATCATGTGTTACGTCTATTAGCTGAAATGATGTCTATTCTACTACTCTTACCTCAGAACAACCTAACACTCTCCAAAGCTGCTCTAGACAGTCAATGAATTGTTGTGGATCCTCAGTTGCACTAGACCCAAAAAAAGTAGGGGGTTTAAGCTTCATGAAGTCTGGTTAAGTAACCTCAATACCCCTCGTTGCAGCAGTCTTCTGATGCTCAACTTGTATAACCTCTTGTTGACCATTGATATTTTCATGTCTTTGATCACCCTCATGTTGTTGTCCGATGACAACCCCAACAAGTTGTTGCGCAACCTGTTGTAATCCCTGCAGACTAGTAGCAAACTCTTCCATGACTAGATTTCTGCGCCTCCTCCTAGGTACCTCAACATCAGCATTCAAACCATGTCAGCCAACATTAGTTCTACTCCTATTTCGAGCACGAACTGAAACACAGCCTCGTTGAGGAACGCCTTGTGCTTGGGAAATTGAATCATCCACAATTTCCCTTATAGTAGGATTCCTTGTCTTTGGTGGCATTCTCACCTATTCAAAGAACATTGATCAAAGATTGAATAAGACGACAAGAAATTGTGCAGAGATAGTGATGATGAATTTAAACACAAATTCAGACAATAGATGAGACTCTCATAGAGTGCTAATAGCCCTTATAAGCAAGTTATGCCCGAGTACACAATTTACTGACAAGAATCTATTATCACCTTATGTTTGCAGCTATTAGGACCTACGATCGAGCTCTAATACCAACTTTGTCACGACTCAAAATTTAAATGTCGTGACTGGCGCACAAGCTATACTCCTAGCCTGAGAAGCCTATCAACTAACTTAACAATTAAACTGTTCTCTAACCATATCAAATATATATATATATATATATATATATATATATATATACACCTTTTACTCGAAATTTCGAAAGAGTATCCTCTGCAAATTCAACATTTTCAAATTAATAAAATCCCTGTTAAATTCTCAATTCAATCACAATTCAAATAATATAATCTAATCATTTAATACACTTTCCAAAAAAAAACTTATAGACTCCAAAATAGCTACAATTTACATAGACTCAACAAACGTTACAAAAAAATGGTCCTCGATCAAAGAGGCCTACCAAAAAGAAATATGTTGAGACTTGAATCAAATAACAAATTTCTACTCAGCTGCCTGCGAATCTGAAAAAAAAATAAGCAACATAAAGAGGTAAGTCACAAAGACTTGGTGAGGAGACAACAACCACCATCAAATAGAAGGGAAACACAAAAAGGCACGATTAACTGCTTTACAATTGGGCGACAATTATATTAAACAATATTACTTAAAAATCTAAAAAAAAAATTAAATTTAAATATATACACATATATAGTCATTAAACTTATAATTTAACCGTTTGATAGAAATATTAAAAATCCAGTGAATAATGAAACGAACTCAAAAATGACCAACCTTAAAATCATCATTAAAATCAAACAAACAACAATACACAAATTTTTTAGAACCAAGAGGCGGCTTTTTCTCATTAATAGCCCTTTCCTCCTAAGGGTGACCTTTCCCTTAGGGGCGGCTTCATCTAAAGAGGTAATTAGGTGTACCTAACGCAGTTAACGATTTAATAATTATAACAGCGGTTTCCCACAACAAGCATTTAAAAATCATTTCATCGTAATTCATGGAAAATATATTCAATCGCATAACAAATCAATATTTAAATATTTTAACTCATACGTAAATCCAACTGATAACATATTATATAATAAAGACCATTAATTTAAATAAATGACGAAATCGAGATAAATTTCAAAAGTTGTATTTCCCAAATTTTTCAATAAATACTTTAATATAGAAAACAAGTAAAATAATAATAATAGCATTATAAAAATATATGACGATGATCGTCGTCAACTCACAGCTATGAAGAATCGTCTAAGTTTGCTCTTCAACAACTCTCAAAGTAGCCTGTAGGGTCTCAGTTGATAAATCTGAGTATCTAAAATATTTCCAAAACTTTAGAAAAATCTATTCAAAATTTTTAATAGCACTTTAAAAAGATTATGTTAATTGTCCATGCAAATGTAATATATCGTATCATACAATGATAAAATGACATGTCCTATATATTTTTTTTAAAAAATATAATAATAATAATAATAATAATAATAATAATAATAATAATAATTGATCAATAATAATAAATTAAAACAAACTCAACTCCCATCCACTTTCACTCTCTTTCCATCTCACTCCTTCATTTTCTCTTATTTCTTCTCTCTCTCACCCTCTCGACAAACACTCCCTCTCCCCAATTTTTGTTGTTTTTTTTCTCTCTTTATTTTCCTTCCTTCTCCTTGCTTCTTATCACTCTATTACTCAAACCCTCAACCCTTAAAAGGGTTTTAACATCCCCACAATCATAATTTCTCAGACTCCTACAAATTATTTTGGTTGACATTTTTGGGTTAGGGTGTTTGTTCTAAGGAAGGAAAAAGGGTACCCATCTCTTGAGATTTGTTTATTGAGACTCATTGAGGTAAATGCATAACTCTAATGCTAGTATGAATACATAGAAAAATGTATAAAAACCTTATTTTATGCTTAGAGTAGATTTAAACGATTTTTATGGTTTCATAGAGTTTGCTAAATTTTAGAATAATTTTTCTAAAGTCTTGGAAATATTTTTGACACTCAGATTTGTCAACTGAGACCATATCGGCTACTCTGAGAGTTGTTGAAGAGAAAACTTAGACGATTCTCCAAAGCTGTGAGTTGACGACGATCATCGTCATATATTTTTATAATGATATTATTATTATTTTACTTGTTTTCTATATTAAAGTATTTATTAAAAAATTTAAGAAACACAACCTTTGAATTTTATCTCGATTTCGTCAATTATTTAATTTAATGGTTTTTGTTACATAATATGTTATTAGTTGGTTTTATGTATGAGTTAAAGTATTTAAATATTGATTTCTTATGCGATTGAATATGTTTAACATGAATTATGATTAAATAATTTTAAATACGTGTTTTGAGAAATCGTTGTTATAATTATTAAATCGTTAACTGCGTTAGGTGCACCTAGTTACCTTGTGTTGATTAGGGAAAGTTACCCGTTAGATGGAGTCGCCTCAATGAGAAAGATCATCCGTAGGAGGAGAGGGCTATCAATGAGATGTAAGCTCCCTAATTGATACGTGACGATACACTGCGGGATTGAGAGGAGACGACCATCGGTTAGATGGAGCCACCGCTAAGGGAAATTCCACCCTTAGGAGGAAAGGGCTATTTTAGAGTCTAGAAAGTCGATTTAGTTTTTTAGGAAAGTGTATTAAACGATTAGATTATGTTCTTTGAATGGTGACTGAATTGAGAATTTAACAGGGATTTTATAAATTTGAGAATGTTGAAGTTATAGAGGATACTCTGTCGAAATTTCGAAGAAAAGTATATATATATAGGCTTGCCAGGCTAGGAGTATAGCTTGTGCGTCAGTCACGACATTTAATTTTCGGGTCGTGACAAAGTTGGTATTAGAGCCCGATTGTAGGTCCTAATAGCTGCAAACATAGGGTGATAATAGATTCTTGTTAGTAAATTGTGTACTTGGGCACAACTTACTTGCAAGGGCTATTATGACTCTATAAAAGTCTCATATGTTGTCTGAATATGTGTTTAAATTCATCATCACTACCTCTCCACAATTTGTTGTCGTCTTATTAAATTTTTAAATCATTGTTCTTTGAATAGGTGAGAATGCCACCCAAGACTAGGAATCCTACTATAAGGGAAATTGTTGATGAATCAATTTCCCAAGCTCAAGGCGCTCATCAACGAGGTCGTGTTTCAGTTCGTGCGCGAAATAGGCGTAGAGCTAATGTTGGCGGACGTGGTTTGAATGCTGATGTTGAGGTACCTAGGAGAAGGCGCGGGAATCCAGCCATGAAAGAGTTTGTTGTTGGTCTGCAGGGATTACAACAGGTTGTGCAACAACTTGTTGGGGTTGTCGTCGGACAACAATAGAAGGGTGATCAAAGACATGAAAATTTCAATGGTTAACAAGAGGTTAGACAAGTTAAGCATCTGACAACTGATGCAATGAGGGGTATTGCAGTCACTTTACCAGACTTCATGAAGCTTAAACCCCCTACTTTTTCTGGGTCTAGTGCAATTGAGGATCCATAACAATTCATTGACAGTCTAGAGCGACTTTGGAGAGCATTGGGTTGTTCTGAGGTAAGAGTGGTAGAATTGACATCATTTCAGCTAATAGGTGTGGCACGTGATTGGTTTGATATAGTGTCATGTGGTAAATAAGTGGGGTCACCTCCATTAGCATGGAGAGAGTTCTCTCAGTTGTTCATGGCTCGTTTACTTCCGAAGAGTGTTAGAGATGGATTAACTCATGAGTTCAAGCGATTGGAGCAAACGGAGGGTATGAGAGTTTCAGAGTATAGTGCTCGTTTTACACAGCTCTCTAGACATGCTCCTTATCCTATCATTGAGGAGATGCGTGTTAAGAGGTTCATTAGAGGATTGAAGGATTATTTATTTAGATCTTTGGTTGGGTCGAATTGTTTTACTTTTGCTAAGGTTTTGAGTTTGGCCTTTATGATTGAGCAACGACAGAAGGAAAAAGGAGGCAATAGACAAGATTCACATAAGAAGCAAAGGATTGAAGGATCTTACAGTAACTACTCAAATCACGGTGGTGGATCCATGTTTGGTTATCAGGGGCAACAAAGACTCATGTCTCAAAGAGCTCGTCATAGTGGGTAGTCTTCTAGGACAGTGCAGATTCGTAGATCAGATTATGGAGCAACATCACAATCCACTTTCCCTCAGACATTCTGGTGTTTCAGCTACACGATGTTCACTTGTGGTAGGTTTCACTTCAGGAATTGTTCTAGAGATGGTAATGCTAAGGTGTGCTACCAATGCGGGCAAATAGGTCACATCAAGAGGGATTGTCCTGTAGACACGACAAATCCATCCTCTAGTTATGCATCATCACCAACAACTTTGGCATCTTCTCAGACTCATTCAGCATCTGTGCGTTAGAGTGAAAATTATTATGTCAGAGGTTCAGGAATATTTTAGCAGCGAGGTAGAGGATTTGGTGGTAGAGGTCATATACCAGCAAGAAGAGGTCAGACTCGAGTGTTTGCTTTGACTCGTCAGGATGCTCAGACATCCAATGCAGTAGTTACAGGTATACTTTCTATTTGTTCTAGTGATGCTCATGTTTTGTTTGACCCTAGAGCTACACATTCTTTTGTATCCTCGTGGTTTGCTTCTTGACTTGGTAAATGTTCATCTTCTTTAGAAGAGCCTTTAGTTGTAGCTACACCTGTTGGAGGAAATTTGCTTGCTAAGTCGGTGTATCGTTCTTGTGATATAACTATTGATGGCAATGTGTTGCCGATAGATTTATTAGTTATTGACTTGAAAGATTTTGATGTGATTTTGGGTATGGATTGGTTGGCTTTTCATCATGCCACTTTGGATTGTCATAACAAAGTGGTGAAATTTGAGATACCGGGGAAAACCACTCTTCTCGTTTCAAGGAGAACGTTGTTGGGTACCACATAACCAAATCTCAGCCTTGGCAACTAGCAAGTTAATGAGAATAGGTTGTCAAGCGTACTTAGCCTTGGTAAGGGATACACAAGTGGCTGAAGAGAAATTGGAAAAAATTCCAATAGCATGTGAATTTACAGATGTTTTTCCTGATGAACTACCTGGGTTGCCACCTGATAGGGAGATTGAATTCTCTATAGACTTAGTTCCAAACACTCATCCTATATCTATACCTCTTTATCGTATGGCCCAGCAGAACTTAAGGAGTTAAGGGAGCAACTTCAAGATCTTCTTGATAAATGTTTTATTCGTCCAAGTTCTTCTCCTTGGGGAGCACCGGTATTATTTGTAAAGAAGAAAGATGGATCCATGCGGTTGTGTGTAGACTATAGGAAATTAAATAAAGTAATTGTAAAGAATAAATATTTGTTACCCCGCATTGATGAGTTGTTTGACCAACTTCAAGGAGCTCAATGTTTTTCTAAGATTGATTTGCGGTCGGGGTATCACTAGTTGAAGATTCAGAAGGATGACATAACGAAGACAGCTTTCCACACGCATTATAGGCATTATGAATTTCTGGTTATGTTCTTTGGGCTTACTAATGCCGCCACAGCTTTTATGGATTTGATGAGTCGCGTTTTTAAACCATTCTTGGATCAATTCGTGATTGTGTTTATTGATGATATCCTTGTTTATTCCAAGAGTAAAGAAGAACACGAGCGACATGTAAGGTTGGTTTTGCAAACCTTAAGAGATAAACAATTATATGCCAAATTCTCAAAATGTCAGTTTTGGCTGGATAGTGTGGCATTTTTAGGTCATGTTGTGTCTAAGAATGGAATGAGTGTTGATTCAAGTAAGGTGGAAGTAGTCCAGAATTGGCCCATACCTACCACAGTGAAGGAGATTTGGAGTTTTCTTGGTTTAGCTGGTTATTATCGATGTTTTGTGAAGGATTTCTCAAAGATTGCATCTCCGTTGACTAGGTTGAACCAGAAGAAAGTTGAGTTCCGATGGACTGATGCATGTGAGGTAAGCTTTCAAAAATTGAAGGAGTACTTGACGTCAGCACCTATTTTGGCATTACCTATAGGTGGTGAAAGTTATGCAGTTTATTGTGATGCTTCTAGAGTTGGTCTCGGTTGTGTACTTATGCAACAAGGAAAGGTTATTGGCTATGCATCTAGACAACTGAAGAGGCATGAAGTGAACTATCCCACACATGATTTGGAAATGGCTGCAGTTATTTTTTCTCTTAAGATTTGGAGGCACTATCTATATGGTGAAACTTTTGAGATTTATACCGATCATAAAAGTCTTAAGTATATCTTTCAACAACGAGATTTAAATTTAAGACAAAGAAGATGGATGGAACTCTTGAAGGATTATGATTGCACAATCTTATACCATCCAAGGAAGGCAAATGTTGTTGCAGATGCTTTGAGTAGGAAATCCATGGGCAGTCTTGCTCATATAGCAGAAGTAAAGAGGCCAATAGTTAAAGAATTTCAAGAAGTTGTTGAAAGTGGAATTCGATTGGAACTTGGTCATTCGAGGTTATTTTTAGCCCACGTACAAATTCGTCCAACCATAGTTGGTGATATCAATGAAGATCAAAGTCAAGATCCATACTCGGTGAATATGGTAAATGATATTCAGAATAGTAAAATTTCAGACTTTTCAGTTGATTCTAATAGTGTGTCAACAAGTAAAAGCTGAGCACCAAAAGCCTGCGGGGTTACTTCAACCTGTTGAAATACCTGAGTGGAAGTGGGAAGGCATCGCTATGGATTTTATCTTAGGATTACCACGAACCCAAAAGGGTTATGACTCTGTGTGGGTGATTATAGATTGGTTAACCAAATCGGCACACCTTTTGCCTATGAAGACTACGTATACTGCATCTCAATATGCTAAACTTTATTTAGATGAAATTGTCTCTTTGCATGGTGTAACGATGTCTATTATTTCTGACCATGGGGCTCAATTTACTGCTCAATTTTGGAAGTCGTTCCAAACTTTAATAGGAAATCGTTTGAAGCTTAGCACAGCTTTTCATCCTCAGACAGATGGCCAATCTGAAAGGACTATACAAATATTGGAAGATATGTTTCATGCTTGTGTTCTGAATCTTGGGGGTAGTTGGGATCGACATTTGCCCTTGATGGAATTTGCATACAATAATAGTTATCAGTCTAGTATTCAAATGGCTCCGTTTGAGGCTTTGTACAGAAGATGATGTAGGTCTCCGATAGGGTGGTTTGAAGTTGGTATAGCTAAATTAGTCGGTCCATAGTTGGTTCAAGATGTCATTGAAAAAGTTAAATTGATTCGGGATCGCTTAGTGACAGCTCAAAGTAGGAAAAAATCTTATTCTGATAAAAGGTGTCGTCCCTTAGAGTTTTCAGTGGGGGAACATGTATTTCTACGAGTCTCACCAATGAAAGGAGTTTTGTGATTTGGTAAGAAGGGGAAACAAAGTCCAAGATTCATTGGGCCTTTTGAAATTTTAGAAAGGGTCGGACCAATAGCGTATCGCTTGGCACTTCCACCGGATCTCTCGGGAGTTCATCTAGTTTTTCATATTTCGATGCTTCAGAAGTATATTCATGACCCTTCTCATGTGATTAATCATGAAGACGTGGAGTTAAATGAGAGTCTATCATACGTTGAGTACTCGGTAGCTATATTAGATCGCCAAGTGAGACATTTACTCTAAAAGGATATCTTTTCAGTAAGAGTTCTTTGGCGTGGTCCTTCAGGTGAAGAAACTACGTGGGAACCCGAGGAAGTCATCCGTGCAAAGTACCCATATTTATGTTGAAACTCAAGGTCAATAGTATTTATTAAATAAATAAAAAGTTAAATAAATTCGAGGACGAATTTTTATAAAGGGAGGAGATTGACACGTCCTGTACATTTTTTTTAAAAAAATATAATAATAATAGTAATTAATTAATTAATAATACTAAATTAAAACAAACTCAACTCCCACTCACTTTCACTCTTTTTCCATCTCACTCCCTCATTTCCTCTTATTTCTTCTCTCTCTCTCTCTCTCCCTCTCGGCAAACACTCCCCCTCCCCCATTTTTGTTGTTTTTTTTTCTCTTTATTTTCCTTCCCTTCTCCTTGCTTCTTCTCACTCTATTACTCAAACCCCTCAACCCTTAAAAGGGATTTAACATCCCCACAAGCATAATTTCTCATACTCCTACAAATTCTTTTGGTTGATATTTTTGGGTTAGGGTTTGTGTTCTAAGAAAGGAAAATGGGTACCCCTCTCTTGAGAGTTATTTATTGAGACTCATTGAGATAAATGCATAACTCTAATGCTAGTATGAACACATTGAAAAATGTAGTTTTGAATAAAAACCTTATTTTATGCTTAGAGTATATTTAAACGATTTTTATGATTTCCTAGAGTTAGTTAAACTTTAGAATAATTTTTCTAAAGTCTTGGAAATATTTTTGACACTCAGATTTGTCAACTGAGACCCTGCCGGCTACTCTGAGAGTTGTTGAAGAGCAAACTTAGACGATTCTCCATAGCTGTGAGTTGATGACGATCATCATCATATATTTTTATAATGATATTATTATTATTTTACTTATTTTTTATATTAAAGTATTTATTAAAAAATTTGGGAAACACAACCTTTGAATTTTATCTCGATTTCGTCAATTATTTAATTTAATGGTTTTTGTTACATAATATGTTATTAGTTGGATTTACGTATGAGTTAAAGTTTTTAAATATTGATTTCTTATGCGATTGAATATGTTTAACATGAATTATGATTAAATGATTTTAAATACGTGTTTTGAGAAATTGTTGTTATAATTATTAAATCGTTAATTGTGTTAGGTGCATCTAGTTACCTCATGTTTATTAGGGAGAGTTACCCGTTAGATGGAGTCGCCCCTATGAGAAAGGTCATCCGTAGGAGGAGAGGGCTGTCAACGAGATGTAAGCTCCATAATTGATACGTGACGATGCATTGCAGGATTGAGAGGAGAGGACCATCCGTTAGATGGAGCCGCCGCTAAGGGGAATGCCACCCTTAGGAGAAAAGGGCTATTAATGAGATAAAGCCGCCTCTTGGTTCAAAAATAATTTGTATTGTTACTTGTTTGATTTTTATGAGGATTTTAAGGTTGTTCATTTTGATTTTGCTTCGTTATTAATAGGATTTTTTAATAATTCTGACGAATGGTTAAAACCTAAGTTTAATGACTATATTTGTGTAGAGTTTAGAATTTTCCTAGATTTTTAAGTAATATTGTTTAATATAATTGTCGGCCGATTGTAAACCAGTTATTTGTGCCTTGTTTTTTTGTGTTTCTCTTCCAATTGATGGTGGTTGTTGTCTCCTTACTAAGTCTTTTGTGACTTACCCCTTTATGTTGCTTATTTTTTTCAGATTCGCAGGCAGCTGAGTAGAATCTGTTATTTGATTCAAGTCTCAACATATTTCTTTTTGGTAGGTCTCTTTGATCGAGGACCATTTTTTGTAACGTCTGTTGAGTCTATATAAATTGCAGCTATTTTAAAGTCTAGAAAATCTATTTAGTTTTTTTGGAAAGTGTATTAAACGATTATATTATGTACTTTGAATGGTGACTGAATTGAGAATTTAACAAGGATTTTATAAATTTGGGAATGTTGAAGTTACAGAGGAATTCTGTCGAAATTTCGAGGATATATATATATATATATATATATATATATATTTAAATGGTAGAGAACGATTTAGTTGTTTAATTGTTAAGTTAGTTGTTAGGCTTGCCAAGCTAGGAGTATAGCTTGTGCGCCGGTTACGACATTTAATTTTCGGGTCGTGACATAAAATAAAACCAGTAATTTAGCATTGCCATTTGTGCATGCCATGAAACTACATATTTCTATCTTGAATAATTTTACTTGGTTCCATGTGAAGTGACAATGTTGATTAAAAGAAATTGGATTTTGAATTGTGATACCCTTTTTTAAAATTAATTTTTGTTTTAGAAAACTTTAACTCAAGATTGATGTTGGTTTGAAAAAGGCAGAACGTTATTGGTTAGAATAATAATAAAAACTTCACAAAGTGGTTAGTGTTGTGCAAGTGATAAATAAAACAAGATAAGGGAAGAAGAGTTTACATAACAATATATATTGGTTCACCCATAAACGGGTTACGTCCAGTTCTCACAGTTTGTGAGCTTTTTCACTAAAGTATTCAAACAATAATGTTTTTCCTTTTCCCACCAATGTTCAAGATCACCCTTGATCATTTACAACAGTTTATAGAGATTACCCTTTAGTCTAGAAGAGTAATTACAATCTACCATTTAAACACAAAAAGATTTTTCACAACTTAGTGTTTGAGTTTTGTAAATGATTTGCGAGGAGCTTGATGGATCAACTGTTACTCAACACTTTTTTGAGTTTCAGTTACAAGCTATCTGACTCTTAGAAAATAGATCTTTAAATCTAATAAGAAATAGATGGAGCCTTGCTTGATACTTGAGCTTATATTTCTCAAGAATGATGATTTTAAAGAATGATTTGTTTGTGCTTTGAGCTGATGATAATTCTCTTGCCTTGAGGTTCATTTTATAGGCTTCTTGAAGGTATGTTCCAGCTCATTTAGCCGTTTGAAGACATGCTGTAAAGTCTATGAGAAAATAGCCATGTGATGGAAATGAACGAAGACTATTCCTGTTGAGCTTTAGAAAGTTCTTCGTTTTCTGTTCTGGTGCAATTTCCTATTTTTGTTATGATATGAATTCTCTTTGTATACAATTGTTCTACAGTTGTATTAATGATGTATTTCCTTTTTTTTTTCATAACGTCCTTGCATGATTTTAAGTCATTAAACTTGAGGATCAAACTTGTAACTTCAACATTGCTTATAACATTGTGAGTTTGTTGAATGAATCCGATCAAAGTTTCCTTGCGTGTTTCATTATGTTTATTCTGATAGTTACTTGCAATTTGTCAGGCATCTTGATCAGTTATTGCAGTTTGAATCAATCTTGAATGTGTTATTTAGTAATCAAGAATGTTCTTTGTTTTCTGCTATAAGAACCATATCGTTCTTGAATTTTATGTTTCTGCTTAGACATATCAGTTTTGATTCTCTTTTCTTCTGCTTTGATCTTTTTTATGTTTAAAACCTATCTTTAATTTAAACACTCAAGAACACATGTTAAATACCAATGATTTTTAGAATCATAATTAGAAGATTAATTAATTTAATTTGTTTATCATCAAAATATTTAATTTGGAATTTTGTCTCAACACCATGCTACCTCTATTCCAACTATTTCGTCAGTTACTTTATACATTTTTTTTTTAAATGATCAATGTTAATAGTTAGTTATTACTTTTTGTTAAAAAGGGAGTTAAACCCATGACCTCCTTATCACACTCATCATACAAGGGACGAAACAATTACAATATTTTCATTGTCCATTTTTCAAGAATACAACCAACCTAATCACGTACAACACATCATCACCCTAAGTCAGTCGTATGGTCACCAATTAATAGAAATGCTTATACTTAGCCCATTGATCAAAAGTTCTGAGATAAAAAATCTGAAACAATTTGCACTAGGCACAAACCAAACAAAGTTAAAGAAAGAAATTATTGTCAACATCTTTTTCACACAAACAACATCATTTAGTTTAAAAGCATTTTCGCCATCACACTAGTATTTGTAAATTCTACAATATACGAAGGGAAAAAACTGAATTTGTAGTATATGTAGCCTCATTTATCTAGGTGTTAGGTAATTCCATATCTTATGTGGTACAACTGTACGAGTTCTTCTCAACTTTGATTAATTATTACATGATGTTATGCTATGGTGAGGGAAGTGGTGTCAAGGAAAATGGCTTGATGCCTTTTTGCTTTAATATTTTTGATTATAAATCAAATACTCATTTGTCTAACATATTCTAGGAAAGCTCAGTAATATAATTACAAATTAATATTATGTGTTGATTCACATCCCCACTCAAATTGATGCGGTTGTTCAAGGAGCACCAATTTCCTAACTAGAAATTGATGGCGTGGGCGAGGAACAACTTTGGTAAGGATATATACAACTTGAAACTAAGTATTGATGTGAGGGATGGATATAACATGATTATCATAGGTCTCACAGATATAGTGACAATCTACTTCAATATATTTTGTGCGCTCATGAAAAACAGGATTAGCAACAATTTGAATAGCACTTGTATTGGCGGCGTAAGAGATTTCAGCTCTGTTTGAGGGAATCCAAGTTCAGCCAAAAGACCTTGAAGCCTAATTATCTCAGAATAAGCCGTAGACATGACACAGTAATCTGATTCAGTAGATGATTTAGAGACACTTGCGTGTTTCTTACTTTTCCATGATATCAACGAAGAACCAAGAAACATGCACCACTCAGTGACAGATCATCGAGTGTCGGGACACCCAGCCCAATCATAATCACTATAGAATGCATAAAAACGTGTTTTTCTCACTTTCTATGAATCTTTTTGCCTATTGGGATGTTTGGAGACTTGTGTCTTGGCAAAGAAACTCAAAGAGGGTAGTTTCTAACACCATTAAAGAATTTTTCTAAATAATCATTTATGAATCTGTCTTTGAATTCTTCTCTAATCTCTATCTTTTGTATCTATGTCATAAGTGTAAATATACAAGATTATCAATGTTTTTGATGAAGACAAAGACCAAGTAAAATGATCAAGTTGCAAGTTCAAATTGAAGTCAACTATTGACAATGCTAGAAGACTTTTAGTTTAAGGTACATGATGCAATCTAATATTTTTATATGTTAAATGCACATGAGAACCTTGATTACTTCATCTAAACTCTAGCATATGCATCAAAAGAATTTTCAAAATGTCAAACTGCATGAACAATGTTTGAAAATCAAATTTTAACAAAGTCAAAGTTGTATTCGACTACATATATGTGTAGCCGAATATAGATGAAGTCAGTAGCAAAAACTGCACTTTTGAATTCGACTACCACATGTTGTAGCCGAATACAAATCCAAGTAAGTAGCAAAAACTGCACATCTGTATTCGACTACAACATGTTGTAGCCGAATACAAATTCAAGTAAGTAGCAAAAATTGCACATATGTATTCGACTATAGGATGTTGTAGCCGAATACAGATACCAAGTCAATAGCTAACACTACACTTTTGTATTCAACTACAACATGTTGTGGCCGAATACAAAATCAAGTGAGTGGCAAAGTTCCGATATCTTATTCGACTACAAGAATTTGTATTCGATTACAAGCTTAAAATTTTGAAATAAATCTGAACATTACAAAAGTGTATTCGACTACACTCAGGATGTAGTCGAATACAACTGCGAAGCAATGCAATTTTTCAATTCTGATTCAATATGGATCATTGCATATGTTCATCAAACTTCTAGAAACGATTGTCACTGATCTGAAGTGATGTCTAAGGAGTACAAATGCTTCCTAATTTCATATTTTACTTAAGAATTTCAATAAGAATCTTAGAACAACTTTCTAAAATATTTTGTAAATTATTCAAAGTCATACTTTCATATTTCAAGTACATGTTTTATATTGTCATATCATTGAGAAAGGTTCTTGGTTGTACTTGAAATTATATTGGATTGTTATCATTATACAAATAAAACATATCAACGGTTATATTATCTTGATTTTAGTCAAAATCATTGTTGTAAAATCATTCAAGTTATTGTGTAAATTAAGGAAAGTGGTGTACTTTCTCCAAGTGTTGTAAACTAGGATATCGGTGTATTGTCTTAGGCGGATTGTTAGAAGTTTGTAACAGAAGTCTTAGAGTTAGATTTGTACTTATTCTAACAATAGTGGAATATCTCGTGTGGTGTGCAAGAGGGATGGATGTACCCTTGGTTTGAAAGGTGAACAAGGATAAATCGTTGTGTTCTTTATTTTTCTGTCATTTACAAGTTATATGAATGAGTTTATTGAATTATTTTTCTCATCTCTGGGCTTAATGCCTTTTATTGTTTGATCAACTTTAAACTGTTTTACAATTCGTATTTTGAAATGACAATAGACTTTACGAATGCTTGAGATGAGAAATTCATGATATTGTAGTCTAGGGATAGATGCAGGTCATGAAACCAATTGAATTATTTGCATAGGCAATAGTTTAATAAGAGAATTCTTGTACTATTAAGTTTAATTCTAATCTTAAATCCACTAAGGAATTAAGGGTTAATTTGAAATTCAAGGTTTTGTCACTAAGACATTAGGACAAGAATAAAAAAGAGAATTTGGTAATAATTCAATAAAGAAATTTAGGAACTATGATCAAATTAGAAACCTAGGTTGGATTCGAAGTGAAACACATCTCTGACATTTTTCTTATTATAAAAGTTCAATTCTATTACTCTTATTAGTTTCAAATATTATTTCAATCAATTCGAATAATTTTTTTTCTATTTTAGTAATTAAACACACTTCAACACTAAAATAAAATCCTTGAGTTCGACATTCGGTACTACAATTTTAATTATTACTTGTAACGATTCAATATACTTGTTAAAACACTATCAGACATATACTCACCACCAAAATCAGAGCGAAAAAATTTAAAACTTGTGTGAAATTTATTTTCAACACATGTTCGAAGTTTCTTAAACATAGAAAATACTTCATATTAGAATGGAGAAAATATATCCAAGTAAAACAATTGAAATCATCAATGAATGCGACAAAATATTTATATGAGCCTGGGAAAGTACAGGTGACATACCCCACACCTCACTATGAATAATCTCAAAACAAGTGGAAGCACAATGTGCACTAGATAAAAAAAAGAAGTGTTTTACTTTTAGCTAATTTGCAAGCAAAACATGAAATAGAGATACTTGAAACAAAAAATTTATTTCACGACAAGCTAGATTTAAATAAATGAGACAAAACTGCAGAGTTTGGATGACCCAATTTTCTATTCCAATCCTCACGACAATTCCAAACATTATTGCAAGCAACTGATAAATGACTAGAAACAAATTGAAGTGGAAACAATCTTCCCACTTTAGGCCCCTTCACAATCATCTTCCCCGACACATGTTCTTGCACAAGAAAATCATATCGAGAGAAATTAACAGTACAATTGTTATCCACCAATTGACCAACAAACAATAAATTGGAAGCAAGACTAGGGGAGACAAGCACATTCCGGAAATCATAGTTGATGTCACCAACATTAGTAAGAGGGAGGGTATTGCCATCAACAATTTGAATTTTTTGATTGCCATGATAATAATGTAAATTGTGCATGTATTCAGATGAACCCGCCATGATTGCCATGAAGGAGAAACATTATGAGACTTACCCTGAATGCCCAAAGTTGAAAGGGTAAAAAAGTACCATTTGTTGAATCAGTGCAGGTCGTATGACACCACCATCAGATGCACCACTGGTAGAAGGACCAACAGTAGGGCCTGTCGTGGCCTGGAATTCATGCACAAGACGTTATGTAGTTCGTGGAGGACGCGTGAGACACTCGGAGATGATATAACCCTACTGTTTGTCGTAATTACAAAACTTTTTACTGCAACTACGAGCATTATGCCCAAATTATTTGCAAGAGAAACATTAGACATGTCGCATATTATGACCTTTATCTCTACTCTGAGCAACAAATGCAACCGTCATAGGCTTAGAAATGACAACATCATGAGACATGGTTGCTTGACTAAGGAGACAGTTGCTCCTCCGGGAGAATTTCATCCACACATGTATGCAAAGAAAGAACAGGACTCCTATTTAGTAGAGCACCTCTAACAACCTCAAATTCTAGACGAACCTTCATGAGAAATTGATCCCTCTTACCGATATTACAAACATCTTGGACATCCGCGAGGGAAGTCTTGGGTACATTAGCATGTATCTAGCATAGTGTTCTGTCCACAAATTTAAAAAACCAGAATAATATTCTTGAACAGACAAATTACGTTGTTTGTAGTTGGTTGTCTCTAGCTCCAGTTGAAATTGTTTGGTCATATTGTCCTGGTTGTAAATACACTTCAAATAATTCGAAATTTGTTGTGTAGTTAAAAATGAGCGCAAATTATTAATCATTTAAGGATCAATAGTATTGAGGATCTAAGAGATAATTTGAGCATTTTTTATTTCCCATGCATCTAACGCAGCTTCCTCCGCTGGTGCCTTAGAAACCCCATCTAAATGACTCCATGACCCTTTTCCTTTGATATACATTTTGAGTTGAAATTCTCAAGTAGCATAGTTCTTACCGGTGACGCGAACACAAAAATTATCTCTCTTTTTTTTCCAAAGCCATGAAAAACAATATTGTTGCTGCCAACAACAAAGTGGACATGCTGACCGCAATACCATAACAGAATCACAACTTGCACAAGTGAATAGAAGTTGGAACCAAACATGTTCACAAACTTAGACTTGGAAACAGGAATACGGGTGAACAAATACCATCATGAACAAAAAATCGAAGTAGAAATCAAAAACTCAAGTGAACAAATTCGACGACAAACAAACTCGATCACAAAGAGTTACAAACAATGACAACCAAGAAACCACAAGCAAGAAATCAGAAAGGGATATCAAAAAATTTGAAAACCTAAACTCAAAGAAATTTAGGATTGTAACAAGCTGATAACATTTAAACACAATACTTTTAATGTATGCATACAAAAATCTTATCTTAAAAGCTACAAATTTCATGAAAACAAGTAAGCAAGTTCTGAAGTGTTCAGTATGGCTAATTCTAATTAGTTTCACACCACACATCAAATATCATGAAAGGTTATATGAGCTTTAGAGGCCACACATCACCAAGCATGGTTGATCCACTCAATCCGGTAAAAGCAATCAAATATATTTTGTGCATACAGAACGCGCTATGAGAGACTACTCAGGATTCAAGGATAAAAACACTAACAAGAAAAGATATACAGTAAGAGAATGAAAGGAAAAATATTCTAATAGCCAAGAGGGGCACTTAAAGCAGCCTTAGTTTCTAAAATTTGTGCCTCCTGTTGAATGATACTCTCTAAAACAGCTTCAGATAAGGTCAATTGATAGTTAAAATCTTCCATTTGTTGAGCTAAAATGTCAATCTTCAAACGCATCACTTCAATATCCTTAGTAACCTGTTTCTTGGAATCCAATAACTTTAGGAATACATCTTGAGAAAATTGCAAATCAGGAAACAAAGCGTGCTTTTCGACACCATCCAACCAATCCTTATCAAAAGCACATCTGCGTACATCTTGTAATAACTCAACAAATTCATTTTGGCTTGAACCTAACACATCCAACACACTATTGATTTGGAGGAATTTCAATAGCTCAGCTAGGCAGTTGTATGCATAACCCTTGTATCGGTTACTAAGTGAAGTGTCCCTTAAAAGAACTGAAGGATACTTAACAAGAAAGTCAGTCAACAAAGACAAGTTCTTGTAATCCAAATGCTTCTTGGAGACCAGTTCCTCAAGCTCCCATGTGACAAGAGAAGGAGAACTTAAATCTTTCACTATTTGAGAAGGGTTCCCTAATAGAGAAGAAAAAACTAGTTAAGACTCTCCAAAGAACTAAAACAAAATGATTAAAAATAAAACTAAGGGAGTAAATACCTTTAGAAGGCATGGAAGGAGTCTGAAACGCAAGAGGCAAAGGAATGCTATTGCTTGGAGAGGGCTTAGATTTTGAAACTCTAAATTCATCATCCTTAGGAAACTGCTCCTCAGTAGTTGAGGTTACTTTCACGAGAACATCATCATTTAGAGAAACTGAACAAAAGGTGGAAGTGGAGAGAGTTCAACTTCATAAATCCAAAGGGTGATGAGGTAACATAAGAAAATAAAATTTATCCAAAGAATCTTCACCTTGATCATCATTAGTCTTGGTAGTTCCCAAAGAGTCTCCAACATCAACATCTTGTTCCTACAAATATTCCAATGATATTAACATATCCAAAATATTAATTTTTATACGATTAGCCTCACTATATTAACAATATATATTTAGTTTGACAGAGCCTGACTTTATCATAGAAAGAGTAAAAAAAAACATAAGAATAAATTTTAAAACAAATAGAACATGTTTGAAAACTTGGTTACATAGTATACACTTGCCTTTGATGAACTGACTAATTCTAAATGAGTTGAGGGTATTATTGTGTTGGGATTTGTTAATGCAGTTCCTTCTTCAACACACTGAATAAAAATTAAAAGGAAGTTTAAATTGGTAGTATAATTCAATTCCTACATTATTAAGTCAAAGAAAACATGCAAAATAGGGGAGATGCCTTTTGTTTAGGGCTTGTTTCTGAAATGGTAGACATAGTTGCTGCAACAGTTTTTTCTGGCGTATAATCCTCTTGAATATTTTGGTCCTCCGTTTCTTTCAAACACTGTGTAGCAGGAAAATGTAAATAAGCCGTAGTGTATTTTTAAGAAGTACTTGAAATAAAATATATTTCTTTTTAGCTTTATATATGCACAATCAGGCAATTCTATATTTACATTATTTTCCCGAGAAGGTTTGACGGTAGTATCAAATTCTCCAAGTGGATGTTGTTGGTTCATCGAACATTGTTGACTCATTGAATGTTCATTCACCAACTCCTGTATTAAGAACAGATGCATTAGTGATATGAAAGTATTAATAACATTCATTATCAAGTCGTAGACTATTGAATGAGTTTTATGGTGAGGAATATCTAAGGAAATATGATATAGCCTGCAAATTACTATTGAATTTGTTGGTAATATTGCTACTGGTGGTATCTCTAAATCAGGATCATTTTCAACAAATTCATGCCCTGCTTCTGGTGTTTGTTTCATTTGTATCTGCACAAAAAATAGTATGCCTGATTCAAAGACAATGTCATGGTGATTGTATTCAAGTGTGAGTAGCTTAAATAAATAGAATGTTATTGACCTGTGAAGAAGAATAGCGTAATGCTGTTTCAACTTCCAACCCAACAGTAACAAAATATTTAGTGGTTTTTGCACTTGGATTTTCATTACCACTATCGCGACCATTGGACTCTTCTTGTAATTGTCGAAATAGACTCCGAAAGACTTCATAAGTTTCATAATCTATAGCAAAGTATTATTAGATAGTAACTCATAAGCATAACATTTCCTCAGGAAAAAAAAAAAAAAAGAAACTAAGCATAACAATAAAACCAAAATGTTAACTAGATGTACAATTATTTATCTGTCTATGCCTAATAATTAAAATTTTACCGCTATCATAAAGCTTCTATAAGAAAGTATATAGATAACTCTAAGTGCTCTTGCATTTCAAAAAACACTTATTCATGCACATTTCTACTTTAGATGCTTCAATTGGTTATATTCTTCAACCAACTAGTTCAATTTTTTAAATATTAAAAGACATAGAAATGGTTGGTAAAAATAAAATAAATGACTGTATGACATCTTTGACAATGTCGTAATATTTTTTGAAAAAGCTATACCTAGAGAGACATGTATATTCTCTCCTAGTACTTGGTAAGAAATGAAGAGGGAAAAAGTTAGAGAAAAAATTCTCAAGAAAATTTTGACAAATGTATCAAGAAAGTCAACCATTAATCAAGTATATATTCAGATAAACAATTAAAATCACAAACAAACATATATATTTGTAAAACCCAAACTGTGTGCATCTAGGTCAACTTGAGAAAGTATATATTCAGATAAAAAGTGACATACATTTGTTTCTTTTGTAAAGAACTTAGTGGTAGTGCGCAACTATATATACACAGATTCATAAATTCATAGAAGTATTACAAGAAATAAACACAACTGTCAAAATATTTTTATATACACTGCATGATATGGAATTAATTAAAACCAACATGTAATAATGGTTTTAAAAAATATTGGGTATAGTGTGTACCTGTGTTGTTTAAGAAAAAGTGATAAACTTCAACCATGTCGTAGGGAGTATATGCTGAAGTCAAAGAGAGTTTTTGACAATTTTGTATAAAACGATTTTTTGCTGTCTGAAATTGAATTCCTTGGGTGAAGAAGAGGCTTGGTAGTTTGTCAAATACTACAAAATTTAGTTTTGGAATCTTGACTTTTTTATCACCTTCACTTTTGAATATTTCCTCCAGTTCATCTGCTTCTCTTATAATTAGCACCTCTAGCTCAAGGAACTCTTTACACATGGAGACCGGAAAGACATATTTCAACTTGCAGCACTTTACTACAACAAGTACTTTTAGCTTTGGGAAGGAATTCAACATGTTTTGATTCTGCAAGTCATCTTCAATGATATGTTTCAACTCCTTGCATTCTTCTATTCTTAGATCAACCAATTTTGATAGGCATCTTAAAGTAGAAGTGGAGAAAACTACTTCCAATATTTCACATCGCACGATTATTATCTTTGTAAGGTTTTTTAGGGCAAAAGAATTTTTGGGTGCACCAAAAAGGTACTTCATATTATGCATATCAATTAACTCAATCTTTTGCAACCCTAAGTTCAGTGGTTGTCCATTCATTTCATTGAAACAAAATATATTTTCTGCTTCGGAGTTATCTACCAGGAGACTTTCCAAAGCAATAAAATGTTTCACACTCAATTCCTACATGTACACAAAATAAATTAGTTGTATCATAATAACATTTCTGAAATTCAATAAAAAAGACATTTTTAAAATTCAATAAGATCACATTTTAGATTATATTCTTAAATTATAGAAAATTAAAGGGGAAAATACACTTCCATCTTATAAAAGAACTATACATTGAAGAATGATTTGTCAAGTTAGTCAGATATTTTCTTGGTTTAATTATTTTTTATGAATGATGTAAAAAATGTATATTCGTTATTAAAGTAGAAAAATAAACATTTTCATAAAATAGTTAAACAGACACGGAAGTTGGGAAAATAAACATTTCCATCAAAGCCTTTGGAACATCTTGAGGTGAGGCTATTGAGTGATTATGTTATAATTTTTTTCAAAACAGAAAAAGAGATATATAAATCCTGGAATGCCAAAAATATTCTAATCAATTACTATAAAAAATGTCACAAGAATAACTGACATAACCATAGAATACAGAGATATATTATGCCACAATCTATTTCCTAGAGATACATTCTAAAGTATTAACACACTACTCAAAAAACAAGCACTTGTGAGACTATAGATCTTGCTTGGAACTATTTTCAAACTACTATCTTAATACGTTTCACCAACACCGCACAAACATTGATTCTATTGGAACAAATGTGACATTCAAGTTTTTTCCACTAAGTAGTTACCAATTGCAATCCAATAACATTCTTCGAGTAAGATTAAAATCATTGATTAATTTGGCAAACAAAAAATATAAAAGAAAAAAAGATACCTTCATGATTGTACTCTCTTGAGATTTTGAAACCAAATGAATAATGAAATCACCAATAGATTTGATATCAACTCGGGAGCATTTTTTTAGTTCAAGTTTTTTCAAATATGGAAATGTTGTGCAATATTGTTTGGGACACATGGCGACTAAACTTGGCAGATTGCGAAGAATGAGATTTTGCAATGCCGGAAGATGAAGGTGAATCTCAGTTTGGTTTTGATGGTCATTAGTGTATTGTCCAAATATGTATTCCAATTTCATGCAATCTTCAACGTAGAGCCTTTTCAATGTAGGGAAGACATTGCCCCAATTATTGCCACTACTGTCATGATCTCCGGTGTCTATCACTATGTACTTCAATTCATCACAGTTCGTAATTGTCAAAGTTTCCAACATTCTTGGAGCAACAGATAGGATAAACACCGATTTTATCTTCAAAAAATGAGACAGCACAATCTCTTTAATATTGCACATGATATGTGGTTGTACCAAAAGACATTGAGCACGTTCCCATATATGAAGATTGGGTGAATTTGATACCTGTAATGTAATCCCAATGTAAAGGAACTAAAAATCAAACTAAACATTCCTTACATGTGCATACAACTTATGTAAATGCCAACATATAAGTTATAATGTTTGTTTTATAAGTCCTAAATTTAGTGCATCAATAATATTTAGTGCATCAATAATATTACATTATCTATAATAAATTTAGTGCATCAAATGTTTGAAACACTTCAAATAATATTCAACTTCTAATTGCAATCTTTAAGTTTGGGATGTTAAATATGCACAAAAATTATTAAATAATATACAAGATACACATTAAAAAGATAAAGCATCAAAATATAACAGAAAAAGGTGAGAGGGTTACCGATGCGATTGAGTAGTCCTGTGGTTGATCCCCAGAAACCAATGGAATTCTAGTTGTTGACGAACTCCCAAATTTATCACCATGACAACATATATAAGTCCAAGAGAAGATATTGCATTTGATAGTGTCCAATTGTATTTGTTCCTTGAAACCATCTCTAGAAGTGGAATATGACTCATTCACAGGCAAAGACATGGAATCATAGCATTTCGGAAAAATGTCTATGAAATTTGGTAATTGACAGAGCAGCATTTTTTTTAGTGACTTGAGTTCAACATGTTGGTATTGGCTAAATATGTATTTCAGCTCATCACATTTTCTTATTAAGATAGCTTCTAGTACTGGAAAATCTTGAGAAGAAAAGAAGGGAAGTATCGATTCTAATCGGTGACATCCCTCAATATCAAGAACTTTTAGTTTTGGAAAAATCGAGCCATGCCTCTTGTTATCATTATCATCATCGTCTATTTCTTCTCTTGATTCCTCCTCTCTTTTTACATCCATTATGTTTTTCAATTCCTCACAATCAGATATTTCCAATTTCTCTAGCTGCATCAGATTCCAGGACCTCAATGGAAATAGGGAAACCAACATTGGGCATTTCTCCAGTATCAAGGTCTTCATATTGCAGAGATTTAGCTTGCAATTAAACAATCTTTTAAATTTTTTACACTGCTTCATTGATAGCATCTCTAAATTCTTCAAAGAGTCAAAGGATAAGGAACCATTGAATAGTTCTTCCAAATTTTCCATCTTATCCAATTCTAGTACAACCAACTTGGACAAAAGACTTGGTACTTGAGAACCAATAGAGTCAATCAGACACTGTAACTGTGAAATACAACTCAAGCGAAGCTCAACAAGATCATCCATACCTTGACCTATAGGAACAATCTCGGGCATGAGATTTCTCCATCCCCTCTTAATTCCTATTAGTCGAAGAAACTCTGTTGTTCGCATGAAATACTTGAACGTTGCTTCTGAAAAAACAGATGCATCGTCACTAGCACAAAAACTCAAATATTTTGATTGTGAATAATTTATTGTATCCCAGTCGTTACAAATACGATACCTTTGCAACTCGGGTATGGTTATTTCTCGACAAAAACCGTTAAAACTCTCTATGAAATACAACTCTTCAAGTGATGAGCATTTTTCAATGACTTCAAATGGATTATTCCTTCGAATTTCACAATTATCCAAGTTCAACAATTTAAATTTCCCCAATTTTGTAATTTCGAATGGCAATTCATTGATTGTGCAGGACACCAAATCAAGAGTCTCAAGACTTTGCAGCTTTCCCAAAACAGAGATGTCACCTAAATCCACTTTATCAACCAACAAAGATCGAATATTCGTCAATGACTGAATTGATTGTGGTAATGACAGAGGTTGTTCTTCATTACCTGTAAAGTATAAAACTCGTAGCTTGACAATATTTTTAAAGAAAGAATTTGGGACTTCCATACATTTCTGGCTTTCATCTCTATCTATATCGGCAATTAGAATCTCAAGTTTGGAACACTCAAATTTACAAGAAAACAAATCCATGTCCTTCCCTTCACATAATAAATATTTAATATTTATTTCTTTTTGAACCAATAACTTTTGATCTTTGATAGATAAATTTACACCCCGAATCTCTTTGTTCGCTATCCATTGAGCCGCATCACGAACTAAATCATGCATTTTTACATGTCTTTCACCGACATCCAACAACAAACAAGAATCTATGAGTTTATTTTTGGCAACAACTACTTGGTTTCGAGTATCATCGTAGCGGCCATAATCTTCCCCAAAAAGGCCCGTTCCAATGCCAAGTCTAGTTAGAATTTCAACAGAAATTTCTTTATCTTCTGGGAATATAGAAGATAAGAGGAACAATTGCTTGGCTTTTTCATCCTTCATATAATCATAGCTAAACTTCAAACATTTATAAATTCCAGCCATATCTTCATCAACACCATGCATGGACACAGGCTTCTTCAAGGATTTCAAGGTCGCATCCCACTCATGCTTGCGAAGTTGTTGGCCCTTTAAACTGCTGGCAATGACTGCAATTGCAACTGGTAATCCTTTGCATTCCTTAGTAATTTTATGTCCCTTACTGATCAAATTTTTTGAAGAACTATTGTTTATACCGACATACCTTTTGAACATGATCCACGCATCTTCATCAGATAAAATCTCCAATTCAATTTTCTTATCACAACTCATTTTATTTAATATTCGTTTACTGCGTGTGGTTATAAGAACTTTGCAACCTTTGTGATTGTCTCGTTTTGGAATTCCTATTACATCAAAATCAATGGGGGGGTCTCGATCCCACACATCATCCATTATTATAAGAATTTTCTCACCATTTGTTAATCTGCTCCAGAGTTTTTTGGGTCGATCTGAGTCATTACAGTTCTCCAATTTCAATCCTAAAGGTCCAGCAATATCATCTTGAATCTTTTTTATATCAGGAGTAAATGACACTGTTGTATCAATGACATGAGCGAATTGTTCAGATTTCTTTAGTTCTTTACCCAATTCTTTGGCCAATGTAGTTTTTCCAGTTCCCCCCATCCCTTGCAATCCGGTTATATAGTTCTTGTCATCTTTTAGTGCATCAAACAGCTCTTTGTATTTTGACTCTCTGCCTTCAAAACGAATGTAATCTTCGGATGAATAACGTTCAACATCTGGAAGACGGCGAGGGAGTTCAATGTTTTCAAGTTTCTCTCCCTTTTCTGTTAATCTTTTAATCTCCTCCATCTTATTTGCCAACTGCTTTCCCCTTTTATATCGCCATATGCAATCAGGACAGAATCCAAAAAAACATGTTTGTTTTGTTTTGACGTCCTCTTGAATGAGCTTTTCAACTTCCTCTTCCCAGAAACGAACATTGGCTCGAATGTCTTCATCTCTTCCTGTTGCCACTTTAGCACGTTGCTCCAAAGTTTTTCTTTCTACTTCCAACCTAGATTTTTCTTCTTCGAATTCCTTAGCAATGCATGTGAAGCAAAATACATGACGTGATTCTGCTATTACCCCATTTATCAATTTCTCCACATATGTCTTCGCCAAATCAGTGAAGCAACTCACCATCTAAATCAATTTCAATAGAGCAAAGTTAGACATTAATGTTAAACAAAGCTTCAATTTGACATTATTTAGTTTTGACTTGAAGTTCAGCGACAAACAAATATATAATGAAAGGTATGATGACCAAAACAAATAAAAAAAGTAGTTTAATTATAGATGTAGTTATTTATGTTGGCTGTTTCTATTTTGGTAGTTTTGCGGTCAGTTAAATAGTTAGTTACTATGCTTGATCTCAAGCACACATATATACTTTACTGTGTAATGTAAATGAAAATGGTTGATTGGTAGTAAATCTGATTCTCTGAGCACAATGTTCATATTCCTTCTGTACAAGAAGATTTTCTACATTCACAGACTTAGTCTGAAAATTTGAACTTGATGACACTTTTCATCAAAGAAATTTTTTAGTTTGTTCATAAATCTATCGGAGAAAGATCAAGCAAACTTTCTAGTCAATCTTTTTGTTTAAGATCTTTCTAATTAACCACTGCATCTTTGAAAACTGTAAACAAGCAACTTATGACAAATGATCGTGTAGCCAGGAGCAGTGCAGATTGAGAATGTAAATCATTTACAGACAGAAAAACTGAAAATGTAAACAGAATAAAGGTAACCAACCATGAATATGTTTTTTACCTTGTTTTCCAACAGCTTTACAAATAACCACTTTCAGCACATGCTCAAGTCTTGTGAACAATTTTCTCTATTTCTCCAATCTACTGAGAGAATAAAGTAATGTTCAATGCAATTGAAGTTCTGCAGTAAACAAAAGCAGCAGAGACTAAACATTTCTACGAAAACAGTGAGGAAGAAAAAGATGAGTGAAATTATGAAGAATCAACCATCAATCACACTGGTGGTGGCTTGATAACAACTCCACGGTTAGAAGATCAGCAATTGAATGCGGAAATTGAATGCGGAAATTGAATTCGAAATTGAGTAATTAGTAGGTTGGTCTTGTTTTATTTCAAACACATGAAATTTTAAACCCTTGTAATAAGGGCATAACATATGAATGACCCTCTTTTACAGATCATTCTTTGTCCCAAGTAGACCCATAATATTTTTATTTGTATCAATGATGTTGACTGTGCAACTTTTTATTTTTAAAAACTAAATAACCTTAGGGTTTGAAGAACTGAAAAATGCAGAACCAGTAAATGTCATAAGTTTTCTTTGTCTCTTCACACTCTGCAATGGCCATGACTTCTTCATTATCTATCCATCATGTTATTTCTCTCTATCCACCCAAAAAGATTAATCTTCTTCTACTCTTTCACTACAACCAACTTATACCATCATGTGTCACCATCCACATTCTCATTCCAACCTATTCACTTCCTCAAGTGCTCCCGTTTTCGCACCTCAAACAACAACCGCCATTTTTGCAACCGAAAACGACGGAGGTGGAGGTGAAGACGATAATGGTGATGGTGAATCTGAGGATAGAGATTGAAACAGAGAAAAAGCGTTGATCGAAGTACCTTCCCCAAAATCTCGTCATACGAGATCGAGACAGAGATAGATCTGAGTTTTTGATTAAAGGTTTGGTGATGAATTTAGGTGGAAGAAACAGATGATGATGCATCTGAGATTATACCAATTGTAATGAAGTTAATGGAAGAAACTGAGAAACTCAAGAAAGGAAATAAAGCACAGAAGAATGAACTCAAGCACAAAAAGTTTAATAAAAGGAAACTATGAGAATGTTTTTTTACCTGATTTTGAGTACTTTCAGTGCATACCAGCTCAAATTGTATGAACAATCTTCCCCTTTCTTCTATCTGCAGTATCTAGCATCAAAAGAATAAGGTAATGATCACTGCAATTCAAGTTCTGCAGAAAACAAAAGCGGTAGAGACTATAACAGCTGTTATCCTTTTTCTTTTTTGGTTTCTTGCTACTGTATAATGGTTCAAAGCATTATTTAAAGGGTTGTTATTTTAACAGCTAGCTAGGAAATATTTAAAGGTTCAATTATTGATCCGTAAAGCCTATACTCAACATGCAAATACCAAAATTGTTAGGTTGAATATCATGTCCCAAGTTCAAATCCGAGATCTCGCAGTTGAATCCAAATTGCTTTACCATTTCATAGGTTCAATAATTTGTCTCACTCTCAAGTTCGTATTCGTAATGCACTCATTTCAAAGTGTAAAGAAAACCAATGGATATGATTTTCCGTGAAAGTTAGTATAAATAATCATTTTTATTAACAAGTGTACACATTTTAAATGATAGATATAGAGAACAAAACTGTAGTGGGGAAATTAAAATATTTGGTAGCACAGGGATCTATATAATGAAGAAATTACAAAATGATACAGTAAATTAAAAAACAATAATACTATTGTCCTTTCCTATTTGAAATCATGATTCTCGGTTTGGGGAGGAAGATAGAAATTGGAGCAATAAAGAATGTGTTAGTTCAATTCCATCCTCTAACAAAATTAATAATAAGTAACTAATAACATTGGAAACTAAAGAGATATTTTTCAACAAAATCCAAAACTCACAAATTATTCGTTGATATATGAGTTAAACTAGAAGGTTATGTATAATCTACACACTACACAGAGTTACTAGTTAGTTCCAATTAATAACACGCTATTAATGTGAACGGTGATGATCGAATCCAATCCAATCCAACGGCAACTGTATGTTTTGGAAGAAAGAAGAATACCTTGTTGGATTTGAATTGATTTGGGAGATTGCAGATTTCGGCGTCCATGAAATCAACAGTTTGAGCAATCAACAGAAGCTCCATTGCCATTGCCATGTGATTTCTCGATTGCTGATTTCGAGCTACTACTTCTATTTCTCTTTCAATTCAAATAACGGCTTTTACTTATTTTGCCAAATCGAAGCACAAAAATTAACTAATTCACTCTCCATTAAATCTACATCTTTATTTAAAAGAGTTTTATACTCTAAAGAATCAATTTACCATTACATTAACGAAATATGTATTTGTCATTTGGTTATTCCATTAATTTTTATATATTGTAAAACAAAAAAAATTGAATAGTGAGATATTAGTACTTCTAAAATAGTAAACTTCATCCATACTCATGCCATATTAGTGGTACTTATTTTTTTATTGCAAATAAAAATAGTGATTTTCATATATAATAACATAAATCATAGTTTTTGTGTATTTGAATTAAAATATTGTTTTACATTTTAAATTTTTATTGTAATTTTATATCGTAAATTAAATTAAATCTCTTAATTAAATTAAATAAAAATAATATGTGTTTTCCATTGATGTACTCATACTTTTATTTTAAATATTGTATCTACGTCAATACTCGGTATTAATATTATATTCATGCCTATAAATCCTATATTTTGAGATGTTCTTTTTCTTCCTCTTTTTTCGAGATTTCATTTATC